>JALXJV020000004.1:3894109-4170893 GCA_024633595.2 Lepomis macrochirus | reverse complement strand
CCTCTCCCATAATGGTGAGAACCCTCCTGCCCCTGCCCCCTGCCTCCTGCCCCCCTCCTCCTGCTCACTAATCTGCCTCCAGATCTGGAGGGAAGAGCTGGTCATTTATCTGCATGTTTGTCAGGGTTTGATAATGAGGACAAAGTGCTCCATGGTGAGAAGATCCTGAGCACATTTACTACTGTACTTACTGCTACTCCACTGTCAGAGGGACATTATGTACTTTTATTCCACAACAACTATCTGATGGTTTGTTACTTTGCAGATTAAAGGTTTAAGTAAACAAACAAAACATGTGATAAACTTATTCAAAGAAGTGAAACTTGTCTTTAAAGATTAAAGCAGCCGTTCCCAACTTTAGCGTGTGCTTGTTTTCTCTTATCATGTGTGTAGTTTTGGGTTTTCATCATGTTTCAGATGAACAAACTTTTGAAGTCTGTGCAAAAATATCTTGTTTAAATGAATTCATGTTTCTAAAATTATCTGTATTTGTTCAACACGTTTCAAAACATAATTTACAAACTGTGTTACAGAAAGTCATGAAACCAAAAGCAATGCAGTGGCAGAAGTTCACAGATGTTCTACTTTAAAGTACCAGTACAACAATGTAAAAATACAAGTTCAGGTCCTGTGTTTAAAATCTTATATATTCGTTTTAGCAGCTAAATGTTCATGTGGATGTTGTTCTTGTCCACCTGCTTTCTTCTAAATCAAGTTGTTGATTCTAAAACTGTATCTAAGTACAATGTCGTGTATTGGTTGAAGTATTTCTATTTTATGCTACTTTATAATTCTACTCCACTGAGGGACATAATACTGTACTTTTTATTCCATTTCTTTTACAGTATTTGACATCTGTAGCACAGCTGGAAGATTAAAGTGTAGCACAGAAGACAGGAGCAATACTAAAGCGTTTTTTTTTAAATCAGTTGTGAAACAAATACTTAGATATTTGACTTAATTAAACTATTAAATTACAATTACAACAATGTAGAAATTCTTTTTGATTTTAAAATTCATTTAATCCAAAGTGTAAATGTACACAAGTATTACAAATACCTGCTGACTGAACATAATTCAGTATTTGTACTGTATTTCAAGACATGACTTCAAATGTAGTATTTTTACACATTTGGAAGTCTGTGTTGTACACAGTACATCAGTGTAGTACACAGTACATCAGTGTAGTACACAGTACATCAGTGTAGTACACAGTGTAGTACACAGTGTAGTACACAGCGAGCCAAACAGTTTTCTCTTTGAAGCGGTTTTACTTCCTGTAAACACACCTGTGTGGAGGCGTGGGAAACTTCTGCCCTGCGTCTGATGTCAGCAGGTGTGAGTCGGGCTGCAGGTGTGTTCTCCCAGGTGAGAGCAGAGTGTGCACACTGAGCAAACACACACACAGGTAAGCACACACAGTGTAACACAATAACACTTGGCTGTGGGAAAATTATCGAATTAGTTTTGTCGGTTTTTATCAGAAAATCTAATGATTGTATTTCATTTTTTGTCCAACCAAGACTCTTCAAGTATCAATAACAGACAGGAGCTTTTTAAAAATATCTAATAAAAGGTAAATAGCACTCGCCTCCCCCAATAATGTTCATACAGTCCCTCACTCTAGGCTGATGATGCAGTCTGCTTCATAATGACAGAACTTTGTTAGAAAACTGTCAGAAAATCTAAATATTAAACATGTAACAAAACTTTTTCAAGCTGTCACTGAGTGAAGGGGAACTAACTGTAATCAATCAATAACTTAAAATGTCTGTTTTATCATGATAATACTGTAACAATGCATCAACTTTTATGGACTTTACATTAATCATTATGTTTTGCATGTAAAGTAGAGGCATATTGTAAGATATAATAGTTCCCTGTGGAGTTTAATACAAGTAGCTCAAGTACTTTTAACTAATGTTAATTTAAAAATATGTTTTTATGTAGTAATTTTCCCCAAATTGTTGTTTGTTCCTTCAGACTGAAGCTTCAGAGCAGCAAACGCTCACATATTAACATAAAGTCTGAATCTTGTTAGTTTGGTTGAATTAAAACGCATCCACTGAGGAAGATTCAAGGTTTTCAGGCTCTTAATTCAGACTTGGATCACGTCTGTTAAAGAGGCTCCGACCAAGATCTCACTTAGCTTGAAACGCCGTGCAGGTTTTCACAGATCATGTTTGTTTTGAAGCTCGTAATTTATTCAGTTATGTGTGTGTGTTTTCCGGAGGCGTCTGCAACAGAGCCGAATGTTTAACCTTTAATGTTTAGTCAAACACAGGAGCATTTTCACCGCAAGACTCATCCCTCAAAGTCACTCCTGCCTGTGGCCATCACACTGTTTGGCTCCTCCCTCAGAGTCAGAGCCTCTTTAGTCATTAACTGAACCTTGAAAGTATAATTTTCATCTAACGTGCAAAACTCTGACCAATACTGCAAATTCATAAGGATTTAAATCCATTCCAGCTCTCACCATCATCAGTTTTCATTAGTATTACTTCTAACTTACTGTTTATTAATTTTGCTTCTGTCATATACGCTGTAAAATAATGTAAACGCTTCTGCTTATATTTTTATATATTTGTATTTTGTTCTTGCCAACTGTCAGGTTAGACACCTATAATACAAACAGTAATATTGAGTAAATAGATAACACATGATGATTCCAACACCAACACTTTATTTCTCCTCTTAATGCCTTGGTTAGCAACTGTGATAAAACAATTTATTGATTTGTTTGGTTGTTAATGCAGCATTCCTCTAATCCAGGACAACAAAGGAACTTTTACTTTTATTTTATTTTACCTTTATTTAACCAGGTGAGTCCCACTGAGGTCGGACTCCTGTCTTCTGAGCACTGGTGGACAGTGAGTAAATTTACACAAATACTGCACTTAAGTACAAATGAGAAGCACGTTTTACTTCACTATATTTATCTGACAGCTTCTGTTACTTCATAAAGTCAGATTTTTACACACAAAACATATGAAGAGATTTAAAAATATGATGTTTTGTTATAAATTAAACTCCCCAACAGTTTAAACAAGTACAGCTGAAACGATTAGTTGATTGACAGAAATTTAATTCTCAAAATTAAATTTTTTTGTCGCACTAAATATTTTCAAAGCAGCTACTTTTGTACTTTGTAGAATTTTAAATTGAAGACTTATAGTGGAGTAACAGTTAGTAACACGTCTTTTAAGACGTTTCCCTCATTAACTGACTGAGCTGACCCTCCAAACTGAGAATAACATGGAGGTACAACCCCGCCAACACACAGATTCATAACAATTGTTTTAACAATGAGCCTCGTCCTGGTTGACGAGTGTGGGAAACAAGGAAGCCCTGTAAACCCACGGGACTCTGCACCTCCTGTTATCATTGATTAATGAGAGAGAAGCCCGATCAATGTCTCTCTTATCGCACTCAGCGGCAGATTTACACTTTCTGTCCTCATGTTTTATGGAGATAATAATGATCCCTGCTCACAGCAGCTCACAGCTTCAGAATTTATCACTCAACTGTTTTCGGTGATAGAAAATAATAAAATGCAAGAAAACAGAGAATCATTTGCAAAAGAATTTTATTTTATTTTGAAATTTCTCTTTGAGATTACAAGCTCTCATTTAAACTTCGGCTTTAACTTTTCCACAGGAAAAACGTTTCACATTCAATCACTTCAACAAGTAATTGGAGCAAACACACAGTGTCGACGATTCATTTCACAGCACAATAATGCCTCTTTTGGAACCGCTGAGGTCCCAACGCAGCCTTTACAAAAGGCATTCAGTCAGTACCACATCATTAAACACGCTAACAGAATGTTAGCTCAGCAAACATCAAGACAGCGTCTCTACAAACAATCCTCTGAGCAGACGGAGGATTCGTGAAGTCAAAGTGCTTCAAACTGAACCGCTGCCAACAACAGGAAACACTTTCTTCAATGTGAAGAAACCTAAAAGTCATTTCCACTCTTTCTTTGAGACAGTATTAAAAATGATAAAACAATAAACAGGGAAAGATCCGTTGAATAAATGAGGCGGAGGTCAGTCTCCTACAGGCTCCCTGATGGTGAACATCCATCGGTGTGGTCCAGAGTGAGCGCAGCTTCTACCACGGCCTCCACACGGCTCTGTCAGAGCCGGCAGCTGCTTCCCCGCAGCCTGCATGTGGCTGTGGGAGGAGAGGGCCGGCGTGGGCCCGGCGTCCTGCCCGGCTCTGTGGAGGTACCGGAGGTGCGGCAGCGTCACTTCCTTCAGGGAGCTGGCGGACAGGAAGTGCAGCGCCTCCTTCCAGCAGTGGGCGTAGCCGTCGCTGCGGGCGAGCGAGCGGCGGGCTCTGAGGCTGCAGCTGCTGCTTCAGGAACACCACCGTCATCTCCAGGACGTCGGCCTTCTCCAGCTTGGCGTTGGGATCCTGTTTGTGGAACTCCTTCTCCAGCAGGACCTTGAGCTGCTCGATGCAGCTGTTGATGCGATCTCTGCGCATCTTCTCCACAGCTGGTTTCCTCATCTGGCGAACACAAGAAGAAGCTCGGTCAGGATCACATTCAGAACATTCAGGCCACAGAGAGAGAAGAAGGAGCTCAGCGGCTCAGCAGACTGAATGAGAAGCAGGACTTACTTTGTGTCTGTCTTTGGTGGAGAGCGTGGAGACGGGAGAGTCTCTGGTGTTGGTTGGAGCCATTGTGGTGGAGAGCAGAGCTTCTGTGGGAGAGCAGAGCGAAGCTGTGATGTGGCCGAGGAGCCCTCTCCTCTATTTATAGGCCCACATTAGCATTACAAAGCCATGAGTCCCAGGCAGGATTAGCTTTCCCACACTCTGAGGCCAGTGGGCGAGGCTCACACAACAATAGGAGAGAGGCATCAATTATCTCATGGTTAAGTGGCCTCACGGCGGCTCAGCGGAGGGAGTGCTGCTGCAGACATGTGAAGGTGCAGCGCCGACACACTTTTATTACCTGGGAACCTTCCTGCTGTCTGCTGTGATCAGGCTGCTGCAGATGTGCAGCGGCTCAGACGGCAGCCTGATAAGGGCCCCTAAAGTCATAAAGATAAGACACATGCTGGATTCACAACACACTGACGCCAGGTCAGCTTACACGCTCTGTGGCCTCGAAGGCTACTGATGGATTAACAGGGAATAAAACAGACGTTTTGATATAAACCTTTAAGTTTTATTACTTAAACTGTCTAAAGGAAGAGATTAGACACGTGCTTACTGGAAACACTGGATTTAAATATAAATCAATATTATAAATTAAACTTCCCAACAGAATACAAAGTTCACATTAAATGTTAATTAATGTTTTAGAATGAGCATCAATAACCCAATAATATAATACACATGCAAACAACAACAGGAGCTGTTATGTTGCATGCATATTTTTATATTAGTACGTGTAAAGTGTTGCCAGTAAAATAAAATAGTAGGTGTTTATAATTTCTGCTGCTTCACTTTAACTCAGAAGTAAAAGCTGCAGAGAGACGTTGAGGGGAAACTCAGAGAGAAATGGAGGGAAAAAGAAACTGTCAATTAAACACAATTATCCAGAGTCCTCTGGGAAGGCACACTTCTATTGTGTGACGCCTCCTCCTCTAGGACCCCCCCCCCCCACCGTCCTCCCCCTCCTCTTCTTCTTTTGCTCACCTCTTTGGGAGAATATGTAATAAATGGGAAAGAGAGTGTGGGAAAGCAGGTTGGGATCCTCACACACATCCTCCAGTCAATAGAGCGCTCCCCCGAGCCTCCCCGAGCCTCCCCCGAGCCTCCCCGAGCCTCCCCTGCCTCCCCTGCCCTCCACAGAGACCCTTTCAACCTGCAGGATCAGATCAGAGGCTCCGCCGAGCCGGGGGACGCGTGTGGGACGTCTCCCTGTTTTCCCGCCCTCGTTCACATCAACCAAACCTCATGAGAGTTTCAGTGTGTTTATACTCATCCACTGATTACTCCCTCCTCCTCCTCCTCCTCCTCCTCCTCCTCCTGCACATGTGGTTCAACACCTGCTGCCAGCGCTGGAAGAAGTACTCTCACCATTTGCATAAGTAAAAGTGCCTACTGCAAGAATGTAGTAACACTCCACAACAAGTAAAAGTCACTCTGTCGCTTCAGTTAAAGGTCACATGTGTTATCTGCTTCATGTTTAAAGTATCAGCAGTAAAAGTACACAAGTATGTTGTTTAACAGGTGTTTTGATAAATTACTCTTACTGGCTTTTTAGTCCCTCTAAGATGTAAAGTAGCAGTAAATGGAAATACTCAAGTAAAGTACCTCAAACTTGTACTTAAGTATGGAATCAGCTACGTGATATGTAAGAAAGCAGGTGTACAAGGACAATATATATACTTTATAGTACATGAAGCTGAGAATACTGCACTTTTACTTGAGTAGGAGTATTTTTACTTTGTTGTACTGATACTTTTACTGAAGTTAAGGACGCTGCATCGTTCCTGTTTAATGAAAACAAACTAACTTAATTCATTATTCTGAACATTATTTCACTGATTAAGTGACTTCTAACAGCAGAGAGGAGAATGTGAGACGTTGCCCCGAGCGAGGGAGGAAATGACTGAGTAATTTGGACGTCTTTAATGTGTGTTAATGACCATGAAAGAGGCAGATGGCGTGGAGTCCTCTTGGAGGGAAACCTCCACATCCTTTTCTTCTCTGTCTCTCAGGATGCATTTCTTCGCAGTGAGTCATGACACCGTGTGCAGATGAAAACACATCATTCGCCTGTAAACACATTCCGGCGTGGACGTGCCCCCATTCAGAGAGAAAGGCCTCAGAGTGGCCCCACGCCGCCTCACCAGCACACGCCCCACGTGCACACGCCAAACAACACGTCCCCATGGCTTTGAGCCCAGATGCATCGCTGGGTGTGTGTGTGCGAGGACCTCTCTGCTCTGAGGAATGTGTGAGAGCTGCGACCGCTCCTCGCTCCCACACTTCAGCCTCCATTCAGGTCAGCTGCCCACCCCGAGGCTGCCGCCACTGATCCTCCAGACCCTCATTATGCTCCGGCCTCACTGGGCCATCTGGACAGCTGCCGGTGGAGCCGAAGCTCACGCAGACCACCGGCACACCTCCGGTGTGCAGGTACGCGATAAAGACAGCACAGGTGTTTGTTTCATTACAGAAACTAAGATGGAAAATATTCTTTGACGACGAAAACTGTGACAAAAATGTTTTTCATCAACAAATACAAACCAAACACCAACATGGCAGAATGAACTAATTACTGTTTGAATTGTTTTATTTTGTTTTGGACCTGCAGAGTCTCAGGTCAAACAGTTTCCCTCAGCAGCCAAGAAAATCTCTTGCAGAGCCTGATTCATCAGTTTGACCAGTTAAGAAGAAACATCTTAAGCTGTGTTCACACTGCCTTAACACCTAATTCTGATTCATTGCCCAGATCAGATTCTTTTAATTGACAGTTTACATGAGAGTTTAAATGTGGCCCATATCACAGTCCAGTGTGAACTGGCTACAGCCTCAAAGTGACCCATGTGCTTAAAAGAATAATACGACATTACACGCTATCGTACAGAAGCAAACATGGAGGCCACAGATGTTTGCTCATACCTGCTAACTCTCCTGATTTTTATCGGAGACTCCCGTTTGTCATCGCCCTCTCCCAGTTTCCTGTAATTCTCCCGCTTTATTTTTTTTATATTTTTTAAATTTTTACAACTTTGTGTCCTTTTCATCACATTCATTATTGTTTCTTGTGCTCTACGAGGCATAAATGGGCCTCATCTACTGTTTCCGCAGGTGGGACACAACTGTGACGACGGCAGATCTACAGTCACGTCAGAGTCACATGAACGATCTGACTGTCCAGACTGAGGCCGCATTTCAAAAACATGACCTGTATCTGATTTGGACCACAAATGAAAGTGGCCCAAATCCAAAAGGTTAAAAGAGACTTGGGCTGTCCACACTTGATCTGCGTCACACATTAGCGGAGACAATTATAGAAAGACTGGGATCATTTTGGCCTGAAGTCTGAACTCAGCCTCACATTCAGTCACATTCTGATTTGACCCCAGCATCATGAAACTTGTCATTGGTTTCCCAACAATGACCTGTAACTGCAGGCAAGTCACTGTCACGGTTTTAGGGGTTTGTGTTTCCTGTGCTTCCTGTTTTATTTTGAAGTTGGTCTGTCTCTGGTGTCCTTGTCTTGCTTTGTTTCCTGTCTGTCCTGATTGCCTGATGTGTCTCACCTGTGGAATCACCCTGCCTGCTTGTGTACAGTCTCTGTTCCCTCCTGGTTTTGTGAGATGGTTTTCTTCAGCTGTCTCTGCCTGTTCCCTGATTGATCCTGTCTTGTTTTTGGATTTATTCATGGAGCCCTTTGGATTCCTGTTTGTACCTGTTTTGGGCTGTGTTTACTCCCTGGACTGCCCGTCTCATCTGTGCTGTAAGTTCACATCAAACACCAAGAACCTGACAGTCACAGACAGATGATGTCAGTAGCGTAGCGTGAAAGAAATGTTGTGCGTCGTTGTAGAAAGAGTAACAAAGTTTTATTGTATGACTGTAAAAGCCGGTTCAACATAAGCTCCTGCTTCCATTCAAAAAACTCATCTAAAGTATCAAGATCTAAATAGTAGTTTAATCAGTTTAAGGTCACATGGCTCTTTGTTCAGAAGAACTCTCTTTTAAAAACAGATGTTTTAACTTGAAATCAACGTATTTACATCAAGTTAATTCTAAAAGATTTAATCGTTTCACTGCACTTCTGACGTGCAAACATGCCTCTAACTGAAGCACAAGAGGAATCAGAGGAGGTTTTAGATTTTAACCCCCTCAGCGTGGACAGAAAGTTTTCCCGCCTTAAGAGTCTTTTCTCAGACGGATCAGGATCAGGGTTCACATGTTTCCCAGCTGTTCTGCGACGCTGCAGCAGTCACTTGGACACTGACCCCTCCCCACAGTCCCACCCCTGTCTTTGTGGCTCAGGTCTCAGTCAGTCAAAGCCTGGTTCATCACCACGGCCTCAGGAATGCTTTGTGCCCGACCCCCCCGCCTGGAGACAGGTGTACAAATCAAAGAGTAGATGGGGACGGCAGGGACACGTCTCCACCAGCATCTTGGTGCTGCTGGATCGTCCGTACCAACATGTCAGATCTCACTTGTCATTTGAATTCTGCTCATCTCTCACTTAGTAGCATTATTTTACTGATACCATCCCTCTCACTCAAGTTTATATTTGATCATTTGGTCTCATGGAAACGTCGCTCCAAAATCTTCCACTGGTGTTGGACTGGGTTGAGATCTGGTGACTGTGAAGGCTGCAGCATTTTATCAAAATCATTGCACCAACCATCGGTGTGATGTTCCTCCTTTTATTCAGGTAGTTTGTCCCCGTCTGTACGTGTAGATCTGTGGATTTAACTGGTACTAAGGTGATATGTAGTATTTCCCACTGCGTATACTTGGATATGCAGACTCTCAGGGGCTGATGTGATGATGTTTAATGTAACGTGCTGTTGATTGGGGCACACGTCCTTTGTTCAGGGTCTCTGTGGGAAAGTTGGACCAACATGGCGGTCAGGATTAAAGCAGCTGGGGCCGTAAAAGGCGGGAAAACCTCTGTTTTAGTGTTTTAAAGCAACATGGAGGACAGTTCTGCAGCTGTGGGATGAGACATTTTAAACACACCTGTATAATGCAGAACACTGTGTGGAACAGAGTGTGTTTAAACACATTTATCTGATGTTTGAAGTGAGGAGAGTTTCTTAAAGTGAGTTGAACAAGAACTTATTCAGTGGCTGCAGCTTTCATCGTGGGAAAACACAGCCGCTGCAGCCGAACAGGCGAATAAAAATTCCAGTGCGAGACGTGAATGAATGTTTGGTAGAAGCCAAGTTGGGACACAGTCAGCTTCTTCTCTTCAGCACTTTCTTTTCTTTCATGTGCTTACCGCTCTCTGCACCTGTCCCCAGGGACACCGGCTTTGTCCAGACAGCAACACTCAGTTTAGTGTCAAGTCATTCAAATCTCCTTTGTCATTATAGGAGCTCTTCATTGGCCCCTGAGTGTGGGAACCTGCAGTCAAACTGAGACCCACAGAGTCCACAAAGGGCTGCCCTCAGCTTGGACTACAGGCAGCCCTCCATAGACTGACTTGGTACACTTATAAAATAATAACAGCAGCATTTAGAGACTCTTACAGCTGTTGAACTGTACCTGTAGAGTCAGGTACTTTCCCTCACCTTTTTTATGAAGAGTGATTAACACAATAAAACCATAAAGGCTCAACAGAAGCTCAGCAGAGCGAAGGTCAACGTCTGGGACACTAAATTACAACCGTCTGCAGTTTTATCTTTGAACCAGTGGCACAAAGTGAGACAGTAGTTATATTGGGTCCCACAAAATGTTGTAACACCTGGATGAGCCCCAGGTTAACACACACTTTATATCTGCCTGTGTTAGTTTATATGTTTTAATATATTCTCTAATATATTCTAATATGTTAGGTCAGGACTTCTTAACTGAGAGAACAAAGAGTGGACGAGTGGACTGTTTGTCTCACAGGCTTTAGGCTCTGTGACGCCTCCAGCAGAAGTAAAGACTTAGTTACACGCAAATAACGTAAGCAGACAGCCAACAAACACAATAAATAATAAAGAAGAAATTAAGAACATAATTGTAAAAATAGGCTTTTATAGTGTTGAATTTCTTTTTTAATTTAAGTCTTTATTGTTTTGTATTGTTAATCAAAATAATATATAATAACAAACATCACATTGATCTCCTGTCAGATATAACAAAGGGCCAGATTTCCTAAAGGTCTGAGTGAGTAAAAACGTGTGCAAACTTGATATCAGCAGCAAATTAACCTGTAAGCTGATCTTCTAACAGTGTGCACGCAGAAGACGAAGTCTTTCAGAAGAGCACCTGTTGTTCATTTACTACTTTTGCCATGATGAATCTGCAGTTTATATGCGTTTGGGGAGACTTTTTTTTTTGCAAAGTAACAGGCAGGTAACATGCAAATACATTTATTTACTACTCGCAGTGTGATCTAACAAGCAATTTCATGTGAGTGCAACAGCATCTGGATTTAATACGTTCGAAAGGAAGGTGCAAACCGCCGAGTGCTGCAGAGATGGCTGCTGTTATCGATGAGAGAAGGAGAGACGATGTAGAGAAATTTAAAATATTAGATAACATTATTCCATATCAATACATAGAAATACAGTTATTTTTTTGACTGCATGAATCTTTCTTTTGTATTTTCCTTGAAGCTTTGGCAAGACTGTTGTATTAACAGTCATGCCAGTAAAGCAAATTTGAATTTAATTGAGAAAGGGTTTTTATCATTCGTGTCAATATTTGTGATTTTTGGCATGACTGAGGATATATATATAACGCACATATTTATTCTCTTTATTCAGGGTGTTAATAAATCCGCCCCAAAATGTGCAGTGTTTGTATATAGTAAATATGTATATTGTATATGTAATATTTTGGAAGATTATCATTTATATTTAGATAATTTCACTGAACTTGGTTTCAAATCAAAAGTATTTCTCTGACATGAAATATTAAAAATACAAAACATACTGAGACATAATTTAGTGAGTGTTTAACTCCTCTGATCTTCATCAGGACCGTGAAAGGACGACTCTAACGTTTCTGTTCATGTAGGATCCCATGTCGCTTATAATCAGAAGAACAGAAAACAACATCAATATCTCACAGGGGTTAAACCTTTAAACAGAGCAGAAAGCCCTACAAAAACAAAACAAGTCAAAACTTCTTATTATTGTGACACTCTTTCTTTCTCTCTTAATCATCTCAATTTTATTTTGTTTTTCAGCTTTATCGGCATGAATATAAAACAACAATATGGCCAAAGATACAATTAAATTACAAAAGAACAATTAATTTCATACAGTTCGTTAAATAAAGTAAATAAAACAGTAAGCTTCGTGTGAGTTGAGAATTCAATTTACATGGTGAGAACTCACTCATATGCTAATTCATCCATCATTCTTTCTTTTTTTACTAAACAGCATTTGGTTTATTTACACTTTTACTGCTCCCACAAGTATCATCAATGATTTAAATACTTCTTTTCCCAAACTAACTCCACTCTGCTGCTTCCCTACGACAATCTTCCACCACACATTTTCTCCATCCACCTACAGTCCTGTACCTTTACTTTTCTATCCCTCTGTCTTTTCCCATGTCTTTTCTTATACTACTAACCCCCCTCTTTTCTTCCCTTTTGATATGATTTTATTTTATAGCGATGTAATTCTAAAACAACCTGCTGTTAGCTGAGAAAATCTCCACCGTGTTCACACAGTGAGTGAAAACAACATGAAATGTGAGTCCAGATACAAACAGGAAAAACTATCCTCCGAACTTCAGAGAGTTTCTTTGTGGAGTGTTTTTGGCGGGAGTTTGGTGTCGGCAGAGTAAACACGCTGTCAGAGAGAGAAAGGTCCAGCTGCTGCTCGGAGGACAAAGACAGCTTTCTCACACTCTCACCATTCAGAGCAGACAACTGGGAAGTGTGGGTCCCACTTTCCCTCCAGCTCTCCCAGCACCTCTTCCAGTTTATTGCCTGTAAGTGCAGCCGTATGTTAATAAGCAGCTTAACGGGCTTCATTAGGACGCTGCTGCTGCTGGATATCCGACCGTTGAATCAGTGTTGATCTGTCCGCTGAGCATCTCCCTGTAACACTCGGTGGTGAGAACGGTATTTGAAGCATGCCGCATGCAGCACACTTATTATTGTTGTGCCTCCATTCATGGTGCACAACAATGCATTCCTCCGCCTTCATCTGCACATTCTGCAGAGGAAAGCTTCGGCCTCGTTTCAGTAACAATGAGGTGGCATCAAAGACTCCATCCCACTCCATGTCCACATGCAAATGAGCTTCTCCAATAACTGTCTTTAGTATGTGCTCATATTATAACAGCCCCTCCCCCAGGGACAAGGATTAGCCTACATTTAATAAAACCTTAAATAAGTACAAGCAAGCAAAATACACTTAAGTAGGCCTATCAGGATGGATATATTCACTGCTGATGTTTTCAGGTCCTTTTACATAAGTAAAAGTATCGATACAAACAACATCATCAAATTAATGTTATAAATTAAAAATATAACAATTAAAGCATTGCATTGCACTTGTGTAAAAGTGCAGATGTATAAGCAACTAAATGTACTTAAATTAGTAAAAGATAGGTGATCATTTCAGTATTTACCTGCTTCCTCCCTGATCAGGCATGTTGGTTATCAATGGAAAGAGCTTCATTCAGAATATATATATATATATAGAGTAAAAAATGATTTTGAGATAAGAAAGTAAAGTTTTTGACCAATACTATTTTTGTTTAGTAAGTTTGTTTAGTATTCCTTTCGAACAGCTAGTTAAACATTGGTTGACAGGTACATAAAACTAGGTAATTTCTTGATTTTAATATTTTCCAGAGTAACCTTTGCAGTCTGGGTCAATCAAGCCTGCGCTCCAGGGTTACCAGCATTCATTTTTCAACACTGTGGCCAGTACTCCCCATTGGCATGTGTATCGGCACTCTATATCCTTAATGTCAATGACAAGCATCTAAACTGCCAGAAAAAAAGATGTTCCCAGAGGTGATGAATTTATTTACAGTGGTCTGCAGTATACAGATAGTTCAACTATCAAACAAACAAAAAACTGAAGAAAAGTAACACATTAAACTTAAAGCAACACTAACAAAAGGCACGTTATTCACACATTTATTTATATGAAGCCGGGACAAGTTACACACAGAACTTCAAATACGATTTGCGGGGTTTATTTTTATTTTTTCCCACTTTCAGGGCTGGCAATTTGATGTAAAATAAAGCAAAAACGCAGTCGCTCTGCTGAAATAACTGAAGGTACAAAAACCAAAAAAAAGAAAAAAAATGGTCTTCTTTGCGTTGAGAATAGAAACTCAATACTACTTCTGTATACACTTGGCAATAATGCATCAAATATTGTCTGTACAACAGGAATGCAGCCCAAATTTGTCACATAAAACGGCATAAACACGGTAAGGTTACAAAAAAATACGGCAGTGGCACCTTTAATAAGTGGACAAAAAAACACAATTGGAACACTGCACAATAAACATTACACAGTTGTGCTAACCACGAAAAAATGTGTCCATACACAGATAGATACATTATTTATACAAAAAATAACAACATTCATTAGGTAACTTCCGTTTCATACCTAACTCACGGATAACGAGCTCTCGTGGCCCACATGTATGGTTTCTCCGACAAGCATCGGCTATCCTATACGCAACAATTACATACAATGCAGAGTTTAATACATATATCATACACTACTAAACAAACACATTAGCATATTGTGCGTAATAACTCACAAGAACATAACATTATTAATAAATGTTCTCACCGATAACAGCAGCAGCCAGTCCATGCAAAATAGCGCAGTTTACTTCTTGTATTTTCCCGGGGCCCCTTGACCTCTCGGCAAGCACGCGGCTGTTCGAGCCAGCGACGCTATGCACCCTGCTGTCTAAAATCAACACCTGCACCACTCTCGCTACAGCAGAAAATGGTGCAAATACAGGTTTTAAAACTTGAATGTCCTGTATATTTAAGGTTTCTTTATCAC
Source organism: Lepomis macrochirus (assembly GCA_024633595.2). Taxonomy (NCBI): domain Eukaryota; kingdom Metazoa; phylum Chordata; class Actinopteri; order Centrarchiformes; family Centrarchidae; genus Lepomis; species Lepomis macrochirus. The sequence goes on along the minus strand of JALXJV020000004.1, from coordinate 4,156,248 downwards.
CTGGTAAAAGAAACATTCCTATAAAGAAGAAAAACCCCTCTACTTGGTTTGGCCCAATGATGTCATCCATGACCCCCTATTCCCATAAAACAGGAAATGCTTAGGCCGACCCCTCCCCAAACAATTGTCCTGCATGATGGAACTGAACAAAGGAACAAACATTTGTAAGTATTAACGCAGGAAAACAATTAAACCATGTTTAAACTTCCAACCTAATAAAATCGAGCTGAAATCAAGTCATGACTGTGTGTTTACTCTAACTTATCATGTGCTTTGCTGTCAACTGTAAAATGATGCAAACACAAACAACCCGGGATAGTAAGTGGTGCACTTTTACATAAGCTATGGTAAATTACCCCCAAAAATAAACATATGTATAAACTAGAAGGTAATGGCCTGTATGGGACAAGTGGTGAGCAAATCCACTCGTCACCCCTCAAGACAGTTATGCCGCGTTCAGACCAAACGCGATTTTCCGCCTCGCAGCGCTTTCCATGCGCGAGTACATTTGCTGCAAGTGTTCACACACAACGCGAGAAGGCGACTTTAACGCGATGAGGGGAATAAACACAACTCGCCATTACTACAACTGTATGAAACCAAAGTAAACATTTTGCGGTGTTTAAATAGCAATAAACGGATTAAACTGATGCCGAAATAACGACAACATGATGCAGATTTGTTAAACATATGAATTCATGCTTTGTCAGGTCTGTCAGCAAGACAGCAGGACAACAACTTCTAAAATGTTTGTTTTCTGAATGGAGTTCGGATCGATCAGGGCTATGCTATGCTAACTTGGTCACAGTAAAGTACAATGACAGCTTTAATAAAGTTACAGGCACATGTTTTCTGAACTCACCAGGTAGTTCAACCGCTTTCTTTTCTCCAAGTAACGTCCAGCTTTGTCCCGTTTTTATATAAATATGAAGTCGTAGTCCGACAGAGCTAACGACGCTCACAACAATACTGTAACCGGATGTGCATGGAATCTAGCTGCTGAGAAGCTCCAGTCAAGATAAATCAACGTTGAAATCCCCAAAATTAAAGTAAAACGCTAATTTAATAAAAACATTTAACTCCGAGCTCCTCCTCCGAGTAAACGGCATAGTTGTCAGAACCGAATCCGACCGACTTGTGTGTATTTATTTCTCCGAAGGTTGGGAGCGCTGCTCCCTGCTCCTGTAGCCCAAGTTTAGCAGCTCTCACCCGGCCTGCAGATTTTCAATCCCCCGCTCTGCCCGGCCCTCTGCACACAACGCTCTGAAGCCTCGATGACGTATGGACAATCTCAACACTGATAGGCTATCGCAACTCAGCGTCGCGCGACTTTTTCGCTTGAGTTGAAAATATTCAACTCACGCGAATTCCATCGCGTTGCCTTCGCGTCGCCGGCCCCGCCCTCTTCGCGCCGCCCGACTGGAAATCGCGGCTCTATGCGTCTTTGCATTGACTTTGTATGTAAACTCACCGCCCCAAACGCTCAATTCGCGTTTGGTGTGAAAGCACCATTACTCCTCAGAGTCACGGGACAGGAATTTACATTGACAGGAAATGACATTCTTCTTTCCTGGTCTATACTTGACCTGAAACGATAAGGCTGAAGTGATAAGTACCATCTGGTAATTCTAGCATTAGTGTCTTTCATTTTGTGGATCCACTGCAAAGCACGATGGTCCGTCTCAAGAACAAACTCTTTGCCAATGAGGTAGTGTCTAAAGCCTGTTTAAAAGCTAGAGCTTCCTTTTCAACAGTTGAGTACCTCTTTTCCCTTGGGAAGAGTTTTTGGCTGATATACTGGACAGGCAACTGGTTTCCATCTTCACCTTGCAGTAACACCGCTCCGAGACCTACTCCAGAAGCATCTGTCTGCACAGTAAAGGGAAGAGTGAAATCTGGGCTTTGCAAAACAGGTTCTTGACATAGACAGTTTTTCAATTCTATGAAAGCATTATCACTTTCTTGAGTCCACTTAACCTTTATTGGGCTGGCTTTGCTAGTCATGTCAATTAGTACAGTGGATCTTGATGAGAAGTTAGGGATAAGTCGCCGATACCAGCCAACTAACCCCAAGAATGACCTTAGCCTTCTCTTAGTGTTGGGTAGTGGTGAAGCTGCAATCGCCTCTACCTTTCCAACCTGAGGACGGATGCCTCCTCCTCCGATCACATAGCCAAGGTACTGCACCTCCGACTTGGCAATGTGACTCTTCTTCCCATTGATGACTAGACCAGCACTCTGGATACGTTGAAAAACATTGGCAAGATGTTGCAGATGCTCCTCCCAGGTCTGGCTGACAATTACAATGTCATCAATGTAGGCTGCTGCATAGTCCTCCGCTCTGCTCAAAACTTCATCCACCAGCCTCTGAAAGGTTGCCGGTGCTCCATGCAAACCAAAAGGCATCACTCTGAATCTGAACAGGCCACTTGGAACACTGAAAGTTGTTAAACCCTTTGAAAACTCTGTGAGGGGCATTTGCCATTACCCTTTGCAAAGGTCAAGGGTCTTTAGGAAGTTGGCCTTCCCCAAGCGTTCAATCAGTTCATCAACCCTTGGCATTGGATAAGGATCAAATGCAGACACAGCATTCAACTTTTAAAAGTTGACACAGAATCTCAGTCTAGAATCATCTTTCTTTGGCACCATCACCACAGGACTACACCACTCACTGGAAGAAGGCTCGATGATTCCTGTAGTTAGCGTCTTCTCCACTTCTTGCTTCAGTTCAGGAACAAGTCTGGCTGGAAAGCGGCAGGTCGTGTCCCTGATAGGTGGCTGTTTTGGTGACTACAGATGGATATGTTTAATGAGATGTGTGCAACCTGGCTTCAGACTGAAGAGCTCTTTGCCATGTGGACTTTCAACTCCTGGCATTTAACTGCTGTAAGATGGCTCAGATCTAGAAAATCTGGAGTCTTGAAGCTCTTCCTCATCACTCACTGTGCGTACCCACAGGGTTGTAGACTGCTCTCGTTGGTCTACCCACTCTTTCAACAGATTAACATGGAAGACCTGCTGCTTTTTTCAGGCAGTCTGGCAAAAGAGTTCATATGTGACTGGGCCCATATTTTTTTAATATGTTTTTTAATCTCTCTGTTTTTGCTACTCTAGAAACATGGCAACACAACATGGTGACATCCATGTAAGGGGACCCGCGGTGTCTGTAGATAGAAATGGCTCATTCTATGGTGATAAAACATAATGGTTCACTATTTGAGGTCTTTATACACCACTGAAAACAGAGTTATGGATCTTATATTGCAGTTCTGTCAAAACATCCTCAAAAAATATTACACAACCTGAACCTTTAAGAAATCAACAACATCATGAATATAATCATCCTCTTTATCTCTAACTGCTCTGTTCCACTGTCACACAGACCTTCACTGCTGACAGCTTCAGCTAATCCCCAGTGTAAATGTATGGAAACATCCTCTCAGTGAAAGTGTGTGTGAAGGTGTGTATGTGTGTGTTAGTATCAGGATCAGAGAACGACAGCTTTCCTCTGTTCCAGTCCAGATTCACTCTGATGCTCTGGAGCTTCTTCCGGACTCTGAGATCAGTGAGTGAATCTGGTGGTGACCATGCTGAGTATTCACCGTCATAGAATTCAATTATCCATAATCCAGACTCTATGTATTCCTTCCTCTGGACAGACTCTGCTAACACACCCAGGGACCAGTCTGTACTGTTTCCAACCTCGACATCCCAGCTGTGAGTCCCTGAGTTAAAGCCCTTATGGACCAGGACAGAGCAGAGATCATCAAACCTCTCTGGATTGTCAGGAAGCTGCTGTCTCTCTCCTCGCTCTCACACTGGTCAGATCTTCAGACAGGATGAGTTCTGGGTGAGCAGTGTTTGGGTCCAGAATCAGAGGAGTGTAGGAGACCATGTCCTTCATCTTGTTCCAGATGTTGAAGGTCAGGTTGCCCAGGTGTTTGGCCTGGTCTATCAGAGCTCCTGAGGGCAGCTGTGGATCATCCAGCAGGGGCGCTGCTGGACTCTTTCCACTGCAGCCTTGTAGTTGAGCAGGAATGAGACGTCTTCAGCTCTCAGCTCCTCCTCTGTGGCTCTGACTGTGTCTGAAAGAGCTGCTATCTCTCTGCTCAGAGCCTCCATCTTCTCCTTCATCACCTGACTCTTCTGCTCCTCTTCCTCCCTCAGTGCAGCCATCCTGGCCTCCTCTTCCTCCTCTAGAAACTGGTGAAGCTTCTTAAACTGCTCCTTAATCTGCCTCTCTGTGTGTCGGGCCTGGACCTTCATGTGTTCTGCTGTTTGATCAAACTTCACTTTAACTTGTTCACAAACCTTTAACTTCTCCTTTAAGGGCTCCAGAGTTTCCTGAAGTTCCTTCTTGTGTTGTCGTGCAGCTTCATCGACGGGTCTGAATCTGTGGTTGCTGTGTTTTTCTGAATCACTGCAGACGACACACACTGGCTGCTGATGGTCCAGACAGAAGAGTTGGAGTTTCTCAGAGTGCAGACTGCAGAGAGCCTCTGAAGCTCTCTGATCTCTCTCCTGTAAGAAGGCCTCACACAGCTTCTTTAACACCAGGTTAGGTGGGGGATCCATTGAGGATCTTCTCCTACAAACTGGACACTCAGGTGTTTGTTTCTGTCTCCACCAGTTCTTCAGACAGACTTTACAGAAGCTGTGGCTACATGACAGAAGAACAGGATCTCTGAAGACCTCCTGACAGACCGGACAGCAGAGATCCTCCTCTGATCTGGAAGCCATTTTGTCTCTGAAGCTGAAAACCCAGCAGACAGAAAGTACAGTCAGTCATGGCTCCCCTCCCTCCTCTACTAACTTTCACTCTGAGTCGTGTTTTTTTTAGTCAAACTCACCTTCAGTGTGTGGAGCGTCAGCAGGTTGGAGCAGCAGTGTGGCAGTTTTCCACTCTGCTCACCTGTAGCTGAACTCACTCAGAGGAAGTTGTTAGTTTGGTCTGAAGCTGAATCTGATCGGCTGATTTTCACTCCTTGTCTCTCTGTAGTGAAGAAGAACAAAAACTTTTTCCTGGTTTGTCTCAGGTGAGTTCCATAAGGGGTGGGGCTTTGCCAGACCTGCTCTGCTGAACGCTGTTGCTTCACCTGCAAAATCTGGATGTGCTACATTCCAGTATTGCTTCATTGCTGGATATGCATACTGATAGTGTGCAACAGACTGTTCAACAGCTATGTTTATGTTCCAAACTAGTTTTGAATGTAGGTTGAATGTAGTGGATGATTTCAAACTATACAATGAATGGGATATCACGGAAAAGGGTATCTCGTTAGGGGAGCTAGAGTAGAAATTCTGATGGTACCCTGGTACGTTAACCAGTGAGCACAAGCGGCTCCCCTGACACACTTGCGGTCTGACTGCTGTGACATGACTGGAGGATAGCCATTTTTGAACCGATCATCTCACAGATTGTTGTCTGAATCAGGCCAGCTGATCTATAATTCTGGATCCATTATGATTGTCTGTTGAATGGGAAAGAAACGTTGGTTTGTGTAATCATGCAATTAAGTGTTTTATTATTATTAAAGCTTTATTTAATCAGGCAGGACACTTAGGAACAACATATTTACAAGGACAGCCAGGCAAGAGGGGTGTAGCATCTTGAGGGGAGGAGGGAGTGGGTACCAGTTTAGACAGACAAAACTTTCAGTAGGAATGGAACAGGCAAGGCAATAACATACAATAACATAGGTAAGGGATCAAAGAAAGAAGGTACCGATTCAGTTAAGGGTATAAACAATGCAGTTCAGTCAACAGAAAAAATAACTTTGAGAGAGTACAACAGCTTTAAGCCACCCTGTACATTGATCTTCAAGGGAAGTGACACAGCATAATTTAAGTTTTGACCAGGCCTAAAAACACAGCTCGGTGCCAGCTAACAGGCTGCCAGCCAGCACCAGGCCGCCTCATCCCCGGCCTATTAGCTGCCTGCTGGAGTCTCAGCCTGCAAGCACCCAGCGAGTTAGCCAAAAGCCAGCAAACCCCAAGACTGACCCCGGCCTGCTGGCACTGATCTCCGGTCTGCAAGCCCCCAGCCAGCCAGCCTCCACGTGCCTGGTCCCCGGCCTGCTAGCTGCCTGTGGGGCGGCCTTCTCCTGCCTGCTAGCGCTAAAGCTGCTAGCCATCCACCTGTCCTGCCTGATCCCCAGCCTGCTAGCGCTGCCAGACCCCAGTGGCTAGCCACCTGCCCTACCCCTGTCTTGCTAGCGCTGCTAGTCGTCTGCCTGAACCTTGGCCTGCTGGCATTGCTAGCCTGCCAGGTCCCTGGCCTACTCCTGTTGCTGGTCCCTCGTCAATGGTCGAACTGACACCAGTGCCAAGGTCTCCGTCAGTGGCCAGACAGACTACAGCTCCACGTGTCCAGTCCGTGGTCCTCAGCCCAGCTCTGCCTCCAGAAAGCCCAAGCCTTTGGTGCCGACCTTCTGCGTGGTCTCACCTTCGTCGGTCTCCTGTCTCACCTCAGGTGAGCCCCTGCTCTCCCTGTTGACCTCTGGCCAGACCTCCTGGACAGTGCTGCCCCCCTGATATGCCCGGACTGTTGTTGTCCTCCAGGACGACCTCATGAACTGTTTTGTCCCCCTGACCCTGCTTCCTGCTTTCTTACAGTGCAGACGCTTTGCTGCTTGCTCTTGCCTCTCCTTGCATTCTTTTGCTTTATTTTCGCTTAAAGTCTCCTTTTTTTTTACCCTGCTAGAAGTCAGCAGCTCTTGGATACTTTTAAATCACTGGGACTGTCAGATAAAGTAGGCTCCTGCCATACTTTAAAAACTTTTTATGATCTTAGTGCTACGCTGAAAGCGGCCTATCAATAGCACTAGCCTGTACTACAGTGACTGGAGCTATAGCTAATGCTAATTAGCAACAAGATGCCCCCTTCTCCACGGACTGACTTCTACAAACTTCTACAGAAAATTACAGTGCTGGAAACCAAGATCCAAAGGTTAGAAGTGAATGTGGAAGTGAATGGATTATATGGGAATGACACCACTTTCCCGTGGAGCCAAAACAGTGGACAAGAGCATGCTAACACACGGCTAATTAGCACCAACAAGACTACCAAGAAGCAGGAGGCCTGTGTACTGGGTAATAAATCTAAAAGTGGGAGTCCTCCCTGGAACGCTCTGGGTGCAAAGCCTAAGAGTAAATCATTTCCTTGGGAAATGGGAGGACGAGTAACAGGCAGAACACAGCCCTGAGATTTGTGATGCGACTGGCTGGCCTGCATTATCATCCAGGCAGAGCCTCTTCAACCCCTGTTCTTGGTAGGACACAGCCGTGGACAGCCGCAAAGGGAGAGTTAGCAACAAACCTCCCCAACAGCCGAGTGTGCAACAGCAGAACAGATTTTCACCACTATTGCAGGACCCTGGATCTCCGTCTGATGACCTGGATAACATCCCGTCCTCACACAGAAGGGTAAGGACTGAGAGTAAATCAGACAGTAAAAGGCTGCAGCGAAAGCTAACGACTGGGCCTCAAACTCTGATTGTGGGTGACGCTGCTGTAAACGATGTAAGAAGCATGTGCAGTAAGAACACCAAAGTACTCTGCTTTCCAAAGGATACGGTATCTGACTTGGCAGAAAGAATCCTGCATATTGTGGCTGAACATCCTACTGTGAAAAAAATCATACTGCACATCGGGACCAATGATGTTGTGAAGCAGCAGTCTGAAGTGTTGAAAGAGGACTTTAATAATCTGTTGAACACAGTCAGCTCTTTGAATGCTGAGGTGTTTATCAGTGGCCCTATACCGCCAGTCCGAAGAGGAGCTGAGAGATTCAGCAGACTGATGGCACTGAACAGGTGGCTCTCAGCAGCATGTGCTGTCCATTCAGTGCATTTCATTGAGAACTTTTATATTCTGTGGGACCGCAGACATCTTTTTAAGGCAGATGGACTTCGCCTTAACAAGTCAGGAGTAAAATTGTTTAGCTCCAACCTGTTTTACTTTCTGCGTCACTCATCTGTTCCCTCTGCCAAGGGCAAGAGACAAGAGGAATCAAAACAAGCAGAAGACAAAACAGAAGACAAAACGCAACACGCCAGAAACCTTGAAGGAGAGCCACCCCAGCCCCCGCCGGAAGAGAGCTGTGACCATGGGAGACATCTGAGCCAAGAGGAAGAGCCTCCACCTCTCTCACTGAAAACCAACAGTGAGGATTTAACATCTCTACCCCCCCAAACCCCCCCAGACATACTTTCTCCCCTCTCCCTCTGCTGGACTTCACTGATCACATGGAAGACCTGGTTAGAGCTGGGACCAAATTCACTCGTGCACCTTCCCTCGCTCCACTCCCATTTTCTCTACCCTAAACCCCCTCCCCGCCCACCTCCACCACTGGCTCTAAGTCCTCCAGGTTTGACACACGTGTCACAAATACAACGCCAACCCGCCCTCCCGCTCAGCAATGGCGAAAAAGCCCAGTAAGCTCTGTCTGATATGTGCTGGGTCCAGGCTACAAGGAAAATAGCACTCATGACTCTTCCCAGGACAAGCCGGGCCCAATGTGCTGGTAGTCTTCTCCATCCCTGTCTTGATAGGTAACAGAAAAAGTGTGGTGAATGTGTTAAAAAACAGAAAGCCAGCAAGTTTAGTATTAATTCCTCGTCAGCCGCAGCCTGTTGAAAAACGTGGGCCAGATAATGTTTTTAACTCACTTAAATTAGCTTTGTTAAACGTTAGGTCTTTGGCAGGAAAACATTTTTAATCAATGATTTTATAATAACTCATAATCTTAATTTCATGTTTTTAACTGAAACTTGGTTGGACCAAGATAACAGTGCAGCTGTCCTTATCGAAGTCGACCCTCCCAACTTTAGTTTTATGAGTGAAGCCAGAGTGCATAAGAGAGGAGGTGGAGTTGCCATTTTGCTTAATGACTCCCTCCAATGCAAAAAGATGTCTTATGGGAATTTTGCTTCTTTTGAATATGTGGCTCTTCAGCTGAACTCCCTTCTAGAGCTATTTTTTCTAAATATCTACAGGCCCCTAAATACTGTGCAAACTTTTTTGATGACTTTGGTGAACTGCTGTCTATAATCTGTGTTGACTTTGACTGTGTGGTTATTGTTGGTGATTTTAACATCCATGTTGACAACCCCTGGACAGAGGGACTAAAGAACTGTTCTGTCTTCTTGATAATTATGGACTGACTCAACATGTGACAGAGCCCACGCACAATAAGGGCACATCTTTGGACTTGGTCATCTCCAAGGGTCTGGACATTCCCAAGGTTGTGGTGACTGATGTTGCTCTCTCTGATCATTCCTGTGTTTTCTTTGAGAGTGCTATCTGTGCGCACACAAATGCTAAAACAGAAGTAATCACAAAACGGCATATCACTGAGAACACTAGTGAAGAATTTATTGAGGCTTTCTCCCTGACACCTGCCCCTCCACAGGTCTCAGTCAATGAGCTTGTGGATAATTTCAGTTCTAAAATTACAAATGTTATTGATGCCATTGCACCAGCCAAGGTGAAGGTGGTCTCTGGTAAGAGAAGATCTCCATGGAGAAATGCCACGCTGGTTAGAACTCAAAAAAGAGAGTGTCGAAAAGCTGAACGCAGGTGGCGGAAAGCAAATCTCCAGGTTCATTATGACATCTATAAAGAGAGACTTCGCATTTATAATTTAGAGCTGAGAAATGCAAGGCGCTCCTTCTTCTCTGACATCATCACCAAAAACACTAATAATGCACGTGCCCTGTTTGCTACTGTCGACAGGCTAACCAACCCTCCTGTGTCTGTAGCCTCTGTCCTTCAATCCACCAGGGCCTGCAATGAATTTGCTTCCTTCTTCGCAGACAAAATTCAAACAATTAGGCAAGCAATCAGCACCTCCATGTCAGGTACAGGATATGTCCTATCCCTGTGTCCACTTAAAAACAATTCATATAGCATGAGACAATTTGATTCTATTAACCATAAAAATCTGGAGGACATAATACAACATCTGAAATCCTCCTCATGCTGCCTTGATATTCTACCAACAGGTTTTTTCAAAAAGGTGTCTAAATGCATGACCTCAGATTTACTACAAATTGTCAACATGTCTCTCCTCTCAGGTTTTTTCCCACAGGCCCTGAAAACTGCAGTCATTAAGCCACTCTTAAAAAAGAGCAATCTAGACAGTTCACTAATGAGCAATTACAGGCCCATATCAAATCTCCCATTTTTAAGCAAAATAATTGAAAAGGCTGTTTTTCAACAGCTTAGTGCTTTCTTGGCACTAAATAACTGTTTTGATGTCTTCCAGTCAGGTTTTCGACCACACCACAGCACTGAGACAGCTCTAGTTAAGGTCTTCAATGACATCCATTTAAACACTGACAGTGGCAGAATTTCAGTCTTAGTATTATTGGATCTCAGTGCTGCATTTGACACGGTAGACCACAACATATTACTAGACAGACTTGAAAACTGGGTTGGACTTTCTGGCACAGTACTAAACTGGTTTGAATCCTACTTAAAGGACAGGGACTACTTTGTGTCTATAGGTAACTACACATCTGAGCTGACAAAATGACATGTGGAGTTCCCCAAGGCTCCATTCTAGGACCTCTTTTGTTTAACATTTACATGCTTCCACTGGCTCAGATTATGAAAAACAACAAAATATGTTACCATAATTATGCAGATGACACACAGATTTACATAACAATCTCACCAGGAGACTATGATCCCATACAGGCGCTGAGTAACTGTATTGAACAGGTCAACGACTGGATGTGCCAGAATTTTCTCCAGTTAAACAAAGATAAGACTGAAGTTATTGTTTTTGGAGCCAGAGAGGAACGATTGAAAGTCAGTGCTCGACTTCAATCTGTAATGTTAAGAACCACGGATCAAGCTAGAAATCTTGGTGTAGTCATGGACTCAGACCTGAATTTCATGGAGCCATATTAAGACAATTACAAAGTCAGCCTACTATCACCTGAAGAATATATCAAGGATAAGAGGCCTTATGTCTCAGCAGGACCTGGAAAAGCTTATCCATGCATTTATCTTCAGTCGACTTGACTACTGTAACAGTGTCCTTACAGGGCTCCCTAAGAAATCCATCAGACAGCTGCAGCTGATTCAGAACGCTGCTGCTCGAAGTCCCTCACTAAGACCAAAAGGTGGATCACATCACTCCAGTTCTGAGGTCTTTACATTGGCTACCTGTATGTCAAAGAATTGATTTCAAAATCCTGCTGTTAGTTTACAAAGCACTAAATGGATTAGGACCAAAATATATTTCTGATCTTCTGCTTCGTTATGAACCATCCAGACCTCTCAGGTCGTCTGGGGCAGGTCTGCTTTCTGTCCCCAGAGTCAAAACTAAACAAGGAGAAGCAGCTGCTCAGTTATTATGCTCCGTATATTTGGAACAAACTCCCAGAAACCTGCAGGTCTGCTGAAACAGTCAGTTCTTTTAAATCAAGACTGAAGACCTTTCTTTTTACCACTGCTTTTAATTAAATATTTAAGATTTTTCTTTTTATTGATAACTTACACTGCACTGTATCTTTTACTGTCCTGTTTTCTTTTTCTTTGTTTTTAGCTTTTAACCCTGATTGTAATTATATTTTATGTTGCTTTCAAATGTTTTTATTGTTTTTCCCTGTTGCTTTTATGTTTTGTGTAAAGCACTTTGAATTGCCTTGTCGTTGAAATGTGCTATACAAATAAACTTGCCTTGCCTTGCCTTGCCTTGACCCACCTGGTCTGCTCAGTCAGCCTCCCGAACTGTATGACCCCTCTGCCCTGCCCTGCATGTTAGGCCGAGCGCCTTACCTGCCCTGTTCCCTGACCCTGCTGTGCCTGTTTGGTCGCCCCCCTGAACTTAATGAACCCCCTGCTCTGTCCTCAGGCCGACCGCCTGAGAATTCCCTCTCTGCTCCCTGGCCTGTCTGTTTTTAGTCTTTCTGGGCATCCTCCTGTCCTCCCTCTGCCCACCCTTGGTTGGCTTGGACTTTGTTTTTCGAACTTTTGTTCTTCTTGACAGTTTCTTGGTTCTGTGGATTTTTGTTTAGGGAACCACTGTTTCCGTTGAAAGAAAAATTTTGCTACGTTTTGTCGCCTCTGAACTTCATTCCCTCATTAGCACTAAACCAGTATCGTTCATTCCTTGCCAGACCATCACAGTGGAATGAGTTTTGAACTTTTCCAGAACTTGAACCTTACTTAGACTCTGTCCCTGTAGATGAACCTGGACCTGCCTGCCTGTATCCAGTCTTGCTTGCCTGTAAGCCTTTATACTAATCCACATTTGTAATCATGAATTTAACTGCACCTGCTCCATCACATTCACCTTCATGTGTGTCTATCTCTGTTCCCTGTACTGATCACATTGAGACGACTGTATTATTGATGATTTGTATCTGCTTACCTTTAGATTACATGTGGACTTGAAAGATTTTAATTAGATAAGGCAGAGAAGGTAAATGCTGGTCACTGGTCAGTAGGGGATAGGACATGAAGCAGCTTGATTTAAAACAAATTGTTTAAGCTTAAGTAATTTTTCTGCTGACAGGATGAATAATTTCAGTGTAAAATTATATGCTCCTCTTTTCACCTGGAAATTTTTGCATCTTCATAATTGCAGCTACTGCTGAAGACATATGGCAGCAAAATGCTCAAAGACCATCACAGGAAGTGAAGTGAGATGTTTGGTATGGATGTTTTGTGTAATGGTATTAAGTAGTAAGATTTTACCTAATTGTACTTTTAATAAACCTAGATATGTCATTACCTTAAGTACTTCAGAATCAGAAATATTTTATCGATCCCCATGGGGAAATTCTGTGTCACAGCTGCACACAATGCTTACAAATGTGAAAGAAAATACAAAGGAGTGTAGACATGTACAATAATTACATAGTTGGCACTTGCCATAGGAATTGTTATGGTGAACAGTAACAATGAATAAACAGCAGCAGCAGAGAGTATTACACGTTAAGCAGGTGTTATTGCACAAAACAGATAATAATCTCCAGTTCAAAACGAACTAAGTGTCCATGTGTCAGACACTTAGAGGGAGGAGGTATAGAGCTTGATGGCCACAGGCAGGAATGACTTGTGGTGCATTTTGGGAGAATGAGTCTTGCGCTGAAAGTGCTTCTGTGTTTGAGCAGCATATCATGGAGTGGATGGTAGACATTGACCAAGATGTAGTTTGGAGAGTCCAGCTCCACCCCCACAATGTCACTGGCCTTGCGGATCAGTTTGTTGAGTCTGTTAACGTCTGCTACCCTCAGCCTGTTGTCCCAGAATGCAACAGCAAACAGGTTACCACTGGCCACCAGAGACTTATAAAACATCCTCCGCATCGTCCTGCAGATGTTAAAGGACCTCAAACTCCTCAGAAAATAGTGACGGCTTTGGCCCTTCTTGTAAAGGCCTTGAGTGTTCTTGGCCGAGTCCAGTTTATTGTCCGTGTGCACTCCCAGGTATTTGTAATCCTCCACAATGTCCACACTGACCCCTGGATGGAAACAGGAGTCACTGGTGCCTTTTATCTCCTTAGATCCACACCCACTTCCTTAGTCTTTGTCACGTTGAGCTGTAGATGGTTCTGCTCGCACCATGTCCCCCCACCACAGCTCTGTACTCAGCCTCATCTCTTCGTCTCCCTGACTGATACATCCAACTGATACAGTTTTAGTTTTAGGGGTAGTTTCCACTAAGTGTACTAATGTCAGGACATCAAATCGATCATCTCCAACTGTCTGGACTATGAGAGGGACAAAAATCCAACACAATTTGCAACGTTGCAATTTGGTTAGGTTTAGGTAAACATCATGGTTTGGGTTCAGAAGTGCATCGGGCACATCAACAACAAAACAGCTTATTGTCAGAGCTCAGAACTTTGAACCACTATTCGTTTATGTATTACATCAAAATAAATATTGCTAACTAGCGTAATTTATTTTTTATGGCCATATCGTTACCATACAGGGTTTCCCATAAATGTATTGAAGTGTGCCCCACCCACCAAGTCATTTTGTCAAGGCATTTGCTGGTTATGTTACACACACTTTAGAATAGTTTAGGTACCCATAGACAAAACTAATGCAATACAATGTCTCTGCAGTAAAACCTTTCTTTGATAGGTATTGTGGTGGTAAGTTTATTGAATTTGTTTGACAGTGGTATTAAATTATTTTAATGGTCAATCTGAAGGCTGTTTATGGTGCCAGTTAACCATGAGGTTATACTGAGAGGTGTTCTCATTTTGTCAACTGTACTTTTTTTATACTTCATTTTTATAAATCCTCTATGAAGGTAGTCTTATCAAATGATAGAGAAGTCTTTAAAAATCAATCAGTAAATCAATTAGACTTTCATCACAACCAACTGGTCGGGACAGATTTCCACCCGCCCTGAGTCCAGGTTCTGCTCTGGTTTCTACCTGTTAAAAGGTTTCTGCTCTATGAAAATATACCCTATAGTAATATGTAAATAAAATAAATTGAATTAAGTAATTAATCCCCCAGACGTCTTGTGGAAAGGTGAGAAAGTTAAGTGGGTGGTAGACTTGGTTCTGGGTGGACTTTGTTTTCAGGGAGAGAGCTGCACCTTGAACATGTTCCAGCTGATCCACAACGCACACTTTTTGTTTTGAAAATTAAATTAAGTTTTGATAATGGTTTTATTAAAGGCACCACCCTGTTTCCAAAAAATGTAAATAGAAAAAAAATGTGATGTGGCAATTTTGAATTGAAAACAGTACAAAGACAACTCATCAAATGTTAAAACTGAAAATTTCATTGTGTTTGGAAAATAACATTTCAAATTTGAAGCCAACAACATGTTTCAAAACAGTTTGAACCGGGCCATGTTTACCACTCTGCTGCAGCACCTCTTCTTTTCACAACACTGGGTCAGCATCTGGGAACTGAAGAGACCGACTGCTGGAATCTGGTAATTCTCACCTTTGTCGTATCTCATGTTTCATAATGCCCCAAACATTTTCAGGAGGTGACGAGTCGGGACTGCAGATAATAAGTGATTTAATTCAAAAACTACATACAACCCCTTTAAGATCAAACACATCAGTGGTCTGACAAAGCTCCGCCCCTCACCTGACTTACCTGAGATAAACCAGCAACCAGTTTGTTCCTGTTCAGTTGTCAGAGAGAAGAGACGCAGCGACAGACAGACGGTAAGACTTCAACTGAGGGAGGACAGTTACAGGAGGAAGAACTGAAGTACTTCAACTGCAACCTGCTGCTGACTGAAACACTCACTGAAAGACAGTGAAAGTAACTGAGGCAGCTTTCTACAGCAGGGAGGGAAACACAGCTTACTTCCTGTCGTAACGTGCTGTCTGCTGGGTTTTCAGCTTCAGAGACAAAATGACTTCCAGATCAGAGCAGGATCTCTGCTGTCCAGTCTGTAAGGAGGTCTTCAGAGATCCTGTTGTTCTGTCAAGTAGCCACAGCTTCTTTAAAGTCCGTCTGAAGAGCTGGTGGAAACAGAAACAAGCCCGTCAGTGTCCAGTTTGCAAGACAAAACACAGCAACCACAGATTCAGACCCGTCGATGAAGCTGCACGACAACACAAGAAGGAACTTCAGGAAACTCTGCAGCCCTTAAAGGAGAAGTTAAAGGTTTGTGAACAAGTTAAAGTGAAGTTTGATCAAACAGCAGAACACATGAAGGTCCAGGCCCGACACACAGAGAGGCAGATTAAGGAGCAGTTTAAGAAGCTTCAGCAGTTTCTGGAAGATGAACAGGTGGCCAGGTTGGTGGCATTATGGGAGGAAGAGGAGCAGAAGAGTCAGATGATGAAGGAGAAGATGGAGGCTCTGAGCAGAGAGATAGCAGCTCTTTCAGACACAGTCAGAGCCACAGAGGAGGAGCTGAGAGCGGAAGACGTCTCATTCCTGCTCAACTACAAGGCTGCAGTGGAAAGAGTCCAGCAGCGCCCCCTGCTGGATGATCCACAGCTGCCCTCAGGAGCTCTGATAGACCAGGCCAAACACCTGGGCAACCTGACCTTCAACATCTGGAACAAGATGAAGGACATGGTCTCCTACACTCCTCTGATTCTGGACCCAAACACTGCTGGTCCAGAACTCATCCTGTCTGAAGATCTGACCAGTGTGAGAGGAGGAGAGAGACAGCAGCTTCTTGACAATCCAGAGAGGTTTGATGTTTTCTGCTCTGTCCTGGGCTCTGAGGGCTTTAACTCAGGGACTCACAGCTGGGATGTCGAGGTTGGGGACAGTACATACTGGACACTGGGTGTGTTAACAGAGTCTGTCCAGAGAAAGGGAGCGATACGGTCTGGATTATGGACGATAATGTTCTCTCGAGGTTATTACTCAGCATGGTCACCACCAGCTCCACATACTGATCTCCAAGTGCAGAAGCAGCCCCAGAGGATCAGAGTGAATCTGGACTGGAACGGAGGAAAGCTGTCGTTCTCTGATCCTGATACTAACACACACATACACACCTTCACACATACTTTCACTGAGAGGCTGTTTCTATATATTAACACTGTGGATGAACTGAAGCTGTCAGCAGTGAACGTCTGTGTGACAGTGGAACAGAGCAGTTAGAGATAAAGAGCATGATTATATTCATGATGTTGATTTCTTAAAGGGAAAAGTCTCTGAATTTAACCTGCATCTGTCCTGCTAGCCCATTATTCCAAAAATATCTTTATTTTCTTTTACTTCTTGTTTTTTGTTGTTTGTATTTTCTTTTTTTGTTATTTACTTATTTGCATATGTTCTTCGTCTGTTAAAGGGGGGGACCTGACAGATTTAAACAATTACAGACCCATCTCAAAATTGTCCGTCCTGGCTATAATATTGTCTTGTTCTCAATCAAGCTTTCATAAAAAACACAGCACAACTACAGCAGCCCTAAAAGTAGTAAATGATTTCATTGACTCTTTAGATAAAAAAAACAACATTGTGCAGCTCTCTTTATTGATCTATCCAAGGCTTTTGATACTGTGGATCACAAAATATTAAAACAGTGTTGAAGTTTCAGTGTTGGATTGTCAGAACATAGTTTTGAAACTATCTATCAGGTAGATCTCAGTGCGTGCAGGTAGATGGTCTCACTTCCAGCCCTCTTTATGTATCCAAGGGTGTGGCCCAGGGGTCAGTGCTGGGACCACTCCTATTTATATTATATATCAACATTCTTGATCAAAATGTCTCCAACAAAAATTTTCATTTCTATGCTGATGACACTGTGATATACTGATCTGCATCTACACCAAACCAGGATCTTTGTCAGTTACAACTTCCTTTTGATATTGTACAACGCACCTTGTTTGATTTAAAACTTGTTGTTTTGAATGATAACAAAACAAAACTTATGTTGTTCTCCAGTGTGAAATCAAAATCACAGACATTTCCACCCATCACTACTTCTCAGGGCTCCGAGATTGAGTCTGTATCTCAATACAAGTATCTTGGTATCCTAATTGATGATTCTCTCTCTTTTAAACCTCAAATTCAGCAGTTATCAAAAAAACTGAAGCTGAAACTGGGTTTTCATTTTAGAAATAAGTGTTTTTCCTTTGAGGCCAAAAGGAGACTTGTTGCTGCCACTTTCATATCAGTACTGTAGTATGGCGATGTTATATACATGCATGCATCTTCTCAAAGCTTGTAACTGTTACCATGGAGCTCTGAGGTTCATCACAAACTTCAGAGCCCTTACTCATCATTGCTCCTTGTATGAGTGGTCTGCATTGTCCATCTGTAGACTTAATCATTGGTAGATTCTTGTTCATAAGGCCATTCTTGGTCTGCTTCCCCCATACCTACAAACCTACATCAAAAAGAAAGACACAGGAAGATAATGTCTATGTTCTGAGGACATGTTACTACTATCTGTCCCTGAAGTCTGGACTGAATTGGGAAAAGGGATGTTTAAGTATGCGGCCCCCTGTGCTTGGAATCAGCTACAAAATGTCCTGAATCTTCAAGAGCTGGTTTCACTGGTTGGTTTTAAAGTAGTTTCAAATGACGTACATAAACGTAAAACATAACAATTTATTATAGATTTAATACTTAGTGAGTTACAAGGTCATAAAATATCTAACATTTCATATATATTTACCACAAGTACTAAACTAGAAGTATCGTCCGAGTAATCATTCATAACATCTACAGCCAGTGTGTACAGCCTCCGTTATAGGTTATGTGTTTTGATGTCTGCAACCTTGTTAAATGTGCTGTTGTATGTCTTGGCAAGGACACTCTTGGGAAAGGGATTTTTTATCTCAGCTAGTTTTCTTTCTGGTTAAATAAAGGTGAAAAAAAAATTTAGTTTGACAATTATCGTTCACTGAGTTTCTTTATGTTTTCTTTTTTTATCTGCACTGTGTCATTTTAAATAGTTGTTCATGTTTTATTATTTAGTGTGGAGCCATGAAGACCAGCAACCACTTTGTGTAAGCTGATGAGGATTGAAATAAAGAAACAAGAAGCAATTAATCAATAACTACGTGTTTGAGTGGCCAATCATTTTTCGGATCCAACACACTTTATTTTGAATTTAGTCCAGGAAACTGCAGATTAAAAAATATAAACGTGATAGAACAGTGAAGAAAAATAAAGGCCTTGCAAGTGTGCAGCTGTTCTCCAGACTTTTTTGTGTTTATATACTTTGTGTACAAATGTAGGCCTTCTGTGTGTGAGTATTGTTTCAAGACAAACTTTAAGATGTGTCGTTACTGGAATTAGACTGTTCAAACATTCATGCAGATTCTTTTCCACAACTTGCGGCTTGTTGTGTCAGTAATTACCGTCTATCTTATGATTTACTCAGATAAGGACTTTAAAGCAGCCAGTTCATTCTTTCTACTTGGACAGCTGAAGAATAAGGCTTAATTACTAACTGGACAAACATGGCAACTGACCTCCTCCAGAGGACCCAGACCTCCAGGAGCTGTATTAACTGTATTACTACTTTATTTTTGTTCATATCGTACTCACGTGGTGCATATTTTCCAATAAAGTTTCATCAATTTCCCACAAAGTGAAACACGGAGCTGGGCCAGGTGTTATCTCAGTACAGTGAATACTGACTGGTTTCTGGGAACTTGGAGGCAACAAGAGCCCAACAACACATTTTTGTCTCCGGAGGCACCAAAACAGGTTAATCTGCCCTCTAATACAACTGTTTTTAGAGATCAGCTGGCTGTGAAGCAGTGGTGCAGACTGAGTTTAACTTTTTCAGTGAGATGACTTCACTTTGTGCTCCCTCTGTGTATTTACAGGTAATAATACATCAAATAGTACAGCAGGTGAATGTGTGCAGATAAAAATAATACAGATTTCTTGTCATTATACATTCTAATATTTTTTATTGATTTTCACAATATAGAACTCAAAGTACTGATCAGTACCCCCGGGGGGGGGAGTAAACATTGGCTCAGTACATTTGAGATAGCTATACATACACATAAACATATTCATATGTACATACTTAAGACAAACACACCTGCATACAGGAATACAAACAGACGGAGGGGGGAGGATAACTTAGGCTAATTGAGTGTTAAGGGAAGGGAATTCATCCTTGAAATAGGATAGGAATACTTGCGAAACGTTATAAAAATCTATGTGAGGCGTCCCATGCAGTGTATTTGAGTTGTTCTAGTTTGAGATAGGTCATCACCTTCTTCACCCATTTCCTATGAGAGGGAGGCTTAGTCTTCTTCCAACCAAGAAGTCTCAAATGTGGAGCCAGTAGGGTAGAGAAAACTATGGCCTTAGCCTGGGGCTTTGTTACCGGTGTTTCCAGAGGCATCACCCCAACCAACGCAGTAAGTGGGTTGGGACCAATAACTTTACTACACATATATGTAAATGTGTCAAATATACCTGTCCAAAATAGTCAATTTTGGGCATAGCCGAAAATGTGACTGATGCTAGCTGGGTACCTCCTGCATCTGATGCAAGTGGGGTCTAAAGCAGGGCAGAGTTTTGCTAGCTTATTTGAAGATAAATATAATCTGTGTAGAACCTTAAACTGCAGCAAACCATGTTGAATACACAGTGATGAGTGTGCAATGTAATTGCTGCCTGCCACTTTGCCTCTGAAATGGTGGTTCTTAATTCTCCCTCCCTTAGCCTCGCCAAACGATCAAGTGGTAAAAGGGCAACTCATTGGATTTTATCATATACTGACACCAGCCCTCTGTCAACTGGGTCCATACTTAAACATTCATCTATCAATGTACTCTATAGGGAGTTATTAAAGACAAGCGTGTTTTTACATAACTTCGTACCTGCAGGTATCTGAAGAAATCTGACTGGGGGATACTGAAGTCTTTCTCTAACCATTCGAAAGAAATTAAGTGTCCTTCCTTAAAAAGGTCCTTCACACATTTAATTCTTCTCCTCTGCCATAATTGGAAAGGTGAATCCGTGAGAGATGGGGCAAAATTGATGTTGGCCAGGATAGGGGAGGTGATAAGAGCTTGTTTATGTTTAAAATGAATCCTAAACTGTGAACATATCATCACACAGCCAGAAATGATTGGGTTGTAAGTCCAACAATGTTTACTAAGGGGTAGCGGGAAAGATATTAGAGAGCGAAGCGAGACAGGATTACTGGAATACTGCTCCATTTGGCAGACTGGAGATTCATCATCTGACTTAACAGAGACCCAGAATAACAGTTTGTGGATGTTGGCCGCCCAGTAGTAATACAGAAAATTGGGTAGAGACAGGCTGCCCTCTTGTGCATGTCTTTGTAAGTATTCCTTTCAAATTCAGTGGACTTTTTTATTCCAGATAAACGCCTGTTCTAATCGTAGTTTATACATTAAAGGGGTCTGCTATCCAAATCATTCTTAAAATCATAATATCGGCTTAAAAATCGGCTCTGTTTCACTTTAATATCGGCATCGGCTCCCAAAAACCCATATCGGTCGGCCTCTACACCTTACATTGCGGGACTGTAAGAAAACATCAACCTTTTTCTGTGAGTAATATGAATTTGGAGAAATTTGGACTGAGCGCAGTTTTTTCACTCACCTGAAACATCATTTAAAAAATCAATAGACTGCGCATTTCCCTGAAATTACTGAAAAAGTGGTTCAATTAACAACTGTGGGGAAGAGTATGTAGAAGCTGAGACTCTGGAACATAAAATTGGATCTCTGGAATGGTGAAGTTGTTTGTCAGATGTACGTGTACACATTTTAAATGCCTGTTTTAAAAGTTTACACTGGACTTGCATGATTCCATCTTGAATGATACAGTCATGTGTTTCTTTTTAATGTTTGTTGAAAATAAACATGGAAACTGAAGCAGCTTTCTTTGTGGAAATTAGTGGTTTTTTTTAAATGTAGGACTTTGAGTTGGCCTCAAAACTCAAATGTAGTGCAGTAAGTTACCTTGAAATTTTGAGTTTTCATACATATGAAAGATAAGTTATCTGAACAAAAGATATTTAGTTGGCTTTACTTTTTTGATGGGAATATGTAGTACATAGAACTCAAAATTTTAAGTTTTTACAAACAAAACATAATTAGTTGGCACAACTGAACTTCAAAACTTAGGAATTTGAGTTGGCCTCAAAACTCAATTCTAGTTCAGTCAGTTGTTTGAAATTTTGAGTTTTCAGAGCCTTTTCATTTTCTGTGGGCTCAGCAGGTTGAGCCGGTTGTCCACTGGTCGCAGGGTTGCAGGTTCGATTCCTGGCTCCTTCCACAACCGACCGCTTTTGTGCATTATTACCAAATAGAAAATAGTTCCAAAAAACGCTGATCCAGAATCTGAATGGTTTATAACTGATTGATAAAATTTTAAGAAATTATTTATTAACCACTATTGAAGTCATTCATCTTTATAAATCCTCTATTAAGGTATTCTTATTATCAAATGATAGAGAAGTCTTTAATAATCAATCAGTAAATCAATTAGACTTTATCATGACTTTACACATCACTTTTCATACAAACAGATGTAACACAAAGTGCTTCACACAATAAAACATAACCCACACAGCCAGTGAGTTAGCTGTGGGTGACAAGCTGAGCTAATCTGCTCATTATTTTCTCAATCAATAAACAGTTTGGTCACTAAAACATCAAAACAACTAATAAAATGGCGATCACAATGTGGGAGGTTATATTTTATTATGAAGGAGCAAAGTAGACTAACTGATCGATTAATAAACTAATTGTTGCAGCTCTTGCTCTCTGATCTTATACTCTGATCTCTGATCTTTACATTTCTAATTTCTTAATGTTCGGCTGATCTGCACTGCATCCTCCACCTGTTGAACGTCAGGATGGAGGCCTGCTGCTCTGATTTCAGCAGATATTACCTCCATGTAACTTTTAAACGTGAAATATTTAATACTTTTCCACTCTTACTGAACCCTCAGCTGAACTTCAAGCATAAAAAATGTTGATGCAGTTAACTGCAAAATGTGCAATTTGAGGTGGAACTACATCTACGACAGTTAACAGTGTGGACGTGTTACTGAGCTTTAGAGAAGGCGTCTTTGTTTCAGTACAAACGATATATAAAAGCTCACCCAAAGCGTTTTTCTGCAAAGCAGTATAGTGAATAATCCCCCTTTACTCTCAAGAGGGCGCCAAATAATCATATTCTATAATGTTTGTATTATTACCATCTCTAACTCTCCCTCTTTCTTTCTCCCTCTCTCAATAATATGATCCAATAATGAGATTATGAAAACAATACAATTCATTAACTAAATAAAATAAATAAAACTATGTGTGTTCCATAGGTTGGTAGTATACAGGAGTGATTTATGTTTTTCTCTCTTTTAATTTCAATTTTTCAATTTCAAATTTTGTTTTTTTGGCATCAGAATAAATATATTGCCAAAGCTTCAAGGATAATACCACAAAAAAACAATTCAACTCATACAGTTCAATAAAGAAGACAGTCAGTGTGTGTGTGTGTGTGTGTGTGTGTGTAAACCATAGGTCAGCAATATATGTAATTGTATTTTAAGGTCAAAAAAGAAACAACATATTAATGAAAAAACATTCTCTCTCTCTCTCTCTCTCTCTCTCTCTCTCTCTCTCTACCCCAACTGGTCGCGACAGATTTCCACCCGCCCTGAGTCCAGGTTCTGCTCTGGTTTCTACCTGTTAAAAGGAGTTTCTGCTCTATGAAAATATGCCCTATAGTAATATGTAAATAAAATAAATTGAATTAAGCAATTAATCCCCCAGACGTCTTGTGGAAAGGTGAGAAAAGTTCAGTGGGTGGTAGACTTGGTTCTGGGTGGACTTTGTTTTCAGGGAGAGAGCTGCACCTTGAACCTGTTCCAGCTGATCCACAACGCACACTTTTTGTTTTGAAAATTAAATTAAGTTTTGATGAATGTTTTATTAAAGGCACCACCCTGTTTCCAAAAAAAAATGTAAATAGAAAAAAAATGTGATGTGCCTATATTGAATTGAAAACAGTACAAAGACAACTCATCAAATGTTAAAACTGAAAATTTCATTGTGTTTGGAAAATTACATTTCAAATTTGAAGCCAACAACATGTTTCAAAACAGTTTGAACCAGGCCATGTTTACCACTCTGCTGCAGCACCTCTTCTTTTCACAACACTGGGTCAGCATCTGGGAACTGAAGAGACCAACTGCTGGAATCTGGTAATTCTCGCCTTTGTCGTATCTCATGTTTCATAATGCCCCAAACATTTTCAGGAGGTGACGAGTCGGGACTGCAGATAATAAGTAATTTAATTCAAAAACTATATACAACCACTTTAAGATCAAACACATCAGTGGTCTGACAAAGCTCCGCCCCTCACCTGACTCACTCAAGACAAACCAGGAAACACTTTGTTCCTGTTAGGTTCTCAGAGAGAAGAGACGCAGCGACAGACGGTAAGATTTACCTTCATAACAAAGCTGTGACTTCAACTGAGGGAGGACAGTTACAGGAGGGAGTACTGAAGTACTGAAGTACTTCAACTGCAACCTGCTGCTGACTGAAACACTCAGAGACTCACAGTGAAAGTAACTGAGGCAGCTTTCTACAGCAGGGAGGGAAACACAGCTGACTTCCTGTTGTAACGTGCTGTCTGCTGGGTTTTCAGCTTCAGAGACAAAAAGGATCTCTGCTGTCCGGTCTGTCATGACTTCAGAGATCCTGTTGTTCTGTCATGTAGCCACAGCTTCTGTAAAGTCTGTCTGAAGAGCTGGTGGAGACAGAAACAAGCACCTGAGTGTCCAATTTGTAAGAGAAAATGTCTTTAATGGGTGAACCACCTTGTAACCTGGTGTTAAAGAACCTGTGTGAGGCCTTCTTACAGGAGAGAGATCAGAGAGCTTCAGAGGCTCTCTGCAGTCTGCACTCTGAGAAACTCAAACTCTTCTGTCTGGACCATCAGCAGCCAGTGTGTCTCGTCTGCAGTGATTTAGAAAAACACATTAACCACAAACTCAGATCAATCGATGAAGCTGCACGACAACACAAGAAGGAACTTCAGGAAACTCTGGAGCCCTTAAAGGAGAAGTTAAAGGTTTGTGAACAAGTTAAAGTGGAGTTTGATCAAACAGCAGAACACATGAAGGTCCAGGCCCGACACACAGAGAGGCAGATTAAGGAGCAGTTTAAGAAGCTTCACCAGTTTCTAAACAAGGAAGAGAAGACCAGGATGGCTGCACTGAGGGAGGAAGAGGAGCAGAAGAGTCAGATGATGAAGGAAAAGATGGAGGCTCTGAGCAGAGAGATAGCAGCTCTTTCAGACACAGTCAGAGCCACAGAGGAGGAGCTGAGAGCTGAAGACGTCTCATTCTTGCTCAACTACAAGGCTGCAGTGGAAAGAGTCCAGCAGCGCCCCCTGCTGGATGATCCACAGCTGCCCTCAGGAGCTCTGATAGACCAGGCCAAACACCTGGGCAACCTGACCTTCAACATCTGGAACAAGATGAAGGACAAGGTCTCCTACACTCCTCTGATTCTGGACCCAAACACTGCTCATCCAGAACTCATCCTGTCTGAAGATCTGACCAGTGTGAGACGAGGAGAGAGACAGCAGCTTCCTGACAATCCAGAGAGGTTTGATGAATACTGGTCTGTCCTGGGCTCTGAGGGCTTTAACTCAGGGACTCACAGCTGGGATGTCGAGGTTAGAAACAGTACAGGCTGGTCACTGGGTGTGTTAGCAGAGTCTGTCCAGAGGAAGGGAGGCATACGGTCTGGATTGTGGACAATAATGTTCTGTGGAGGTAAATACTTGGTTAATACATGGTCTCCACCACCTCCATCCACTGCTCTCAGCGTGCAGAAGAAGCTCCAGAGGATCAGAGTGAATCTGGACTGGAACAGAGGAAAGCTGTCGTTCTCTGATCCTGATACTAACACACACATACACACCTTCACACACACTTTCACTGAGAGGATGTTTCCATACATTCACACTTTGGACAAACTCCAACTGAAGATATCAGCAGTGAAGGTCTGTGGGACAGTGGAACAGAGTGAATAATTCACTGTCAGATATCAGCCAACAGGAAACAGCAGATTAAAAGAATATAAACAGATCAAGTCAAGAAAAGCTGCAAGCAGCAATGAACTGGTCCTTGCACCTTCCTGCAATTCAGGGCGTGCATCAGCTGCAGCGTTCTATCGGTAACAATAAATGTGGGCCAGTTAAAGACTTCGATGAAGGCTGCTCTCGCTCATGGCTCCTCAGAGCACAAATAAGACCTTTGGGACCACCTGCAAGGTGGGCCAGAACAACTTCCAACTCAAGCGAGGAAATTCCAATATGAGACTTAGGATGTTCCCACAGTACTGTACTTGCTTCCCTCATAGCTATATAGTTCCAGCCTTAACCTGCAGTGGGGAGTCAGCTGACCTCCTGCGTCTGGCCTAAATGATATTCAAACATCCTTTATCTTTCATAAAGGTTGACAAAAAAGTTATGTTTATGTTATGTTGGCTGCATTCAGTATAATACTAAAACGGCCTCACAGACAGTCATGGCTGGCAAATAATCTTCGAGGCCTAGACCGACTTTCTCTTTTATAGTATTGACATTTGAAACATAAAAGCAGTAATGAAATAATTGTTTGTTTACAGCAGTTGAAACACTACATTAATTGCAATCATTCAGTGTGTTCTTACCAGTACAAACTCAAAAATTATAGTGTAAACAGAAGGAGGAGATCAAATAACCTGCCTTCCCCTCAGCAGAGATAACGAATCTGAAGTTCTAAGGATCGTAACGTCACACACAGGCAAGCCTTAAACCAAAGACAGGAAAGGTTGTAACCAGCATGCCTTATTTTAAGTCTGGTATGAATCACGTTAAGTCACATTAAATTCACATCCTTGAACTTCTCCAGTCTGTCTGGGTTTGGGTCCAATCCCCATTGCTCCGGCAAACCCAGCCTGACAGACGTTGTTTTCTGGCTGCGGCGCAGCGATGGTCTCAAAAAGATGAACTCTGGTACAACAACAGAGGATAACTTTACCAAACAAACCATAAATGTGTTGAAGCATTAAATTATGTTTTGGTTGAACACTGGAATATAAACCTCAGCACAGAAAGAGGACTGTTTACATAGATATTCAAAGGGGGGGGCTCTTTGAGGCTGTTGGGGATAGTTGGGGATTTTTGAAGTGTGGCTGTATGAAGTACTTATACACAGTCAGTGTACAACCTGCATTACATGGCGGTCAGCATCAAGATGAATTTTAACCACCTAAAAGAAGGCCCACTGAAAAAGATCAATAACAGTTTGAACATATCTTCAGAATAATTTCAGAGCTTGACCTGAATACTCAGTGCTCTCAGTGTACACATGTCGGCCTACTGTGTGAGTATTGCTGAAAGACAAACTTTAAGATGTGAGCTTGTCTTGTGGCGTCGGTCATTATTAGAATTAGACCGTAGATTCTTTACTAAGACCTGCAGCTTGTTGTCGGTGTTTTACTCAGATGAGGACTAAAGCTGCCAGTTTATACTTTTTACTTGAACAGGAACAGCTGGAGAATAAGACTGCATTACCAACTGGGAAAAGAGGGCTCCTCAGACCTCCAGGGGCCCCCTGGGTTCACTCTGTGTCAGTTGCTTTTATTTCATTTGATTACTTGCAAATTTCTTGGGGATTTTCCACCACATTGTTAACTGGGCCCTGAGGGGCCCTGTGTTAAAACTGTAAGACTAAATGAAGTTATGTTTTACTGACCGGTTTCTGGGAACTTGAAGGCAACAGGAGCCCAACAACTAATTTTTGTAAACAAATCAGGTTAATCTGTTCAAGAATACAACTGTTTTTAGAGACCAGCTGGTTGTGAAGCGGTGATGCAGACTGTGTTTTAACAGTTTCATTGAGATGACTTCATCACTCTGTGTCATTACAGACAATTATACATAATACAGCAGATATATTATACATGTACGGCAGGGGAATGTGTGCAGTTAAAATTATACAGATTTGCTGTCATTATAGGGGCAAACTGAGGGGAGTTTGTGCTTCACTACAAACACATCATATTAGCATGATAACCTGCCTGATGTCTGTAATAGTAAGCACAAGTATAACTTCATTTATAGCACATTTCAAAATAAGGGCTACACAGTTCCCAGTAAAAAGCATTAGAATGTGTGAAAGGTGTTAAACAATAAGAAGAAATCAGTGTGAGGGAGCATGCAATAAAAGGCCTTTTTTGAATAAATGACATTTACATAAAACACTCAACAGAGTTTGCTGACCTCCGGAGGGAGACTGTTTCATAATCTAGAGCCCAGACAGAATGGTACAACATTAAAAACACAGTTTGCCTTCTTTTCCAAGCCTTTGAGACACAAGTCTATAATAAGTGTTTCATCCACTGTTCATCAGGTTAGAAATAACTACTGTGCAACATGTTTTTGGGGGGAATGTACTTTGATTTGTGTGCTTATTTCTAATTTAGCTTTTTCTATTTAATACACCTGCTTGATTTTTATCTACATGAAGGCATCGATAAGATCATTTTAAAGTGTCACACTTGTTCGCTGCCCAGCTTCTGTTGCCTGCATCTGTTTTTAGACCACTTGCTATGATTTGCTTCTCCAGTAGCTCAGGCTCAGTTTGTAGTTCCTTTATGAACATAGGTGTTGTTAAATAAAGTAGAGTGACACTACATGCAGAGGGAGACCTGCGCCTCAGTGTAAAGACCAACTGACCCGTTTTATCCACCCATAATTACTCTTCTCAAAACATGATTAATGGCTGATTAACTAACAGCTGGCAGCTGCTGAGTGAGAACCAAGATCAGAGTTTTTCAGTTTCAAATGTGATTATTGCTGTGATGAACTTTTATCATGAAATAAATACAAATATTTATTTATAAAATGAGGGGTTTCATGTTTTCTGTAGTTTATAAATACACGTCATGATGCATTTGTAAGTTTGGGTCCCGGGGAGACCCCAAACTTCTCTTCTCATATAATTATATAGTTATAATAGACTGATAATATACCTCCAGGTGCAGGTGTAGCCTACATACTCATATTTAACGCTTGCAGATATTAGTAGTAGTATCAGCTGATGTTATTGATCACTGACGTGAACTCTTAACAGGAGAAAGTAAAAGTGAGTTCTGGGCATTGAAAAGTGATGAAATGATCAATGAAAGCAGAGACGTGATGGAAAGTTCATGAAGCCTTCTTCTGAACTTTCAGATGAGGCCTCTGATTGGCTGAGGATGCTCTCCTGCGCGATGATTGGCCAGTGGCAGACACGCCTGTGGAAGGTTTCATTTCCTACAAGAAAGGGGGGAGGACTTCTGAACAGGTGAACTGATTTAAGAAAAAAAAACACAAGAAGCACACTTCATCCTGTTCATTTATATTAAGAAAATACTTTATTTTATTACTAACTTGTTGTTAAACCGAACAGTTTTTTCCGTAAATGAGCAGAAATCTGACTTTCAAAGATGAACTCCCCCCGTTTACAGTTGGTGCAGTCCGGTTTGCGCTCTCTCAGAATCAGCCTGATCAATAATACCGCCCGACCTGTGTGTTATCGATGCGTCTGTGTGACAGATAGAGTTTTATCTCTTCTTCTTCCTTTGTTCTGATCCACCTACCGCAGAAACATGCTGCGCGTGAGGGCGGCGGTGCGCCAGTCTTGGAGAGGGTAGGTACTCACAGCGTCTCACATGAGCCGACACGAGACTCCTTCACCTCTGCGGCCACTTTCAGAGGAAATCACTGAGCTAATGCTAGCTGACACTGTGCGGCGTGGGTTCCTCCGATCAGGACTCAAACCCCGCTGGGTCAGATGATTCGGCGTTAACGAGCCTCCGCGTAACCGCGCCGTTAGTGAGGTTTGCGCACGTGTAGTTACCTCCCGTTATGTAATGAACCGGATCCGTGAGTGCAGACGGTGCTGCGGGATCTGTGGCTACATGAGAGCTACATTTGTATTTCATGTAGAAAGCACAGGAAGTCTTCCTTTAACTCTCTTTCCTGTCGGTGTTGCTGCTGCGTCCTTCCTGCAGATCATAGTAACAATCTGCTGTTTCATGTTTCCAACAATTTCACTTTAAAATAGGAAAAATAAAAAAAGGTAATTCATAAATAGTCTCCTACAGACTGACATAGGTGTCATTTACACCGGGGACGTCGGGGTCACGTCTCCTCTGCTTTGTGAAAGCATTTGTTGAAACTGTTCAGAAAAATAGCAAAAAGAAATGTTGAATAACAGGTGAAAACGCTTTGAGTGAGGTTTATTTGCACAGAAGGAAAACATGCAATGCAATTTAGATATTGAACAAATGTGCATTGTCCAAAAAAGTAGTATTTTGAATTGTCACCTGCCACCTAAATGTTGTTTCTCTTCAAAGAAATTTCCACCATAAATTGGTGCAGAAATATTCTCCAGAATGCAGGAAATTAAATGTCTAATGCTCGAAAGACCCCCAGAGGCCTCACTCATATGTTCCAGTATGAAATTTCTACAGCATTGTTTAAATATCTTCTTCTCTCGTGAACCAAACATTGTGTACCGTCTCACCCCTAATCTGACCACTTTTCAACACTTAGTGACGCCTTTACAGACTGAAACAACCTAAAACTTCATTTTAAAAACTCCTCTCACAACAGACTGCTGCTCCTGTTAACTGTTCACTCTGTTTCAGTGTGTTTTCAAATTTGTGTTTTTGCTTAATTACTAAATTGTACCTGTCTCCATGTCAGTTACTTGTTGCGTTCTGTTCATTTAGTCAGGACCCACTTCATAAACTAGACGCGACATCTGAAGGGGTTTTTCCCTGAAAATGAATGTAATAGATCTCAAAGCAGCTGTTCCTCTTCCTGCACATGCTGATTCATGTCGGTACCAGAAGCTGCAAAGATTAATAGATTAGCTCGGTGTCAGTAAAAATAATCTGGTTCCAGTTTCTTATGTGATTTTCAAGTCTAAGTTTTGCAATGTTGGTCTCAAAACCAGAGCAAGAAGTACTGAGATCTTCGTCTGAAGTAGTAAAACCATACAATATTTCCCTCTGAGATGTAGCAGAACAGAAGCATAAAGTAAAGTACGAGCAAACCAAAATACAGTACTTGAAGATATTTGAAGTGAGCTCTGGGACTTACTGACACGTCCTGACTAAAGGACTATTTGATTATTTAATCAATGATGAAAGTAAATGTGAGTTGCATGTCACTGCTGTGTGAAAGGCCCTCTAAACTTTCTCACAGTCGTACTCTGACTCGTTCCCCTGTTCTGACATGTCAGTCCTGCCGACTTGTTGGACATGAAATCACTGTCTTCCTCTCTCTGGTCCCTCCAGGCTCATGACGAGACTTTTCTGGCACACAGAAAGACCGTTATATTAGCTTATTGCAGATAGAGCAGATGTCATGTGTAGTCTGATGTCTGTCTGTACTGCAGACTGTGTCAAAGAAGAGGACATCGCTGCTGTGACGTCACCCGTTGGTTTGGACTGTCTGAGTTTGCCATTTTGACCGTCGCCATCTTGGTTTTCTGGAACCATACGTGACCATATTTGTATGAGACGGTGGTGCTAGCTTGGTTAGCGAGGTGTGTGTAATTCACATTAAGTGGGATGCTAATTTTGGCTAGCGAAATAAAAAACAGGCTTAAAACAAAATGTGCTTAAGGAAAAAATGGACCATAATTTACTAAATGAACATCATGCTGTGTTGAAGAAGACTTGAAACTAGCGACTGAGACCATAAACTCATCAGGAAAGTGTTTACTGGGGTAATTATTCAGCTGAGAAGTAGAAACATTTTCTCATAGACTTCTATACAATCACACTTCTTTCTGCAGCCGGTGGAGTCGCTCCCTGCTGGCTGCCAGAGAACGCAGGTTTAAGGCTTTTCAGCGCTGGCTTCACTTTTCAGACCCGGAGGTTCCCACGTGGTCCGTACTTGTCCCGGGGCCCACAGACAGGAGAATCTGTATGAAACTGTGTTGGCGTCCAGCAGCAGGTGCCAGTAAAGATGTGTCGTAAGCTGGTGGGGCGTGGCATGTGGCAGCGGACCCACACCCGGCTGTGTGCAGCTGTAATGTGCCATGAGCCCAGCAGCAGAGTTGTTCCTCGTGGTGGGGCTCGGGTCTCTGTATATAATACAGAGAGTTCGGTCTGGACTGGTTAGACCAACTTCTGTTATGAATTGGCGCAAAAGTCCAGTTCAATAATATTATATAACAGGGTTAGGAAGGGGGGGGTGTGCGGGGTTTAAGGGGCCCTGGTCTTCATTTCCTTCTTAGAAGCAGTGACTGATTCAGAGAAAGAATCCGCTGTGCCATCTGTTAAAACTGTAACTCTGCTTCTTTTCACCTGCACATGTTTATTATCTTTAACTCCAAAAGCTCAGACGCTCAGTGTGGAACCTGTAGAACGTTTCAGGGAACACGTAGGAGAACGGCTGTCATGCCACCAGCTGGTCTGCCCCCCCCGTGTTGGCTCTCATCAACCCAGTGACCTTCAGTTCTGAAAGTTTACTCTGGAGCAGTTAATGATATATGAACGACGGACGGCTCCAGTGCTGTGATGTTGTAACTTTAAAACAAACTGGATAAAACTGAAATAAATAGTCAGAAAAATGAAGCTGAAAGATTTTACTGACATCTTGTTTTCTTCGGCTGATGTCAAAACCCAACAAGATTCACTTTACTGCCACCGAAGATACAGAAGTAACCAGTGAGATTTATTTCTGACCTATGAGGGAGAGGAATGTGTGCAGAGCAGCCAGCTGCAGAGTTTTTTGCCTAATTTCTAATCTAAATCCATGTAAAACCAGGACTGCTCATGTCAAAATGTCAAAGGTGGCGTTGTCACGACGACCAACAAGCTCAAAAAGATTCAGTTCACTGAAGCGGACGACAAAGAAGCAGAAAGAATTCACAATTCAGACGCTGGACTTTTTTACATTTTTTTGCATGAAAAAATGTCTTAACTGATTAATCAGTGATTAAAATATTTCAACTCCACAGTCAGAGGCGCACCGACGCCTCAGGTCGCCGGATGCTCGTCACTGACGTGGGTTAAAACAGGAATCACGCAGGAAACTCAAACTGCTACAGAGAAAACAAAAGATCTTTCTTTTATGTGTCTTTTCCATTTTCCAGTGTCCTGATATTTTGATTAAATACACTGTTACAAGACTTTTTTTTTTTTTTAATTCTGATCTACAAAAACCCGCCATCCAGCTGATATCGTGTTAAAGTGAGAACAACGTCCCAACATGACATTTAATCTTTAAATAAGAAAACTGCCTCAGTGCAAATTAAAAACAAATAACTACAATAATTAACATTTAACCTAAAGTTAGTTTGGGCGGCTTTAATTTTTCATGAGACAAAAACAAATGAGAAACATGCAGTTCATCCATCGTCAGCCGCAGGGGGGCTGGAGCCAATCCCCGCTGACATTGGGCGGCAGGCAGCCCATCGCCGGGCAACATGGAGTTCATGTTCGTGAATCGAGTCCTGCCCCTTTTGTTTCCCCAGTTAAATACGTGAAATAAAGAGAAATGCATTCGGTGCACTTGAAGGGAGGGCGTGGTCGTTTTTCAGAGCACGGTCTGGCAGGACAGGTTTGGGATCCTGTGCATGAATTCGGGGTAAATGTACAAAGTCGGCAGCTGACAGTTCTTTATTTTATTCAGTTCATCTCTCAAGCTGTGCTTTAATCTGAGCAGTCCGCCTCGGCGCCTCTCTGTTCTCATGTGACACTTCGCTTTAAGGTTAACTCAGCTGTTTGGATAAACTGGCCTCGCTTTGGGCAGCAGGTTTATGTGAAGTTATTTCTTGTCATACATCCTTTATGTCAGCACCACACCTCAGTAGCTTTGTCTCTCTGTTTGAACACCAGGTGTTATGGGTGGTTTTATTCTGACAGGTAACACTAGTAAAGCCAGGTGGGGTTTGACTTTGTTTCTCGCAGCTGCAGTGAGTCAGTGGGGATCTGCTGGGCTGGGAAGCAACATTGCTTTTAGTTAGTTGTCGGATTTCGCGCCTCCCAGAGCCCTCACCTTTAGCTCTCTGCCTCACTCTGACTCCCTGCCACCTGATCTTTGTGTCACTTCACAATAAAGGCCATGTAGCCTCTGTCAGGCTCAGATCAAACGGATTATGTGGGAGCTCCTTTCTGTTCATTAAAGGACTTCCACACTTTCACGGCCGGTCTAAGCCAGCTCAGGTCAGCTCAGGTCACCTGCTGATCCATGCTGTTTTCCTCAGTTTGATTTACACTCACTCTGAGTGACTTTCACTGGCATTAAATACATGTACGTGTGTGTGTGTTTTTTGCGTTTGAAGGTTGAAAACTTTCCCATGTGCAGCGGTGGAGGTGAAAAATGAGCCGATCCTGGGCTTCAAAGAAGGGAGTGCAGAAAGAAAAGAGCTGCTGAAGGTTGTTCACCAAACACTCACTCAGATACGGAGCTGAATAAACTCTGAACTGCAAATAAGCTAATCTTGATTTTTAAATATTTTAGGCCTTAGACGGTCTGAAGGGGAGGACGGAGGAGATCCCCTGTGTGGTTGGAGATGAACACGTGTGGACCAAAGACATCAGATATCAGCTTTCTGTGAGTAAAGTCAGCTGGAAACTCTGAGGCCGAAAGCTGCTATCATTATTCAAACGCACACATAAAGACATTTACTCTGTTAGACAAGAAGTTAGCCGGTGATTAAAAGTGGCCGAGCCGGACTGGAACTGAATTTTCAGTCATGATGTCTAATGTTGACTTTCTGTGTTTCCTTTCAAAGCCGTTCAATCACTCGCACAAGGTGGCAAAGTTCTGCTACGCGGACAAGGTGAGTTTTTCTGCTGAACCTTCAGGCTGTTTTTCAGTAAATGTGCATGTTTGTATTATTTGAAGCTGCTATTTTCAGATTTTTAAGGTTATTTCTATTATAAAAAGCCCCCAAATCTAACTTATTAAGGTTAATTGTACCAAATGTAGGTCTTTGGACGTTATAGACATGACTCAGCACAACTCTCTCTAAATAAGAAGGAGCTCTGTTGCGTCCTGAGTCAGGTGGGTTTTGGTTCATTCATAGCTTCAACAGCTGCACACAGCTGGGTGTGAAAATCAATACTCCGCTCACAGTGATCGTCGATCACACTCACACCTGACTGCAGCCGGTCTTCTTGATGTCAGTCTGTTGCATGTAGACGAGCTCTTCTTGGGTTTTGCTGAGGAGCAGCA
The DNA here is from genome assembly GCA_024633595.2 of Lepomis macrochirus. Lineage (NCBI taxonomy): Eukaryota > Metazoa > Chordata > Actinopteri > Centrarchiformes > Centrarchidae > Lepomis > Lepomis macrochirus. The sequence goes on along the minus strand of JALXJV020000004.1, from coordinate 4,121,581 downwards.
GGTTGGAAATCGTCTGTAGCTGATTGGCTTGTCGAGTTCAGACTTTTTTAGGGCGCACAGTTACAGAAAAGTTTGGGAGAATAAATAAAAACTCTTCAGTGAAGAATTAAAAGCCGACCAGCTGACAGGCGGCCTGAAGGCAGATGCTGCGTCGCTGTAGCCGATGGCGTGGGCTACGTGCCCTACGTCTGCGTCACTAAAATACTTGTTGGCGGTTCGACTTCTATGTTCCACTGTGTTGAGTTTCTTCTTCTGCTGCAAACAGTGGCAGCTGAAAGTGAGCAGACCGATGTTGAACAAGGGCTGGACCAGTCTCTATCAGTAATTATCAGGATGTCAAATTGTTATTTCTTTCAGCTTTAAAGGCTGATTTTTGCTCCTGAGTGAAAGTTGAAGAAACCAGATGGTTAATTGGGGTTTTAAACTTTTCATCATGGTCATGAACAAACACTGGATGCCAAACAGGATCACTTCATGAATCTGAAGCAGAATATTCAAAACTATTACGATAAAATCTGTTTTCAACAAATATACATGAAGACAAATTAAGTAAAATCTTTTTTCAGTCCTTTTCCCTCAACAAAATAAATATTTTAAAGAAAAATTAAGTGCTAATTTGTTTGAGATTCAAATGAATTAAACCAAACATTAAGGAAAATTATATTGCGATAATTATCGTTATTGTTTTATCGCCCAAACATGAACAGCAACTACTGACATTACTAAAACGCAGAAACGAGAGAAGGCGTCAGAGGAGTTTGTCTGTGCGATGCTACCAAGCCACCAATCACAGTCCTTACAGCCTTTTTGGGGATCTGTGCATCAGGCTGCGGCGTAGATTCGATGCAGACGTATAAACTGGCCTTTAGGCTTCAGATCTGTTTGAGCTCCAACACTGTGGAACAGAACGTCTGCGTTTGAATTACTTGTTGTGTCTTATGACGCTGTGTCGACCTCTGGAAACGCTGTTTTTGGTTTACCATCTGCCGGCCCCTCCTTTGTGTTTGACTGATGCAGGAGCTGATCAACAAAGCCATCCTGGCGTCCGTGGCGGCGAGGAGAGAGTGGGACCTGAGGCCCGTCCAGGACAGAGCCCAGGTCCTGTTCCGGGCAGCCGACGTCATCAGCGGACCCAAGAGAGCAGAAATCCTCGCCAAGACCATGATCGGGCAGGTACAGGAGCCACGCGGCAAACTCTTCTCTGAATGGACGGTTTTAAAAAGTCAACTTTGAATTTATTCCGATCGATTAGAAAGTTATTACCCGTCCAGCCGGTACAGATCTAACAGGTCAGAGCGTGAGCAGTCTGAACGTGTGGAATCGAACCTGTGGACGTTAACGCTCCTCGTTCATCCTCAGACAGAATAAAACTCGTTGTTTTCTCGTGCGGCGTTCCAGGGGAAGACGGTGGTCCAGGCGGAGATCGACGCCGCCGCAGAGCTTATCGACTTCTTCAGATTTAACGCCAAACACGCCGTCGAGCTGGAGCAACAGCAGCCGTTAGATTCAGACGGCAGCACAAACACCATGCTGTATCGAGGCCTGGAGGTGAGAACGTCTCAGTGTTTCAGCTCCCTCAACACATAAATGCTGATATTTAAACAAAATCATTACGTCAGGACTCATATTTACCTTTTTATTATTGTCACATGAACAAATGTATCTACCTTCTTTTCCCTTTTAGGGTTTTATTGCAGCTGTGGCCCCTTTTAACTTCACTGCTATTGGTGGAAACCTGGCAGGTACTCCGGCTGTGATGGTGAGTGTGCGTCTGTCTCTCTGATATAGCAAGACAGGAATCAGCTAATGAGGAATTTATTAATCAACCACTCAGTCCTGCTTCATTCTGAGGAGATTTTAATCATTTTATTGAATAATTTAAAAGAAAAACACGTTTATGTGTGTCGGATCCAACACATTCATGTTGCTACAAAAACCTTTGCTGTAAAATGATAAAATGTCGTTAAATCCACCTGGTAAAACTCTAGTTTGTGCGTTCTGTGGCGTCTCAGGGTAACGTGGTGCTGTGGAAGCCCAGCGACACCGCCGTGTCCGCCAGCTACGCGGTCTACAAAGTCCTGAGGGAGTGTGGCCTCCCCCCAAACATCATCCAGTTCCTGCCGGCTGACGGTCCGGTGTTCGGAGACACCGTCACCTCCTCTGAGCACCTGGCCGGCATCAACTTCACCGGCAGCGTCCCGTAAGGACATTTATTTTATAACAGGAGTCGTGTTTCAGGTTCTTGGGCGACACCATTTTGAGTAAGATGAAAAAAGCACTTTAAGTTAAAGTGGCACTGCAGATTTAATTTAAACTCTACACAGCTCAGACTTCTGCATCGCCCTTCACTCATCTCCAGGTTGTTGTGCTGCGCAGTGTTTCTCTTCCGTTGTTTATAGATGGTTGGTGCGAATGTTTTGAATCTGTTTTCGCAGGACGTTCAAGCGTCTTTGGAAGCAGGTCGCCCAGAACCTGGACACCTACAGGACCTTCCCCAGACTGGCAGGAGGTGAGCAGAACCTCTGAAACATCTTTAATGTGAGGACGGAGCAGGGAGGGCGACACATGACGGCTCAGCCTCCACTCAGCGGGTCACATGACACAAAAACACACCCGTCATGGAGGTCAAAACCTTGAAAACCTTCTCCTTGCCCTTCCTCTCCACGGCCTTACTGCTCTTTTTAAGTGAAGTTTTTATTGACCTGCATGTTAAAGTAATGGGTGTTGGGGGAATTTTTTTTCAGAGTGCGGCGGGAAGAATTTCCACTTTGTCCACAAGTCGGCGGACGTTGAGAGCGTGGTGAAGGGGACGATTCGCTCGGCGTTCGAGTACGGCGGTCAGAAGTGTTCGGCCTGCTCCAGGATGTACGTGCCTGACAGCATGTGGCCGCAGATCAAACAGCAGCTCCTGGACATTCACAGGAACATCAAAGTGGGAGACGTGAGTTCAAAGCGCCGCTCTGAAGACAGGAAACGAGACGCGTCTGAGGAAAACGTGTCTGATTTACTGTTGGTTTGTAAAATAAGTGCTGACTTCCTTTTCTTGTTCTTCAGCCTGTGGACGACTTCAGCACCTTTTTCTCAGCGGTGATCGACGATAAGGTGAGCCTGTCTTCAGCTGTGTCCAAATAAAGTCCATGTCCTCTTTTGGTCCATTGACGTGTGACGTTTTTCCCCCTCGTGTTTCCTCCTGCAGTCATTTACTCGGATAAAGTCGTGGCTCGACCGAGCCAAGACCTCCGCTAATCTAAAAGTTATCGCCGGGGGTAACTGCGACGACAAGAAGGGTTACTTTGTGGAGCCGACCATCATCGAGACCACGGACCCAAAGGACGCCATCATGCAGGAGGTACAAACTTTACACAATAGTAGTTTTTCAGCCTGATTCACACCTGGACGCTTGCGCTTCGTGCACAGCTCTGCAGCTCTGAGGCTTCAAAGTCATTTTCACGTCCATCCTGACTGTCCACAAAGCCTCTTGAAAGCTGCACGCTAGAGGATTTTCAAATCATAACTGATTTTAAAAACACAGGTTACCGCAGACAGAACGACAGAATGAACCAATGTTACACCAGTCGGTTCGGTCCACACGCAGGACCCCACTAAACCGTTTCAGAGCGGCGGTTCCGGGGGATTTGGGATCTCAGAGAATCTTTCTCAGACAGAAACAAACATGGAGGCAGACTGTCGTCGTCAGCTGGTTGACCTTGTGTGTCTGCTGTGATTTACACAGAAAAACAAAGAGAGAATCAAACTGTGAATGAACTCGAGGCTGAGAAAAGGGAACCGGCAGGTTTCTACATTTTATAGAGCAGAGACGCAACACGCTGGGGACGCTTCCTGCTCAGCTCGCTCTCATTGGCTGTTCAGCGGGTTTCTTATCAGAGGCTCCCCGATATCAAATATCTGATATTTTACAGACACGGGCCCAGAGACCGGACGGCATGATGCTCCTTCAGTCCAGTCACACCAGATTATGTGGCATCATGTGACCACAGGGGTGCGCTGTAGCTTGGAGTTTAGTTTGTACAAGTGGTTGTTTCCATTAACTTTATTCAGTCTGAAAACAGGTGACAGAAGAAAATACCTGACTGCATGTTGCTGTTCTGTCACAGCTTCTGATGTTTTATTGATATCATCACTGAAATCTTGTGCATCCTGTCTTTAAAAAACACGTTTATAGACCTTCGTGTCTGAGCACTAAACGTCTCTGTTAGCAGATTTCCTCTTTATTTGGACCTCACGGCTGGTTTTATCTCTAACTATAAATTTTCTCTACACTCTTTACTCCTCCCTTATTAAACCTCATACAGATAAAAATGCTGACTAAGTGTACAGCAGCTCCGTCGGCGAGGCTCGGTCTTAATCTGGTGCTGCCGCAGAACGAATGTAGACGGTTGACCCTCGTCATTGTGAGGCCTAACTCTCTGGATCACCTCCATAAACATGTGAAACGTGTCTCACAGAAACATCCTGCAGTGTTTGGTTAACTAAGCCGCTCAAACCGTGTTTCACGCTCTGATTCTCACACTGAGAACTGATCCATCCACATTAAGCCCGTGTGTGTGTGTGTGGTTCTGTTTCCTTTACGTGAACCAGACCAGCTGGTGTCTAACAGGAATATTTGCAGTTGTGTTTTTTTAGGCTGTTTTTTGGTGACGATGTGTGTGTTTTGTGTGTTGCAGGAGATCTTTGGGCCTGTTCTGGCAGTTTATGTTTACCCTGAGAACGAGTACAAAGCGGTGCTGCAGCTGATAGACAACACGTCCCCGTACGCCCTGACGGGAGCCGTGTTCGCTCAGGACAAGTAAGACACGTTTATCTACACGGTCACACGTTTGCGTCCTGCAGTGACATGTTTTGCTCAGTTAGGATTGTTTTCCTGCAGACGCATACAGGACCTCATCTTTCAGGACGCCATTGTAACCCTGGGTAACCTCTCATTTATAAAACAGTAAAGTAGATCTTTACTAAAAGAGTTTGTGCAACCAAAAAATTCAGATTTATAAAATCTGCAGGCTGGATTTATTTTCCAGCTCCTCCCAAAACCGTCAGTTTTTCTCTTTGCCTTGTTTTTTGACCTTTGGACTCAAACACAAAGGATGAGAGTCTCTCCTGAGGAGATCGCAGCAGCAAATCTTCTTTAAATCTTCTTCTCATAGATGCCTCTGTCGTTTCAGTCTTTGATCTCAGCTTCTTTGTTTTTATCTGTCGCCTCTTCGCGTTGCAGGAATGTGATCGACGAGGCAGCCAAAGCCTTGAGGAACGCCGCGGGGAACTACTACGTAAACGACAAATCCACCGGCTCCATCGTCGCTCAGCAGCCGTTCGGCGGCGCCAGAGCTTCAGGTAAGAAGCTGCAGTTTCTCTGCATGCGATCAGAGGAGCACACAGGTGAACCCTCTCAGTTTGTGGCTGTCGGCCGTGTTCACCTGTTCACTTTGCTCTCCGTCAAGGAACCAATGACAAACCCGGAGGTCCACACTACGTCCTGAGATGGACGTCGCCGCAGGTGGTGAAGCAGACCCACGTCCCCCTCACAGACTGGAGGTACCCCTACATGGGCTGAGAGGGAGTCTGCCGGTCCAATCGGAGCCGTCCCCCCATCGACCCTCTGTCTTTGCGCTGAACCTGGACCTGAATGTATTTGAGGAAGCGGGAGCAGAATCAGCAGCAGAGCGGCGACGAAGTCTTCCTTCCCTAAAAACTGATCAGGCTGCAGCCGCCTGGTGACGATCGACAGATCGTCTCCGACGACTTTCAGCGTCAACACACTTTTATCTGACCCAGAGTCAGCAGAAATGTTACCCGATGATGTTCATAGTCAAAGACAAAGTTGTCTATAGCTTTATTTTTTTAATCTGAAACAAATTAATCAGTCGTTTTAATTAACTCGTCAAAATAATCTGCCAACGTCTTTGATAACCGATTAATAATTTTTATGTTCAAATGGAAAAATTCAGTAGTTCCATCTTCTGAATAATTGAATATTCTCAGCTTTTCTTGTAAGATATTTGGAGACGTCACATTGAACTGTGGGAAATCTGTCAACAGATTAATCAAGAGAATAACAGCTGATTAATCAATAATGAAAAAAAAGATTATTATTTTAGGTCTGAGTATGTTACGTCTCTAAAAGCATATTGATGTCTCATATTCGTTAGTTAAAAAATGTTTCTAACCTTTAATAATTTTAGATGTGAAAGAGGTCGTTTCCTCTGTGGTCCTGATGTGTTTTTGTGTCCCAGTAAAATCCTCTTTGCGTCCGGTGACGCTCGCGGCGGCGTCCTCTGCCCAACAAGCCCCACGAGAAGAAACGCAGCAGTTATTTGCACTTTGATTCCAGTTAGCTGTGAAACTGTCCTGGAAGATTAAAATGCAGATGACGTTAACGTATAAAGAACCTGCTGTGGTTTCACTTGTGAAATGTTGAAACGTCACTTTGTGTTTTTAAAAGTACTGATGTAATTTCTGCTGCCGTCTGAGTACGAGATATTTTCAGAAGAGTGTTTTGTATTTTAATCTTTTGCTGTCCTCAAACAAATGCAGCTTTATTTTTGTCTTCAGAACGTGCCTGCCTTAGTAACTCTGTAAATTCAGAATCTTTTGACAATAAATATTAAATTATTAAATTTTAGCTGTTTTGCTCCTTTTATTATCACTTATCACCAGAGCAGCGGCATCAATATCAGTCAGTGTCGATCAGGTAAAAGCTGTCCTGTAACATGTTAACTCTGTTTTATTTAACCTATCTTTAACCAGGTGAGACCCTTTGAGATCAGGGATACCTTCTACAAGGGCGACCTGGCCAAGACAGCAGCATAAAGACGATAACAATACCACAAGAAACATAGTATAAGATTTGCATATACACATCAAACAATTCAGGTGACTTTAAAATAACTGCACAGCTGCACTATTCATCATCGTACTTATAGTTACTTAACAGTCCGACATAGAGACCAGTAACTCTGAGTCCTCAGTAAAGCTCTGCAGGTGTAATGTGGCAGCGTTAACTTTGTTAGCTTTGTGTGTTTGTCCCTGCAGGAGGAGAATGACGTTAGTGGTGCTGATTAATGGAAGGTAACTCTGGTTCGTCTGTATCATTGAAGCTAAGGCTAAAAGATTTGTAGGCGGCTAGTTAATATTTCTATTTGCTGCTGAGGCTAACAAGGAGGTTAAAAAATTGACAGGTTTAGATCTCAATTCAATTCAGCTTTATTGGCATCAATTTAAAACAACAATATTGCCAAAGCTACAAATAAATTACAAAACAACAATTAATTTCATACAGTTCATTAAATAAAGTAAAACAATAAGAGTGTGTGTTTGTTAAATAATAAATAAATATTAAAAATAAATAAAACAGTAAGCTTGTTTGTGTGAATTAAATTCATATGGTTCATCAAACAAATAAAATGAAATAAAACAGTAAAAGTGTTTGTGTGTATATTAATAGACTAAAGAAATAAAAAACAAACTTATCAAATGTGAAATTTAAAAAAAGGAACAAACTTAAAGAACTTAGAACAAACAAAAGTACTAATAATTTGATTTTTTTTTCAGTACAATTATTTATTATAGTTCATATCAGTCCAGTCTGAGTTTCCGCTGGTTGCCCTCAGATCTGCCTGCTGGTTGTGTTGGCCGAGCTGCAGGGTTCTGATGTTTTCCACGTTTCCGCTGCACTGTACATTTCCTGATTTTGTTTACCACTGCAGATTGGAAACATCCTAAGACTCAATTTGACATTTCCTTGCTCTCTAATAATATTAATTTAATATAATATTTCTGCTGTGAGGATCGAGTAGGGATCTCTGAGGAGCCGTGAGCAGCAGATATGAGATTTCTCCTGAAACATTTGGCCTAATTAATCATTTCCAGTGTCCAGAAGACCCCGTGATCATATTCTGGGTTACTCAATAATGAATTTCCAAAAGAACAGACAAATGTCACTGTATTTTTGATGATCTTAAAGTCTGCTTCTAATTAAGGAAAAGGTTCAGAAATCATAAATTATGATATTTAGTGGATGGGTTTCCCTGTTTGCACTACCTGTTTGTGAATCCTTTATTTAGGACTAGACTTACTCTAATTGGCAAGTCCAAATCTGGAATAAAGGTGAGTCTTTTCTGTGGTGGCTCCAAATCTCTGGAATATTCTACCTGTTCAAATAAGAACTGCTCAGACTGCTGAAGTCCTTGCTTATTTTAATTTGAGCTGAGTTTTGAGACCTTGACCTTTTCTACTGTCTTTGTTTTGTATGTTTGTGCAGCTTGTTTTTAAACGTGTCATATCAATTAACTTGACATTTGAACTTTAGTGGTTTCTCTGTGTTGTTGGTGGTGGAGATGGTGTTTCAAACTGTCCCAGAGTCTACTTGTCATTCTAGTCCAGATGTAGTGGGTTCTGGACTCAGTGAAGCAGTGAAGCAGTGAAATCACCCTGACATGAAGGTTTCCCAAGTCAGAAAGTGAGTCTCAAGCCTGATGTCTTCCACTATGATGCCAGCTGTTACTGTAGCAGCTAAATGTGCCACAAAAATGGAGAATCGGTTACTAAATAGCAGGCGTGTGGATTCGAGTCACGTGACTTGGACTCGAGTCAGAGTCACGTCACTAATTTGATGGCTTTAGATTAGAAGAAATTAAAAAAGACTTGCAACTTGAATTTGATTTTAACACCAATCACTCGGTCTTGACTTGAGAATTGACTCTGTCTTGTCTGTCTCGACCGGTCTGGACTTGGGACTTGTCGGTCTTGACTTGAAACTTGACTCTGTCTTGTCTGTCTCGACCGGTCTGGACTTGGGACTTGTCGGTCTTGACTTGAAACTTGACTCTGTCTTGTCTGTCTCGACCGGTCTGGACTTGGGACTTGTTGGTCTTGACTTGAGACTTGACTCTGAGTTGCCTGTCTCAACCGGTCTAGACTTGGGACTTGTCAGTCTTGACTTGAATTGAATTGAAAGCCTTTATTGTCATTGTACACAGTACAATGAGATTTGGAGAGCAGCTCTCTAAAAGTGCACACATGAATAACACATACATACATATTCAATACATTAGTGCAAGTCTGAATGTAGGTTGAGTATGGTGACAGCTTTGGGGAAGAAGCTATCCCTGAGTCTGTTTGTTCTGGCCCGTATTGACCTGAAGCGCCTGCCTGAGGGCAACAGGTTAAAGAGATGGAAGCCAAGGTGGGTGGTGTCCCTCAGGATGTTTCTGGCCCTGCTGAGACAACGAGAGTTGTAGATGGCAGTCAAAGAGGGCAGAGGGCAGCCGATTATTTTTTGTGCAGTGTTTATCACCCTCTGCAGTCGCTTCCTGTCGGCCTCCGTGCAGCTGGAGTGCCACACTGTCACAGCATAGGTCAACAGGCTCTCGATGGTGGAACGGTAGAAGGTCACCAGCAGCTGAGTTTTTAGTTGTTCCTTCCTGAGGACCCTCAGGAAGTGTAGCCGCTGCTGGGCCTTCTTGACCAGAGCTGTGGTGTTGGCCGACCAGGAGAGGTCTGCAGAGATGTGGATGCCGAGGAATTTGAAGGACTCCACTCGCTCTACACATCCACCGTTGACGTACAGGGGGGCAGGGGCGGCTTTGTTCCGCCTGAAGTCCAGGATGAGTTCCTTGGTCTTGTTGATGTTTAGTGCCAGGTTGTTTGATGAACACCACTCGCTAAGTTTCAGGACCTCATCTCTGTAGGCCGCCTCGTTTCCCCCTGTAATCAGCCCCACCAGACACTAGACCGGTCTGGACTTGGGACTAGATTTGAGACTTGACTCTGTCTTGTCTGTCTCGACCGGTCTGGACTTGGGACTAGACTTGAGACTTGACTCTGTCTTGTCTGTCTCGACCGGTCTGGACTTGGGACTTGTCAGTCTTGACTTGAGACTTGACTCTGTCTTGTCTGTCTCGACCGGTCTGGACTTAGGACTTGACTTGAGACTTGACTCTGTCTTGTCTGTCTCGACCGGTCTGGACTTGGGACTAGACTTGAGACTTGACTCTGTCTTGTCTGTCTCGACCGGTCTGGACTTGGGACTTGACTTGAGACTTGACTCTGTCTTGTCTGTCTCGACCGGTCTGGACTTAGGACTTGACTTGAGACTTGACTCTGTCTTGTCTGTCTCGACCGGTCTGGACTTGGGACTAGACTTGAGACTTGACTCTGTCTTGTCTGTCTCGACCGGTCTGGACTTGGGACTTGACTTGAGACTTGACTCTGTCTTGTCTGTCTCGACCGGTCTGGACTTGGGACTTGTCAGTCTTGACTTGAGACTTGACTCTGTCTTGTCTGTCTCGACCGGTCTGGACTTAGGACTTGACTTGAGACTTGACTCTGTCTTGTCTGTCTCGACCGGTCTGGACTTGGGACTAGACTTGAGACTTGACTCTGTCTTGTCTGTCTCGACCGGTCTGGACTTGGGACTAGACTTGAGACTTGACTCTGTCTTGTCTGTCTCAACCGGTCTAGACTTGGGACTTGTCAGTCTTGACTTGAGACTTGACTCTGTCTTGTCTGTCTCGACCGGTCTGGACTTGGGACTAGACTTGAGACTTGACTCTGTCTTGTCTGTCTCGACCGGGTCTGGACTTGGGACTAGACTTGAGACTTGACTCTGTCTTGTCTGTCTCGACCGGTCTGGACTTGGGACTTGACTTGAGACTTGACTCTGTCTTGTCTGTCTCGACCGGTCTGGACTTAGGACTTGACTTGAGACTTGACTCTGTCTTGTCTGTCTCGACCGGTCTGGACTTGGGACTAGACTTGAGACTTGACTCTGTCTTGTCTGTCTCGACCGGTCTGGACTTGGGACTTGACTTGAGACTTGACTCTGTCTTGTCTGTCTCGACCGGTCTGGACTTGACTTGTGACTTATAAAAGAACACCTCTGCTAAATATAGCATCTTTTCAGGAGCCAGCCTCAGTCTCTTTTTTGCATTCGCGTTTTTTGCCCAGGCGCGAAGCCTTATTTTGTCCCAGCTGGCGCTCCGTAACGTGAGAGGCGTTCACAAGACTGTTGTGGTAAAAAAGAAGCTTTTTCTCACGACAGCAGCCTGTGTGACATATTTCCTTAATAAAACAGTGAATACAGCAGAAGAGGAGCGGGTGGCAGCGGGAGGAGAGGCTCGTTCAGACGGAAGAAGCAGGTAAGAGAGGCGCTGCTGTCAGCTCGTCGTGTTCCGTTAGCCGCCGTTAGCTGCTAGCTGCTAGCTGCTGCTTAGCACAACAGTCTGCTGCTGTCACTGAGCCGTTAGCCACAAAGCTAACCAGGGCTGACATGTAACACACTGCTGTGGAGCTCTGCGGTGCTATAAATTATTACGGGACGTCTCCGGTAATTTGTGTAACTCTAACCCGACAGCTGGTCCCGATAAAGAGTTTTATCTTAAACCGGGGAACTTATTTTTAGTGCTGATGTTGGTAGCTAGCTTGTAGGTTTGTCACACAGCCAGGTTTGATTTGGCTTCTCTGTCATTGAAGCTGCTGCACACAGTTTACCTGAGGTGACCTGGTAGAGACAGGGGAGGCAGAAATACCCTCATTCTGTACTGTGGTAAAAGTACAGCAATGAAAAAGTACTCCCATTACATGCAGAAGTCCTTCATGAAAAGCCCCGCTTACATAGAAGTACACAAGTATTCTCAGCTTCGTGTAGTTACAGTATTGACTATACAAGCTCAGAAGTATTTTCAGCTTTGTGTAGTTATTCTAGCAGAAGTAAAAGTATCAGTCAATCAAAATATATTTATAGAGCACTTTAAAAATCCATAAAATACAAATTAAAACAATAAAAACCATATAATAAAACAATGAAATCAGTACAACCAAAACAAAAAAAGTCAGTTGCAGTTATGAAAGGCCAGGAGGGAAAGAGGTGGGTTTTAAGAAGAGACTTGAAAACAGACAGTGAGGTAGATCGTTCCACAGTTTAGGAGCTGCTGCAGCAAAAGCTCGGTCCCCTTTGAGCCTGCGCTTAGTTTTGGGCAAACTTAGGAGCAGCTGGTCGGCTGACCTGAGAGGGCAGGTGGGTCGACAGGGGTGTAGCAGCTCAGAGATGAAGGGTGGGGCAAGACCATTTTAAATATTTAAAAGAATCTTAAAATGAATCCTATGCTGTACAGGAAGCGAGTGGGGTGAGGCTAAAATGGGGGAAATGTGCTCGTCTTTATGCTGACTCAAGGAACCCAGATTGGCCCGAGGGGTCCCAGTGGTGCCACCAAAAAACATCACTTCTTCTTACTTTCATTAAGACTTAAAAAGTTAGGAGCCATCCAGGCCTTTATGTCGTCAAGACACTTAAGTAACGGTCCAACAGTTACATCCTTTTAGATGAGGCACATAGATCTGACAATCGTCTGCATAACAAAAGTACACAAGTGTTCTCAGCTCCATGTAGTTACAGTAGTTGAATGGTCATTAAATGTCCCCTCTCTGTTCCTCAGCAGTGTCTGGACCAGGTGACCCCAGGTGACCCCAGGGGACTGCAGACAGGATGAGCTCTAAAGGGGGCGGCACCGCTCTGACCCGCCGCAACTACAGACTGGCTTCAGACACGGACAAACCCAAAGCCACAGGTACGTCCTGCTGGGAGAATTCTGCGTGTACACGTTGGTTCAGGTTCGGCTGTAGCTTTACGCTTCATGTGAATGTGATGATGGAGAAGATTTGGTGAGAACAATGCAGAGTAACGTCATCAGAGCTGCAAAGATTACTTGATTAGTCACTTGACATCGTCAGATAATCTTTTTTTAAATCATAAGAGCTGGAACAGGACTTGGAGCAGGTACACAGACACATTGTGATGGCGATGATTGTCTCTCTCCCTCTGTCAGGTATCGTGAATGAGAAGTTGCTGAGCGACTACCTGCACCATGTGTTTCCTTCCACCAAACAGGGACCTGCTCTGGCCTCCCTCAGGTAACAGCAGCCACAGTTCAGTCCATCAGGGTCCTCAAGTCTGCGTCCACCTGATGTGAGGAGGCTGTGTTTAAAAGTCTCTCAGCTCTGTCTGCCGAGTCTCTGTTCCTACATTCACGTCATGTTTTTATTTTTCTGTGTATTGATCGCATCCCTCCCTCTAAATGCTCTTTGAGATATTAGTGAAACAGGCTGTCAGAATGATCGCTGACCTCTTCCGTGTCCTGTCCTCAGAGCAGGAACTGCTCCCGGCAGGTAGACTGTAGACCTGAGTAGGTTTAAAAACTTTGTCCCTCTATCAGTGAATCTCTTAAACTCAGGACAGACGGCAGATATGAAATGAGAGGCTGTGTTGGACGGACTGAATGCACTTTTTGTCTGCACCATGTCTGTTACTGCCCTGTGATTGTACGTATTTTCTTTATTCAGCAACCTTTATGTCCAAGAAACATTTGCCTTTGGGACAAATAAAGTAATCTTGAATCTTAAATCTTGAATTTCCAGCTGCTGTTGCTTCACATTAAAATCTTTCTACTGCTGAACTAGCGGCCTTTAATTGTGAGGTCATAGGCAGGGCAGCAGGTTCATCACATTACAAGGTGAACAGCGTATTTAGAAGAACTTTTTCTGACAACTCAAGTGACTTTTCTTCCAGTTATTCTGTGAAATATCTCAAAAACTGTCAGATGGACTCGAAATTGTGTTCATGCTCCCCAGAGGATGAATCCCACTGACTTTCTCCTTTAGCGGCACCATGATAGAAAAAAGTGTTGTCGGTTTGATTAGAGAAGCAGGAGGCTGAGCAACAGATAATAACGCTGATGTCTCAGCTGATGAAACGCTGAGCACATGTTTATTTGTGTGTGCAGAATGTGTTTTGTACCCTGACCTGGACTAGTGTTACAGCGGGCTCTTTTCTTAACCCAGACAGATTCACGTTACCCCCCATCAGCTCTATACATAGACACCCTCTCCCTGCGTGTGTGTGTGTGTGTGATCCTGCTTATAGACCAGCAGCCGGCTTTGTGAGGATCAGGTGGGAGTTTCACATGTCGAAAGACTGATCCTTAATCTGCTGATACCTGCTGATACAGTCCAATATGACACCTTTTCTCCCTCTGGTTGTACAGTGGTGTCACAGAGCGGAGCTGCTTCTTCTCACTGGGGATCTTTAAATTGAGTTCTTGTCACACACAAACCAACAACACACACGTTTTACTTTTGTTTCTCACTTGTTTCACATTACGTTAGTGACAGCTGACATGAGCGGAGGCGTTTGTAGTTGTAGCTCTGATAACGAGGAAGAGAGAACTTCAGCATCAGAGTGAATCTCTGTATTTTATCAAACCAGGCGTCTGAACTTTACACATTCACACCTTGTGTCTCTTACGCAGTGAAAAGCACAGGTGTTTCTTCAGCGTACTGTTGGTCCAATCAGATTCCTCCCACATTATAATGAACGGCAGGCGTACGTGGTTACTGTTTGGGTGCAGAGCTCTGCAGTCCTGGACTCTTTCTATCGCACAGCAGCCTCTTTAACGCTGGTCACACCTGAACAAGCTAATGTCAATTCAATTCAATTCAAATTAGCTTTATTGGCACGAATGTGTAACAATATTGCCAAAGCATCATACAATCTACGTAAGAACAATCAACCCCATACACTTCATTAAACAAGTAATTAAAGCGTGAAGTAATTAAGTCTTATGTGTTTTTGTGTTAAAAATAAAAATAAAAAAATATTAAAAATAAAAATAAAATAAATAAAACAGTAAGCATGTGGGTGTTTAAAAAATAAAAATAAATTAAATAAAATAAGTGTGTGTGTTAAAAAATAACAAATAAACTAAAATAAAATAAATAAACAAAACAAATGTCTTTTGACCTGATTAGTATAAATAGACTTTTCATGTGCAGGTACATTTCAGCTTGAACATAAACGATCACTTGGCTGATCTCTTGTTGGCTCCGGTCTCCTTGTGTTATTGCTCCTAATCCGGAGTTTTTCCTTTTCCTCTTGTGCAGGAAGCCTCTTGGTTTCCAGGATCTCGGCACTCACCTGGAGAGATTGTTGTCTGAAGGAGAACCAGCCGAGGACATCAGAGGTGAGGACACACTGATGCATTCCCGAGGCCTTTACCTTCACCATCACAACTGCATGCCTAACCTTAACCCCCCCTAATCCCTCTAATAGTATGTCCATCCCTCACACAGAATCCCGCCATAATAGAACCTGCAGCACTCAGACATGAAGGCTATTTCTCATAGCGAGTTTGCCAAGTTCGGACTTCTGTACTTTAAAGTTCGGACTTGTTTCGACTCTGGAGTGCAAACTCCCAGGAAGTGGAGCACGCAGTTCAGCCATTGGAACAGCTGCGGACTTGATGAAAACATGCTAGCAATTTTTAAAATCAGCTCTGTGTTGAAAAATGAACCACGTATTTGGAGTTTAAACAGCTAAATTCCTGCATAAAAACTCTTAAAGCTACTCTGTGTGACCCGAGAACAGAACAGCAGTATTATAAGTTACAGTTGTGAGTTTTCTCGTCCGACATTTCCGCTTTTTGGCGGCGGAATGCATTCTGGCACAAGTCTCCGCCGATGCAGGCTCGGTAAAAGGGGCGGAGCGAGAACACATCCGGGTCTTTGACTGTACTTGGCTGGATGCGGACTTTTGAATTGGAACTGGACTTCGGCTGCGACTGATGACGTTTCACAAGAACATAAGAACAGAAAAGAACGCAGACTGAGAAACAGCCCAAGGCATTAGATAAGCGTGCCAATTTCCTCCATCATCCATGACAATGTCCGCAGCAGTGATGTTTCCAACGAGTTGGCTTTTTGATGGGAGCTGCCCTTTAAAATGTTGGACCCTTACAGATCCCAGTTTTTGGACCCCGTCCATATAATAAACCAAACCCTCACATACACACCACACACGTGTGGCGACCCGGTAGCTCCCCTGGTAGAGGGGCCCCAGTCCTTACCGCAGCGGCCCGGGTTCGATGGTCACTTTGCCTCATGTCGCCCCTCACTGTCAGTTTAAATCTCTTCTTCTTCATCTCTTTTCTGTTACAAACCCCAAACCGAAACTGCATCGCAGCCAGTGAGGAGGGAGACAGACTCTGTGACGACACCAACATCAGTCCAGGTTAATGACAGCAGCTGTGGGATCGGCTTTACTGACATCTAAAGTGATATCGATCACAGAGAAAGTCAGAGACGGCTGGAAGTTTCCTGAACAGACTCCAGACCGGTGTCTCTATCAAACCAGCCTTCAGTCTCCCCTGCTCTCTCTGACCGTTGTGTTTTAGCAGCTGAATTCGACATAAAGTTGTTTTTCATATATATTTATGTTTGTGTTGCTGCCGTCAGACGACTGAACGAGTGTGAAGCGGTGACTTAATCGTGTCTCATAAACCCCACATGGAAACCAGCCGCCATCGCGGTGGAAACTGTCTCAGGTTAAACCGGCTGCAGACCTTCGTTACACTCATACGCTCCATTTTGGTGCGAGGAAAACGCTGTTAGTGTGAAATGAAAAGTGTTATAAATGCACTCCGCCTCATGTGATCAGACGCTCTCCGTCTGAACACAGGAAGGAGCTTCTTGCACTGTGCTGCAGCTTAACGGTGTCTGACTCTGTGTGTCTGCAGATCAGCCTGTCGAAGGCCGTCTGGGCCCCCAGCCGGTCGTCCTGGATCACACCAGCGGCTTCGAAGGGCTTCTGTTCGTAGATGATGACCTACTCGGGGTAAGATGGCGTCTTCTATGTATTTATTGTATATTCATCATGTCAGTCTGTAAATAGAGTTATGCAGTCCCAGCTCTTTTGATATTTGTAGAGACAAACTGCTGATCTGCAGAGTTCAGCTGAGTGCATTTACACTGACAGTGAAGGTTTGCATCGATCGCTGTCGACAGTCCAACCCTAAGACAGATGAAGTCATATTTCTTAATAAAAGCTATTAAAAAGTATCTTTACGGTAAAGTAGAGTGAACTTCTCAGACACCACTGAACTAAGTCTCTCTCTCTCTCTCTCTTCTCTCTCTCGTTTCTGTATTAAATTATGTTTAACGAGTGTC
This sequence comes from Lepomis macrochirus, assembly GCA_024633595.2. Lineage (NCBI taxonomy): Eukaryota > Metazoa > Chordata > Actinopteri > Centrarchiformes > Centrarchidae > Lepomis > Lepomis macrochirus. Next base: position 4,104,571 of record JALXJV020000004.1, on the reverse strand, counting down.
GCTCGCTCTAATAACTCTGACTTCCTTTGGTTTCAGGTCATCGGTCACAGCAACTTCAGCTCCATCAGAGCCACCACATGTGTTTTAAAGGTAAATCCTCTCAGACAGAGAAACGTGCTCCGGATGTCTTTTTATCAGAATCAGAATCAGAAATATTTTATTGATCCTCTGTGTCACAGTTGCTCACATTTCACAAAAGGAATGGTAGGAAAGATAGAAAGTTGGTGTTTAAAAAAGTATCTAAATATCCGTCCTTGGACAGACTGGACAGCAGATTTTTTATTTAGTGATTAAATCTCCAAAGATCTGTTGGTGTTCTACAAATGATGTCTGTGTTTAAACTGAGAATATTTCAGAACAGCTCCCTGTTGACAGAAACGAGGGCGTCCCGCTGTGATAGTACTCAGGACTGGAGAGGTCTGAGTGTGGTTGAACTGTCCAGCTACTACGCTCAAAGTGTCACATTTATATACGTAACAGTGTGTAATGGGAACTGAGCTGTGGGTCAGTCAGAAGGTCGGAGGCCACGGCTGCTGTTCTTTAAAACGAGCACTGTCTTAATATTTAGAATAAACAGTCTTTTCTTTTTGTTTCTGTCCGCAGGGAAGTGGGCGTACGAGGTGCTGATCTCCTCCCAGGGTCTGATGCAGATCGGGTGGTGCACACTCAACTGTCGCTTCAACCAGGAGGTACGCACACACACACACAGACACACACACACACACACATTACATGCACTGTAGAGACAAAGGTGAAACAACAACAAGAGTTGTTGCACCTGTTCATTATTGCCATGTTCACTGGATCTGTTTATGTTTCAGGTGTCAGAACGGTCTATAGGGCTGCGTTCAGACTGCAGACTAAGATCCAGATCTGGTTTCTTTGCTCACATGTGAACAAGTCACATGGCATCTGATCTTTTCAGATCTGAGCCTCTTTCATATGTGGTCCAAATCAGATGCTGGTCAGATTTTTGGAGTTCAGATTACTTTGACGTCACTCTTGAGCGACCATCCTACATAAACCACCATTTTGCCTTAGACGGAGCTGCGGGGAATGAAAAATCTCTCTTTCTCCTCGTCCTCGTTATCATTTTATCACAAATTCCCTTTCTTCCACCTGAAATAGACCGTAGACGCTAACTAGTCTCCATGTTTACTTCCGTACGACCGCATTCTGCGTGTGATGACGTCTGAACATTTAAAAAAACAATGGATCTGGACAATAAATCTGAATCGAGCAATAATGGCTGCAGAGTGAACGCAGCCGAATAGACGTGCGTTCACCTTTGTATACACATTCCCAGCCATTAACATGAAACACAGTGTGTGTGTGTGTGAACAGGAGATCTTGTGTTTGCGTGTGTTTTCTTCGCAGGAGGGCGTGGGCGACACTCCGGACTCCTACGCTTACGACGGAAACAGAGTGCGAAAGTGGAACGTGACCACCACAAACTACGGAAAGGTGAAAGACGCAGGCAGAGAGACGGGACGAGGGAGAGAGTTTGACTGTGTTTCTTTTTCTACTTGATTATGTTCTGTGACCAGCTGACGGCAGTTTGTCTCTCCTCAGTCGTGGGCAGCTGGAGACATCGTCAGCTGTCTGATAGACCTGGACGAGGGAACCATCACGTTCTGCTTGTAAGTCAACAAACTCAGTTATGTCCAACGTTTTTAAAGGGACAATTCAAACATTTAGGGAAACCCTCTTCTTGTGTTCAGATTGAAGCCACTCTCATGTCCGTACGCTAAATATGAAGCCCCAGCTAGCATCTCGTTAGCTTAGCAGACAGGAAGCAGGTAACTTCCTGTAGCAAGAAATATTCCTGTTCATAACTTCCTGTGAAACTGGAATTTGCTGTTTCTACACTTCAGTTTTTGTACAGATGAAAAACCAACGAGTGAGCTTTAGACCTGCGCACTGCAAAAACTAAAATCTTAGTCAGATTAATTATCTTAATTGAAGGCAAACTATACTTGTTTTTTTGTCTGACAAGATATTTCTTCTCACCAGGCGGCTTTTATGTCAGAGAATTTCACTTGTTTCAAATTTTTGGCCTTAAGTAGCGAGTGAAATATTCTCGTTCTGTTGGCAGATAATTTTGCTTATTTTAAGTAATTTCCCCCCAATTTTAATGATTTTTTTCTTGTTTTTGAGAGCTCAGTTTTTGCAGTGTGCAGGGAGGTGGGTTCTGTTACCTGTGAGCGGACACAGGCTAGCTGTTTCCCCTGTTTCCAGTCTCTGTGCTAAGCTAAGCTAACCAATTGCTAACACAGAACAGCACAAACTTATTTTGGACTGACGTGTGATAGAAGGATTGAAAGGAAAATGTAATAAAATAAAAAACAGAGGAATAAGGAAGAAAAAGAAAAGGCAGAGGGAAGTTAAATAGGATGTAAACTGGTTTAATTAGTGCAGTGGCTGTGATCCTGCATGCTGTGCTTGTGTCCTCAGGAATGGCCAGTCTCTGGGCACAGCATTCACCAACATCAAGATGGGTCCGGGCGTGGCGTACTTTCCTGCCATCAGCCTCTCCTTTAAAGAGTCGGTGGCCTTCAACTTTGGCAGCAGACCTCTCAGATATCCTCTTCAGCTCACACGAGACACAAGAAACAAAAAAAGACAACATACAGACTCTATAATGACCAGAAAACGCGCAGTGATCTAACTTCAACACGAACACGTCCTCTCCCCTGTGAACGTGACGTAAGTCGGTTTGTGACGTCTTGTTTCTCAAATGTTAAATAAGTTTGCAGCATCGAAACAACGAGGTTTCTCGCACGTTCGTATTGTCGACTCTGTAGAAGACGCTGCGCCCTTTCGATGCGGTGATGTTTTGCCCGACCACGCCCTAATTTGTAAAGATCTACTCTGATCTCATACCGACCCCCCCGTTATATATTTCCTGAAATCACACCTGCTGAACACCGTTTGAAATGTTTTTTCATCTCCGCCCTTTTGTCCCCACTAATATTCACCATGGCAACGGGTAAATAAAGTCAGAGCCTCCATTTTAAATGGGGTGAAGCTAGAAATAATGGTGCGTTCGAGACCGGTTGGAACTGGGATATTTATTTATTTAACAATAACTTTTATGCAGAGAAGACGACTTTGAGATTCTTTACTGTAACCAGCTACCTAATGTGCAAAACATATTTCTACATCAATATACATGCAGAACAGGTTTTACTATATGATCGTATGTATTATTTTAATTGAAATACATGCAAATATACGTTTCGTACCTTTTAGTTTATGGTTTAACATTTAAAGTCTGTGCTTCATGGGCGCTGACATTGTTTTCTGACGTCATTCAGCTGCTACTCGTGAATTCGGGGTACATATTTTTTCTACTTAAAGTGGCGTTCCAGGATATTCCCAGTTCTGAGTTGCCTGGAAACGCAGCATCAGCCTGAGCGCTAACACAGACCATGATGGGCTCTAAAATGCAGGAGTGGAGGATCGATACGTTAACATTAGTACTTTTTATACGGCGTTGCTCATTCATCATTTACCAGACTGGACTTTACTTAATAAACTATAAAGTGCTGCAGTTCTCCTACAGCCTGTTGTTCATTTAAATAGGAAGGATATATTTAATAAGCTGTAACCTGACAGGACTAAATGCTGTTTATGAAAATAGGTATAGATCAAATATAAGACACAGTTTACTCCTGAACCTGTGATTGTACGGTCACAGTCAAACCCAGCAGGTTAGCCTGTTAACTTATTTTTTTTGCAGTGGAAAATGTGTCTATAGGTTCAAACTGACTGTGAAGTTTGAGACGTCTATTTTACATTAATAAAATCTTGCTAATTTCATATTTTATTAATGCTGTCGAAACACGTTCTGACCATGAGCAGGTAATAATGAAAAACTCACTTTAAACTACATTTATTTGTTTCAGCTGCACCACAGTCACCCTCACTGTCTCCAGCATGATAACTAAGATATGAAAGATTACTGTTCATTGATCAGATTTACAGGTTACAGATTAGTTTAAACAGTGATTACTGCAGTAATGTAGCTCACAGTAAGTGTTTTCAGTGTTACAAAGACGGACACAGATTTTATTCTGTGCTGAGGATGAATCCACGATGTGCAGAGATCTGTCTCAGGCTCAACATACATTATTTTTAATTTTCACTAATCCCGCTTTCTGAAACGGGAACCTGGTAGTTTAACTTCCTCCACTTCCTTTTCTCCCGTTGTGTCCCGTCTCTTTATAAATATGAACTAGTATCTCGGAGCTCTGGGGGCCCGCTGACGGCTGCAGTAACCGCAGACAGACTGAGAAGAGAGACTGAAGATAAATCCACTTTTTTAATCCCAAACGTCAGCCACACAACGCTCTGCACACCCCCTCGGTACTCGCACACGTTTCACTCAAGTTAATATTTACAGCAGGATGTTCAGGTCTTCACACGGTTGGTTGTTTTAAAACAAATGAGATGCACAGGAGGGATTATTGCACATCTTTTCACTTCATACTTGTTTATCTGTACGTTGTCGTCCTTGACCTGAGTGCGATTCACGTACCCCGTGGAGGGCTACCTGCCCCTCCAGAACCCCCCCAACTGCAGACTTGTTGAAAGCTCAGAAACTGCTGGGCTACATCAAGAACGTCCTCTCCACCTCCCTCGACACACAGGTGGGAACCATCGACTGCACTCTTTACCGGCTTGGTGCTGCTTGTTTGATTTGTGTTTTTATAATTAATGAGCTCATCTGACATGTTTTTTTATAAACTAATAATTGTTGTTTCACATTTAACAAACTGTAATTGTCTGTTTACAGAGAACAAAGTTAATTAATTGCCTGTTTTCAATCAGTCCTTGTGTTTATTGTTTGTTCTGCTCGTGTCCTCGCTGCAGGAGGAGAGGTTGGTGGAGCTGGACTGTGCGGCCTGGAGGCTTCACGGAGAACCCACGGTCCTCGTCACTCTGGCTCACATCTTCAACCACTTCGCTCCGTTAATGGTGAAACAACTTGTTTGTATTCATTCGCGTGTTGAGTCGGTGAAAGTGCTCGATCGCTTGGTTCCAGAGCTTGAATTCATCTTGTTGTTACGCTTTATGGGGGGTTTCAGGTGCTGGATATCGGTGGATATTCTGGTTGTCAGGCACCAGTTTTAAAGTCCCCGTGTTTCTGTTTTAGAAGTTTAAACTCTGGCACCATCTGGTGGTTTCACGAAGAACGAGCCTGATGAGCCTGAGCCTGGACGAATGGGCTGAAAATAACAAACAGAAACCATCAGACTCTTTTCAATACGACACAAAACGGTGTTTGTAGAGGGAGTCAGAGAAGGAGGGAGGTTATGACTGTGCTCAGTATTTTCGTCAGACTAAATCAACATAAATCCAGGTTTATGACAGCAGCTGTGCTTAAATGAGAGATGACAGAGAAAGGGTTAAAGTTCAAAACATCTGTTGGCATCTAAATGAGCTGCAGACGTGTATTAATGCTGTAAAACATTAAAAATGTCTTTTAAAATAACAAGAACATAAAACAAACTCTGGTCTCTGGCTACGCTTTGCTCGGGCTTTTGGAACTTAAGTTACGTTAAGACTGAATAATTGTTATCATTGCGTTAATGTTGGGAGGAGCTTTGTGTGCTTGTTTTGTTGTCTTTAACGGAGTAAGTAAGTGCAGCAGTGAAGTGGCGTGTTGATGGCGTCTCCGCTTGTTGTTTTTCCTCTGCAGTGTAAAGTTTACCTGGTGGAGGACGTGCTGATGAACTTCCTGCTGGGGATTCTGGAGGGAGGAGGTTCGGTGGATGAACATCCGCTCATACAGCAGCTTCTGGACCTGTTCTGGCTGCTAATGGAGGTACACACACACACACATGTTTGTTCTTCTATCCCTGTGGGGATGTCCAGCATTTTGGTCCCCCCAAATTCTGTCGGACCCCAAAATTAAAGTGGAATCCAGGTTTGTGCCTTTGGAGCCAGGGCGGGCTGCGTTTGGAGATCGGAGAACCTTTGAAAGAAAGTCCGTATGATGAAGGCGTTGGCGGTAAATGGCCGCTGCAGTCGCCACATGATGCACTGATTTTGAGCAAGTTACTGTTGAGTTACCAGCTTGAGTTCAGCTCGTCTGTCTCTCTGCAGGACTATGAAGTGAATGAGTGTCTGAAGCAGCTGATGATGTCCCTGCTGAGGGCCTACCGCTTCTCCCCCATCATCCCCGACCTGGGCTTCCAGGTAGGACGTGTAGGCAGGAGGTCCTGGACCTGTCGGGACCCACAGATTATGAATCAGGAAGCGTCTGCATTAAGTTTTTAATTTAACAGTATTAGGTACAGCAGTTTTACTACCTACACAGGTTTTAACACAAATCACACATTTATTTATTTTGTCCGGGAGGTTTTATTTTCGGGTGTCAGGTTGTTTTTCTTGTTTAGAAAAGATTGTTTTAACATTAAAAAGGGAAACAGGATGAAAAGGTTCAGGGACCATTTGCTGCTTTGGTGACGTGTGTGACAGTAAATATATGACTTTAATAAATAAAATGTTAATTATATAAAAAATAAAGGCGATTTAAATGTAAATTAATTTGATCAAATATACATTTTGAGAAAAAAATGAACATTAGGCAGGTTCTCTTGGAATCTGGTCAGTAAAAATACTTTATTCAATTGAAATTAGCTTTATTGGCATTAATGTGCAACAACATTATTGCCAAAGAATCATACAAACTACATCAGAACAATCAACCCCATACATTTCATTAAACAAGTAATTAAAGCGTATGTGTGTTTGTGTTAAAAAAACATATTAAAAATTAAAATAAAATAAATAAATAAATCAGTAAGCGTGTGTGCGTGTTTAAAAAAAAAAAATATATATATATATATATATATATATATATATATATATATATAAATAAATATATATATTTATATATACCAGTACCTCCATATAAATATATATATATATATATATATATATATATATATATATATATATATATATATATATATATATATATATATATATATATATATATATATATATATATATATATATATATATATATATATATAAAAATTAAAATAAATAAATGAAACAGTAACGGTGTGTATATTTAAAAGACAAATAATAAAAAAAAGACTAAAAAATAATACATTTTAAAAAGGAAATCAGTATCAAAAGTAAAAACAAAACAATTATTAAAATGTGTTTTTGTCTTAGTGTTTTATATTTGGGGCAGGAGGTCCTGTCCTGGGAGCAGAGTCTCTCCTCCTGTGAGTGTTTATTGATCCCTGAGGGGAAGTTGTTGTGTTACAGTTGCTCACGTTGCTAAACAAATCCATTAAAGGAATATAAATAATAGAAAATATAAAAAGTAAATATACACACCTTAAAATTTAAATCTAAAAGTGTGGAAATATGAACAGTATTCTGCAGTTTGTAATTAATAGTAAGTAATAATAATGACTGAGAGATGAAAAGAATTAAAATCCTCAAAAATAAAAGTATTTAACAGAAACTAGATTATCGCACGTTTCAGCCTGCATCTGCCTGTGTTTCAGATCCACTACCTGCGTCTGACCACGGCCATCCTGCATCACGAGAAGTCCAGGAAATACCTGCTGAACAACGTCTTATATCCTTCTGTTGTTTCTCTCGTGTGAAGACTTTGTGACGGAAAACTAGTCAGAGCTCCTTTTCACAGGAAGGCAAAGCTGCTCTGAAGAAACGGTTATAATCAAACGCTCGTTAGTGGTGCCTGATAAATATTCTCCTTAACAGATGTTCACGTTTGATGTTCTGCGTTCAGTCGTGTTTTTTACATCAAGACTCCGCTGAGAGTGAAGGAGGCGGGGCTAGAGGAGCTCATCCCGACCACCTGGTGGCCCACGCACTTTGACAAGGAGGTAAAACAAACTGCTCGCTCCTCAGGTGACCTGAAAACTGATCTGGCCTTGTGTTTATTAATATAAAACAGCCTCAGTCCAGTGGAGACAGTGCTATTGTACTTAATTATATTTCCATTAATGACATTTTCTACTTCTGCACATGTTTTAATCTACGGCCTCGGTCCCGACTGAACAAAACCACTTTCAGGAGTGAAAGTGTTTTTACCGAGCGTCCGAGGTTGTGCTGATGTGTATCAGAGCTGCAGGAGACGGAGGTCACATGGGAGGAGATGCTCACTGGTCACTCTCAGCTTATTAAAAGATAATGTTCATTATTTTGTGGTGGGCCTCGTGCACAATTAAGAAAAGAGAGACAGGGGGGAATACAGCTTTGAACTTGTGCAGGAATAAATGAGAAACTTTGCTCTATTTGCTCCCAGCAGATGGTAAAGCAAATGCTGCCATCTGCTGGTTCCCTGGTGAATCACATTAAGCCTGTTGCAAAGAATCTCGGCGTCTGGTTTGATAGCAAAAATCTACTGATCGACTCCAGACTGTCCAGAACTCAGCTGCCAGGCTTTTAACCAGAACAAAGAAATCTGACCACTCTGGCTCCCAGTATGTTTTAGAATTGACTTTAAAATTTCACTTTTAACTTCACTTTTCTTCACGGCCTCTCGCCTTGTTACATCTCTGACCTTTTACACACCAGCACGTACCTCGAGATCCTCGGGCAGAGGTCTGCTGTCTGTTCCAGAGTCTCGACTGAAAACTAAAGGGGACAGTTTGCAGTCGGGGCCTCGAGGCTCTGGACCAGCCTGCCTGAAGAAATCAGGTCGGCTGAGTCAGTGAACTCTTTTAAGTCCCTTCTTAAAACATACTTTTATAGGAGAGCCCGATTTGACTTTATTTTATTCTGTTATTTTATTCTATTCTATATATAATTTATATTTATTTTAAACATGAATTTTAGTGTTTTATTGTTTTTGCACTTGTTAAAGCACTTTGTAACTTGTTTTTGAAAAGTGCTCTACAATATTTTGAGATTTTTATTATTAATCGCACCATTCAGAGTCATAGGTGTGACATCGTCACCTGCAGGCTGTAATATTCTCTGTCACATGACCTTCTCTCACATTTTACTATTTGGTGACGTTTTAGTGAATGAAAACTTGTCCACAAACAGTCTCATGTGACCTGTGTTTGTGTCTGTTGTGAAGGCAGACAGGGCCGACTAATAAGACGGACACTGATAGGCTGTTTATTTATTTATTTATTTATTATTTATTGTCCAATCAGGGGAAAGATGAGCGGGAGCCCAAAGACGAAAGTGCAGATGAGCGACTGAGGCGGCGAGCGTACGAGAGAGGCTGTCAGAGACTGAAAAAGAGGATCGAAGGTCAGAGAAACACACTTCTGTTTTCTGTATGAAAAGTTTCGTATTTTATATAGTTTAGGTTTTTATATTGTTTATATAGTTTAGGTCTTTAAAGTGAGTAAATTTACTCGTGTATTGTTCTCCGTCCCGCTGACTCCGCTCTTCTCCTCCTCAGTTGTGGAGGAGTTGCAGGTCCAGATCCTGAAGTTGCTGCTCAATAACAAAGACAAAGCTACGGTACGTACAGTTCATATCGTGTTTACTATTTAATCTTTTAACAATAATAAACATCAGCCGGTCGTTTCACAGAGCTTCTGGTCAAAATCTGCTCCAGTGTTCATTTTGACGACGAAAATATTTTGTTGGCGGCTTTTTATTCCATGACTTAATTGTAACGATGACCTTCATTTAAAAATATTTTACTGTACATATAACGACAAAAACACAAGTCATTGTGCGCTGACGGGGGAAACAAACTAAATTTCATGCCTTCTCTCAGCACAAGAAACTTCTCATTTATGTATCTGAATGAAAGTCCAAATTCTGCCCGCACAAATGCTAAAGTGTGAGAGAATTTAAATCTGAAACCAGCATGTTAAACTAGCTCTGTCTATGCAAAGCAATTCTCATCCTGGAGAATTGAACACATTGTTACAGCTAGAATGTCCTTCAGCGAAATCAGCACCGTATCGTATGATAATTAGGACAAAAACTACAATTAAAACAGAGGCCCGCAGACGAAAACCTGACTAAAACAAAGCAAAACAGACTTTAATTCCAGTAGGTGACTAAATCCTAATTTAAAATCCTTCTTTTCTATCTTTTGTGTGAAAACCACATGTGGGAACCCGGAAAGAAGACACCACCTAAGCGTGGTTATTGGCCCAATATAACAGGGTCCACGTTTCAGCTGTCACACCAGCTGTGGGCTTAAATATAGCTTTGAATGCAGGGTTGCCATGTTGACACGAATCCCCCGCTTTCAGACTCTGAGGACGAAGCAACAGCGCCGCTCTGCAGGTTATAAATCTTTTCATCCTAACACTTTTAATTATCTCCAGGACTTTGCGGTTCGACATGTTGGAGGTTTAGAAGTCTCGTCCGTGATCCAAACCACCTCCCTGCTCACTGACTCTATCTGCTGTGTGTCAGCGCCGTTGATCAGTGGGCAGCTGTAGCGTGTTATTGTGCTCGCTTGGTTGGCGTCGACCTGATGAAATGGTGAAATACCGAATCAACAACTTTGTCATTTGGTCCAGCTGATTTACTTGACTAACTCTCCACACTACAGCGACCGAGTTAATTAAAAAGACCTCGTGAGGTTTCCACCGATCTGCCGTCAGTGACGTGGTGTTTTAATTAAAGTTCGTCAGAGAGAAACGACACTGGTGCTGTGAGCCTCACTGTCGCACTGTCTCCTTTTACAAGAGCTTTATTTTTTATATGAAGGTTTCAACGTTGCCAAAACATAATAACAGTAATGTGAACATTAACACAGCATTAAGATTAATAAATATTAATATGTGTCTCCTTCTCTGAGTATTTGAATGTTGAGCTCTTTGAAATCTGAGATTGTTAAAGTAAAGGTTCCTTATTTCAGTGAATGTTTTACTTTGTAGGAGGAAGTGCATCTCTGTCTCAGCCTCACCTGTCCAGCAGTGTTTAGCTTTACGCTCACGATGTGTTGAAGGATTGTCTCTGGATCTCAGTCTGATCCTGCTTTTCTGTCTGTGTGTCTCTTCCAGGGGGAAGCCTCTCGCTACATTTTCCTCAATAAGTTCAGGAAGTTTCTCCAAGAAAACGCCAGCAACAGAGGGGTAAGAAGGCGTCGGTGGTCCTGACCTTTTAGAACCGTCGTTAGTCTTTAGGCAGGCGTAGGAAAAAGCTTTAAAGTAAGAATTTAGCTCCTGCAGAAGTCAGTTTGTTCGCCGAAGGGCTGGAGAGGCGAGAGTCTGCAGGCGGCAGTGAAGCGTGGTGGAGGTCTCCTGCAGGTGTGGGGCTGCATTTCTGCAAACAGAGCTGGGGATTAGGTCAGAACGAATGGCCTTAGACGTACAGGCAGATACTTATCCATCATGCAGCTCCATCACAGAGGCAGACATTCCCCACACCTGCCTAAAATCTCTGCACTGTTTTGGATTTAAGGGATAAGCTCTGTCTGGAAGAAAGCTGGCTCAGTGTCTGTCTACAGGGCAGCTTTTATTTTCATTTTGTTAGAAGCACAATCCAACTGAGGACTAAATATAAACACACTCGCACTGATTTTCACAATATCTGTCAACCGAGGTGGGAAATAACAAAGGTCATGGTGTAAACTGCACAATGCTAGATAACTGTTTGTAAGTTATTGTTAGTATATTGTGTGTAATGCTGTTTAAGGTGTGTTTGCATCAAACATGCGCTGAGTTTAGAGCTGAAACGATTGGTTGATTCATTGTTTGAATCTGTTGACTCAGAGGAGCCTTTTTCTCTATTTGCTGATATTTAATAGACACTTTTAATGAATCTATGAATCTGGAAAATAATCATCATATTAATCTTTAAAGAAAATAATTGTCATGTTTGTAATCCCCATATATTACGGACAGGAAGCCTCTTTAACGCCTGTAGCTCAGTTTATTTGGACCAGAATAAATTATCAGTGTTATTTTTCAGTTTTAGTCCGTGATGGCACTTTTTTTTCACTTTTGCAGCCCAGTTTTATTAACAAGAAATATTTGTTCCAGTGCGTCTTCCCTCCCTCCACCATCTCTGCACAAATCCTTTTCATAGGTGTGTTTTTCTTCCAGCACCCGACAGCGCTGTGCCCTCCAGAGTACATGGTGTGTTTCCTCCACCGCCTCATAACGGCTGTGAGGGCCAGCTGGGACGAAGGCAAAAGGAAGACTCCTGGCAGCGTCAGCAGTGAAGGTGCAACAACACACTGTTTTGTTATTCACATTTGTTCATTCATAGCCATTATTATTTCTGTGGCAGCGCAGCGACCTCAGCTAAGCGCTCTGCTGTTTTCAGTGACCTTCAAATTGTCTTGATTCAAATGAGGCCGTTGAATTTTTTTCAGCAGAATCAAACTAAATGTTATAATGCTTAAAATGAGAATAAATAGTTTTAATGAAATAAGCAGTTGATGTGTTTAACGTGTAAAAGCATCATACTGATCTGTTATAATGGATACGTGGCGTGCGTCCATGCGCTACAGCCGGTTACAACGTGATTTATGTAATTTCACATTCAAATAAATCAGTATCATGTAATTTAGGCAACATTAGGCACATTTCATCAACAAGGCAAGTGCTTGACATAAAACACAGGGTAATGTAAAAAGCCATTTAAATATCATTTAAAAGAGATAAATCAGAAGTGTAAAAGACACAATGCTGCATAAGAAATTAATCAAAAGCCTCACATTAGATTTAGTAACAGGCAGCGGGAGAAAGAAAAGTCTTCAGTCTCGATTTAAAAGGACGCTGCTTCTCCATGTTGAGTTTGGACTCTGGGGACAGAAAGCAGACCTGATCCCAGACCACCTGAGATGTCTGGATGGTTCATAACGAAGCAGAAGACCAGAAATATATTTTGTCCTTAAACCATTCAGGGCTTTATAAAACAACAGCAGTATTATAAATTAGTTTTCCACTTTCCTGGTGTTAGTGAGGACTTCGAGCAGCAGCGTCTGATTCTTTTAGGGAAACCTGGTAAAGACAGCTGTTACAGTAGTCGAGTCAACTGGACATAAATGCAGTGTTTTCCAAGTCCTGCTGGAATGTAATAAATTAATTTAATGTAATAAGCCAACTTCCTTCTAATAAGAGCAGGATGATGTGAGGGAGTTTTAAATGCACCATACCGTAGAAATGAAACTCTGCACCTGATCCCGCCCACGCTGTACTAATGTCTGATTGCTGATGTTAATCTCTGCATACTTTAGTCCTCTCAAAGCTCTCCGTCAAAGGTTCGGGGTGTTTTAATGGAAGATCCTGTCATTAAATAGCTGTTACACCCATGGCCTCCATTTCTGTATTTATACAAAATATGCTGTATACTTTGCGTGTGTGTGTGTCGTGTGTAGATGTATTTGAATGCGTGTTGCCCTCCATGTTTGCTCTTCACTTCTCGGGGGCCGGTCTCATAATCGCTGAAACTAGCAACAAGGACGGGGACGCTCTTTGTACATTTACTGCTTTGCAATTATAATGAAGGTTGCTTATGGTGTGCTCACTATCTCTGCTCCCCTGTCAGCCATTATCTCTGCCTCTTGGCTCTGCTAATTTTCTGCCCTCTGCCATATTTCCTCTTCTCTTTGTGCCTTTTTCTGTCTGTCTCTGTTTACATCTGTATTTTTAAATGTCCTTCACTTTCCTGCGTCTCTCTTTTTTATTCATCCATCACCTCTGGCTTGTTTTCCCAAACCATTATTCATTTTGACCAAATTATCAACACTCTGTGTCGTCTTTCTGCAGAGGCCTACGTCCCTCCCCAGCTTTTCTACAACGGGAAGGTGGACTACTTTGACCTGCAGAGACTCGGGGGCCTCCTCTCCCACCTGAAGAAAACACTCAAAGGTTGGTATCTGTCTCGTCTGTTTTCAGAGGTTTCAGCAGATTGATAAGTTTCTTTGCCAGCAGTGCTGCAACACCAGCAGGCTGAGGTGGACAAATACCGCAGAAGACGGCAAAGAAACGCATCAGAGGGCGGTAAAGAAACGAGGCAGAGGGCGGTAAAGAAATGTAGCCGAAGGTGTCAAAGAAACAGAAACTTCAAACCACACTGGATAAAGTTTGTCACACTGAAGCTCTGCTGCGTTTGCTGTTCTTGTCGTTGTCAGCAGGTGGGAGACAGGTGAGTAATGTGGATAGATATTCCCTCTGCAGAGTCACTGAGTCACGGCTGGAATCAATTACCTGCTACATTCATTTCGATTTTTCCTGAGAGGCAGAAGTTGCTCTTCACTTTTATTCAGAGAGGAATGGGGGAGGCTGGTTAATCAAAAGTCCTTCAAAAGCCACTCATCTTGAAGGAGAGGAACTTAATAGCTGAGGACATCAAAAAAGTCTGTTTGACATCAGCTCATAGCTCTAAACTGTCTCAACCATATTTTTAGAGATGGCGAAGGTCGTCCGTCAACCTCTTTGCTCCAGACTGAAACTTCTCAACAACTGTTTGATGGATTTTGATGCAGTGTGATTCAGACCTTCGTGTTCCTCTCAGGATCAACTGTAATAACTTTGGTGATCCTCTGAATTTTCCTGTAGTGCCATCATCAGTTGGTTTATGACCAAATTACTTGCAGAATTATGTTCCCATCAGCCTCAGCTGTACTCTGTATTTACTAAAGTAAAGTTTGTTTCAAATGTTCTCCAAATGTAAGGTGTTAATGAATTAAACCAGACATATTTTAATGGTGCAGACAGAACTGAGAGAGAGAGATTTGAAGTAAGATTCATCTTTGGTTCACAAGCCAGAGATGATCAGTAAAGGATCTGGTTCCAGGTTAGAGGTGTAATGACTAGAGAGATGTGCTTCAGGTGAAATGTTAAAGAGTTAGAGACACGAAATGACATTCTCTGGGTTGTGATCATCTTGCTCATAATCTAATTATTCAAACAGAGTGAGCAGTTAATACTCACAGCTCCATGACTCAGTGTCGTAACACTTATCTTAGACCATTAGCTCGGCTCTTAGTAGCAGGTCACTGATTGTTCAGACGACTCTGTAGGGGTGAGATTGTTTTTGTGACTTCTTCCTCTAAAAGAATGTGGCGTTTGTGGAGGCTTCAGTTCTCTCTGTGTTTGACCTCATCCTCCTTCAAATCATAGTGATGTGACAGACGTTTTTAGAGGAGACACGCCACTAAATCACATCCCCAATGTGGGGATGGCCCGTAACGCCAAAGATGGTGGTTATCCCGCCGCTCCTGCTAGAACGCTAACATCTGCTGTCAAAGCCGCCAACAGTCATAGCGGAAAACACATTTCAGCTAGTTGTGTGGTTCCACTTGTTACGACCCCGGCTCTCAGGCCGCAACAAAGGAGGAGGATGCAACTCCGGTTTAACAAAGGTTAACATAAATTTATTTAAAATAACATGAAACAAAAGAACTATATGGCAGAGCGGTGTGGAAGGTGCAAGCACCGACCCTGACGTCTGGTCAGTCAGGCCTAAATAGGCTGGGCTCACTGGCCAGGTGCGCCCCATCTCCTTAATTGCCTGCAGAGAAACACAGACACCATACAGCACACAGGTCTAACACCAAGACCTCTCGGGGCCGTCACACTGATGTAAGGCTCTGTTTTACTCCTGCTGCGCATGTGTGATAGAAGTAAAACGAGAGATCAGACCAGAGCAAAACCACCACAAAGATACAAAGAGATACAAAACCACCACAAAGAGATACAAAGAGATACAAAACCACCACAAAGAGATACAAAACCACCACAAAGAGATACAAAGAGATACAAAACCGCCACAAAGAGATACAAAACCGCCACAAAGAAATACAAAGAGGTACAAAACCACCACACAGAAATACAAAGAGATACAAAACCACCACAAAGAAATACAAAACCACCACAAAGACATACAAAACCACCACAAAGAAATACAAAGAGGTACAAAACCACCACAAAGACATACAAAACCGCCACAAAGAGATACAAAACCACCACAAAGAAATACAAAACCACCACAAAGAAATACAAAACCACCACAAAGACATACAAAACCACCACAAAGAGATGCAAAACCACCACAAAGAGATGCAAAACCACCTCAAAGAGATGCAAAACCACCACAAAGAGATGCAAAGAGATGCAAAACCACCACAAAGAGATGCAAAGAGATGCAAAACCACCACAAAGAGATGCAAAGAGATGCAAAACCACCACAAAGAGATGCAAAGAGATGCAAAACCACCACAAAGAGATACAAAACCACCACAAAGAGATACAAAACCACCACAAAGACATACAAAACCACCACAAAGAGATACAAAACCGCCACAAAGAGATACAAAGAGATACAAAACCACCACAAAGAAATACAAAACCACCACAAAGAAATACAAAGCCGCCACAAAGAAATACAAAACCACCACAAAGAGATACAAAACCGCCACAAAGAGATACAAAGAGATACAAAACAACCACAAAGAAATACAAAGAGGTGCAAAACAACCACAAAGAAATACAAAGAGGTACAAAACCACCACACAGAAATACAAAGAGATACAAAACCACCACACAGAAATACAAAGAGATGCAAAACAACCACAAAGAAATACAAAGAGGTGCAAAACAACCACAAAGAAATATAAAGAGGTACAAAACCACCACACAGAAATACAAAGAGATACAAAACCACCACAAAGAAATACAAAACCACCACACAACAGAAATACAAAGAGATACAAAACCACCACAAAGAAATGCAAAACCACCACAAAGAGATGCAAAACCACCACAAAGAGATGCAAAACCACCACAAAGAGATGCAAAACCACCTCAAAGAGATGCAAAACCACCACAAAGAGATGCAAAGAGATGCAAAACCACCACAAAGAGATGCAAAGAGATGCAAAACCACCACAAAGAGATGCAAAGAGATGCAAAACCACCACAAAGAGATGCAAAGAGATGCAAAACCACCACAAAGAGATGCAAAGAGATGCAAAACCACCACAAAGAGATGCAAAGAGATGCAAAACCACCACAAAGAGATGCAAAACCACCACAAAGAGATGCAAAACCACCACAAAGAGATGCAAAACAACCACAAAGAGATGCAAAACAACCACAAAGAGATGCAAAACAACCACAAAGAGATACGAGATAAAAAAAACACCACAAAGAGATACAAAACCACCACAAAGAGATTCAAAACTAACCCACCACAGAGAGATTCAAAAACAAACCACCACAAAGAGAAACAAAGAGATGTAAAACCACCACAAGAAGATGCAAAACGACTTCAAAGAGACTGGGGTTTCAAATTGGGGTGCTACCACTTCATCAGTTTCTAAAGCTGTACCTTATATACAAGAAGTATATAACTCATATGATTGAAATGGGCGTAAGAAATAATATTGTGCTAATTAGTGCTGATATGGTTAATTAGTTAAAGAAAAATGTAATCTGTACACAATATCATACTTGATAGTAAATTTATTTAACTTTTGTCCTGAACAAGCTGTTGATTAGGAATCACTGGTTTCATGTTTAGAAAGAAATGACTGAGACACATATGGTCTGTTCTGACCTTCTGGAGAGGAACGAGAACCTGTAGAGGACGCACAGGAGGCAGCAGAACCCTGAAGCACCGCCTGCTTCCTTTTGGAGCTCATGTTAACCTGATTGGGCTGTTCAGACAGAGCAGCCGGTGCAGTCACAGCCACGAGCGAGTCTGGGGAAAAAAGGCCTTGATAATCTGTTATAAACTATATCAAATATATGTGATAGAAATAATCAGATTTTGATAAATCAAGAAATGCGTCACATGTTTCCGTCTTTTTTCCTCTGCACACTTTCTGCTCCCCCTCTTTCTTTCCCTCCGTCCCTCCCTCCTTCCTGCTCTCTCATCAGTATTTGTGTCCAGCCTGCACCTCTCTACCTGCATTTAATCAAGGCTTGATTAACACCCCCGTAATTTAGAGATTTTCAAATCACCGGGGTCATTCATCACCCACAAGCTGCTCTCATGATGTTGTGTCATCTGTTGTTAACTAAGCTTGATCTCATTTATTGATTAGCTCACTAATCAACTTGATTGAATGCCAGGCAGGGCTGTTTTACATCTGCATAAAGTACACGTGAGAGAGCCGAAGTACGCAGGCCAGCTTCTGCTACAGAGGACTATCTGAGGGGGCGGTGGGAGAGGAAATCTCCTCAGTGCTCAGCGGTAATTTAACTCACCGTTCAGGACTTTAAATCTTGTGAAACTACTGGATGTGTTCTGTGACAGACATTCAGCAAGACGAAGAAGGGACACAGTAAAGCCTCCTCAGGGGGGCGCCAGAGATTCAGGAGGTGAACTTGAGTCAAAAATCGCACTCCTGCTCTGAGTCATAACTCTAGAATACATCTGAACACACAGACATGAAACACATGTTGAATCATTCAGTGTGAAATCCCAAAGATAAAAAAAATCACCACACCTCCCCTCATGCCAGGATCCAGTCTGATTTTCATCTGTTCTCTGGTTCCTAGAGTGGATCCGCCTCGCACCTTCTGGTTTAGTAGAATGGTTCAAACAGTCTTTGATGTGAAGGCTGTTTGCTGCAGAATGTGATGTGCTTCGGACCGTGTGCCGCTCAGGCTGATACCTGTTGTGTTTTCTCGTCCTCTGTTTCTGTGTTTTTCTGCGGAGACGTAATGATGCAATGATGGTTCAGAGCTTCTCTGTCTGCTTTCAGCTTCTATTCGCTTCAGGAGCTCCATGTGCAGCCGAATAAAAACACAGAATCAAACTGAACTGTTGTTTTGATATGATTCATGTTTTGTTTTTTGTCCACCAGATGACTTGGCCAGTAAAGCCAACATTATCATCGACCCTGCAGAGATCCAGGCCACATCTATGGACGACCTGGATGAGGATGAGGAGAGCGGAGCAGCTCAGGTGTCCTGTTTCTATTCCCATGTGTTCTTTTGTGTGCATACACTTTTATATTATACATTTGAAAGTTAAATCCAGTCCCACCGGGATTTCTGCGGCCTGATTTTGTGACATCTTTGGGATGTTTGAATGTTCTTGGGCTTTTTTTTTTTGGCGATTGTGGGAATAAGTGAGCTGCAAAAGTAGATTTGATTTTTTTAAGAATTGTAGATGAATCATTAAAAAGTCCCTCCGGCACTTGGCGGGCCTAACCCTTAACCCTGCACATGGAAACCAGGTTACCTTGAGTATTTTAGCACTGGCAGCTGACCGAGATGCAGCAGCCTGCATCTCAGTGATTCATCTCGTCTGACAATCCTTAGTGCGCTTCTGCCATTCTCTGCATATGTTTATGTGGCGGCAAAATGTCTGTAGACGATTTCCTTTTATGCTCAACCACAATACTGCATGTTTAACCGTGCTTTGGTAGAGAAGATCTGGATCCTGTTCTAATCCTAATAGTTGCGATCAAGAAATCCTGGAGGGACTGAAGTTAACCACAATAACTTATACTTACTATTAACAGTCTTCATAATTGATAACCAACAATAGCAAAGGCTTTGTTATTAAAATTACCACAGTAGGTGTATGGATGTATTAAGAAAACAGTCTAGCATGGTAGCTGATGGACAAAATCAGCTTTGAGATAAAAAGGACCCTAACCGTAGTTGGTATTTCTCTCAGTTTCATGAGTAACGTCTTTGATAAACTCAAGTTCGAGATAAAAATATTAAAATATGTAGTCGATTTTAGTCCATAATTGTGATCTTGGTGTCACACATTGTTAATCTGTGTGTTTTCTTACAACAGAGGCCGTTCGGTGCTGCAGCGATGGGTGGCGCTCTGGCGAGGCCCAGCTGGTTGAGCTCTCCCACGCTGGGACGAGCCAACCGTTTTCTGAGCACGGCCGCCGTCAGCCTCATGACTCCCAGACGACCCCTCACACAGCCGGAGAAAGTGAAAGTCCGGACCCTCGCCGTGGAGCAGAGGACTGAGGAGGACAGTGAGTCTTTAAACACGTCACACTGATTAAAGGAGGCCGCAGATTTACTCGCAGACTTTCCTCCCACATCAAGCTGGAGGCTGATTTATCCTGGGTTTTAGTCCAGAGTGTGGGTCAACTCCAGAATCCCAGGGTCCTACATTTCCCATAATGCCACTGGGTAGGGTGTGTCATTAGACTCTCAATACCTGGTAAACCTACCTGTGTTAGCTTGTTAGTTTATGGATAGCAGTTAGCTCACTTCTAAGTGGGGTGGGAATCAACACAATACGATATAATCACGATACTTATGTCGCGATACGATATCATTGCGATTTTAAACATATTGCGATAAATTGCAATTTAATACCTTTTTTCCAATTTCAAATTGTGTCCCCAGGAGAAAAGTCTTTTTCTCATGGACTGAAAAAGCAACTAAAATTCTCATGTACTGCTCATCTAATAAAATCGATCGATACTTGACCTCCGCGTATCAATACAATACTGCCAGGGAAAATATCGCGATACTTTGCTATATCGACCCCCCCCCCCACCCCCACCTCTACCGCTAAACAGTTATTGTTGGAACTAAACTCCTAAAGGTCAGAAGTTCTTCTTCTGGGGTTTTTTGTCAGTGACCGAACATCTTCAGGTGCATCAACACCTGGCAATTCCGATATTTAGAGAGCATGACGACCTATATATAAGGCTGATCTAATCTCAGCCAGTCACGTGTTTCAGATGCAAGTTTCATTAATGAATGAAACAGAAACATACTTTGGGTTCTGCTGTAGATTTCAGAGCGTGGCTGGTGGTTAAGGGAGAGCGGGCTGCAGTTTGTCAGACATTATTCTGCTGAATTATTTTCTACAGTATAACTATAGACAGTATCTAGGACAGTGACTGAGGACATTTTGGGCTCCAAACTCACTTTTTCACCACCTTCCCAAAACTCACAAAACATCGTTCCACAGCAAGGTGGCCTGCAGATGTGTCACTGCAGACAGTTTTTACTTATCGGCCTCGTGAGTGCAGGTATCGACCGACCGATTATCCAGATATCAGCCAGATTAAACTCCTCCGATCTCTGTGACTACATCTGTGCAAATGAGTGTAGAAGGATGTTCGTTGTGTCACTCAGGAACAATACGTCTCCTCTCCTCCCCAGAGGGGCGTCTCTGTATGGAGAAGTGGATTCTCACGTGTTTCACAGGTCGAGTAATCGCATGGAGAAGAAATCTACTGTACTGACCCGAATGTTAGACCACCACGATTATAAGTGACACGTTAAATACCTCCTATTAAAGTTTGTTTGTCAGTCTCAGACTTGCTGTCTCTCCTGTCAGACTGTTGAAGCAGTCGAAATGATTTTCTCTGACAACCTGTTTCAGACGTCAGCAGACAGAATCTGCTGCAGGTTAAATTTGGACAAATCGAACACAGACTCACTGTAAGTGTAGGGCTGGACAATATGGCCAAAAATGTTATCACTATTAAACAATTTTTATCATTCAATATAGATAATTATCAGGATAAATGTCATTATTTATATATATAATATATATTATTTATTTATATAAAATTCATTATTTCTTTCAGTTTTAAAGGCTGATTTTTGTGAAACTTTTCTTTCTGGTCAGAACAAACACTTGATGCCAAACAGTGGATCTGAGGCAGAACATTCAACACTATAATGATAAAATCTTTTTTCAGTCCCTTTTCCTCAACAATATAAAATAAGTAAAAATAAAAAAAGCTCTAATTTGTTCATGATTCAAATGACTTAAATCAAACATTTATTAAACATTTTTTATTTTGTTACTGAGGAAAATTAGTTGCGATAATCATCATTATTGTTTTATTGCCCAGCCCTCAGTGCACTTGAAGAAACTAGCTAGCCCAGCAACAAAAGGGCTTCAAACAACCCACAATGCAACGCTCTCTGTAGGAGACACATTTCCTTTAAAGAAGAAAACCTGATGTTTTGATCCTCAAATATAAATTAACGTCCACTGTTTCAATCGCACCGTCCAGAAAAACTAAATCGTCTTATATTTGTGTAAATAAAAGGGATTTGGTGTCATCGACGTGAACCGCCATCAGGTGTCAGACGAGTTTTCTGCTGACTGAAGCCACGCCGTATTTTTCCCAGATAATGAAGTCCCTCTCTGCTGGTGAAGCTTTCATTTTTCCTGGACTCAGAATGATTTCCCTGCCGGCTGGTTTTCAGTGTAATCAGCCTCACAGGTGGACTGTGAGTCAGGGCTGCAGGGCTCATGTTGATTTGATGCTGCAGCTGCTGCTGCTGTGACTTTGACACCGGGTAGGCCGGCCGCATGTTCACTCAGCTCAGTGTCCAGTGAGCGGCTTGTTGATTGACTTGAGTAGAAGTAGAAAGAAAACAGCGTGATGCCAATTATCCAGAGCAGGCTGGTGGAAGAACGATCCCACACCTCCGCCCTCTGCTTCCTGCAGCCGCAGAGCCCAAACCCAGAGTCACTCCACACCTGCAGTTTTTACTTTTCATAACTTTTTTGTTTTTCTTTCCTGTTTGTTTCTCTTTCACCCGAAGTCGAGGGAAGCCACGGCAACGACGGGCTGCTGCTGGGGCGACCGGTGGAGGAGCCCGATCAGCCAATCGCGGACAAGTCCCTGCTGGAGATTGTGGACGGGATCGTGATGATGTACAACCTGAGCGTTCACCAGCAGCTGGGAAAGGTGAGTTTGTTGTATTATTGTTGTACCTTTACCTGGTTCGGACTGTATGAGGCAGGGATTAAGTTGCGTAGTTCCAGGTGTAAATAAAGCAGGGCTGACCCTCGCTGATCCACACAGATGCCTCGGCAGATGTAACTTGCGGACACTTTCATTCACAAAATAAGGATCAAAGTTCAGCTTTAATGCTGTTGTGTTGTAAAAAGTCAAAGATTATAAAACTGTAAACTATAAAATTGTCAGTAAAATAGAACAAAGTAGAATATGGAAACGCAATGCAAGTAAAACCCACCTAAAACTCCTCTCACTGACAGGACTGATGCTCTGTAGAGGTTTCCAGAGGTGAGCGGTTTTAATCACCTGCTGCACCGTTTGATGCTGGCCGGGCGCCGCTAGTATCAGCATTAGGACGAGGCCTGTACGTGTCTTGTTGTTTAATGCGGTTAAAAACCTGGTGTTAAACGGCCCCGGGGCTAAATGAAAAAAGACCATAGTATTAATAAGCTGCAACGTTCTTTCATCTGTGCTTTTTTTAACATTTTGGTCTAATTTATTATTACGCTGGAGTCTCTCTCCAGCTCTCTGTGTGTAAGCTCCTCTTGATAAGCTCTGGTTTCGCCTTGTGTTATAAATCCAGCGCACCGCTCTCCTGTACAGACGTTTCCTCTGCTCATATCTCAAAAGTTTCAGTGGCATCTAGTGGTGAAGGTTGCTCCACAGATGGTCCCATTTCCCGAGTTGCGAAGTCGTTCTTCTGACTTCAATGTTCGTTAAGTCAGAATGTCAAATTAACATGGACGCTACTACAAAGACGTGTTGGATTAACAGCAATTTAATTTCTAAAGCCAACAACAAAAAAGGCTTAAAACTGTCAACAGATGGTCCTCTTTTAATATCTTTATATAATACACACTACCTCTGGCGTTGTATGTGTGTTTTTATATATTTGTATGCAGTTCTGTAAACTTCTTTATGGCCTGTGTACTCTTTATTTCTCTTTTTGCAATAAAGATTTAAGGAGGAAAAAATAATTCTGATTATTCCGACACCACATGAATGCACCATCAGTCACTGCTTCCCCTTCCTTGCCAGGTGAGCAGGAGAAGCTACGGTGGCTGACGAGCTCTGTCGGCTCTGAGCTAAATAACACATGTGGTCCTCAATTTGTCCAAATTTCACTTCTCTTCTTACTTCTGATAAACCAGTCGACTTCTACTATTACTGCTACTTCTTCTTTCTTCATATGTATACTATGTTGTGATGAAAACGAGCTCTGTAGAGCAGTTTGTCCGTTTGGGCTGCTGTAGAAACATGGTGGCGCAACATGGCGACCTCCATGTAAGAGGTGTATGCAGATAGAAATGTCTCATTCTAAGGTAATGAAAACATAATGGTTTATTATGTAAAGGTCTTTACACACCACTGAAAACATAGTTATGGATATTATACTGCATTTCTGTCAATGGAGCCTCCTAAATATTGCACAGTGCACCTTTTAAAGAATTATTAAATTTTATTTATCTTTATTGCTTGTTTTCTGTATGTAAAGCGTCCTCAGGTTACAGGAAAGATGCCTTAAATTGAACTTCTTCTTCTTACTATTCTTATTACTATTACTATATCAGTCTTACAGAAAGACTAACTGGCTCAGAAAGTCCCCCGGATAAGTTCCTGACCGGAGGTGGGTCAAATTGATTGTAAGATTTCTGTATTCAGGTCAGAGTTTATTTCCACGAAAAAATATTCTGTGAACTTTTGCATCTCAAAACGTAAGAAACATTTTTCACAAAACGTTTGATTACCTGAACGTGTTTGTGGCTGAATAACACGGCGGTTTGGCCTTTGGGCAGCGGTCCTGGCCGCCTCCTGACAGGGTCGTATTTAAACACTAAATTGGAGGAGTATATTGTGCGGAGTGAGCATCTGTCTGGACGTGAACACAAAAGGTTAATGTTGCATATTTTATTCTGCCTGACCTTCACATGGAGGCTCTGATAAACTCAGAAATGTGACTGTGAAGTCGTTGAGTCATCCCCTGCACGCTGTCTGATCTGAATACATTCATTCTTTCTTTCATAATGGAGAGGCTTGACAGACGTCTGTTATGTGATTTTGCACATTTCAAAGTACTCTGATGGCACAGGGCTTTGCTGTTAGAAAAGTGAGATGCTCTTGGCTACAGTCTGTTAGCTGCTCTTCATCCCTCTTGGGGGGAGTTTTGTGGGGGAGGCAGGCGGTTGGTGTGTGCTGCTGTGTGCTACACTCCCTTTGTATACAATCAGTGGGGGGGACCAGAGTTTGAAATGTTCAGAGTCTGAATTCTGACATCTCAACGCACTGCTGCCAAAGAAAAAACACACAAAACAACATAAAGATAACATCTTCACACACTGCTGTGATGCCAGAAGATACACAGACAGCACAGCACGCTACCAGGGGACAAACACAAATGATGACCTGACCAAAAGGGCTGGGTATCGCCACCTTTAAAGAGGTGGTATTATGCTTTTTTGGCTTTTCCCTCTCCTTTATTGAGTTCCCTGAGGTCTTCCACAACAAGTCTTTTGACACTACCAACCATCAACCTCAGTACAATGGGAGCTAGGGCCTTCTCCTATGCTTCACCCAAACTCTGGACCCCCCCCCCCACACACACACACACATCCGTACAAGGGACTCTATTACAAACTTTAAACCTGCGCTCAAAACTCATCTTTTTAAACTAGAAAACTCACTGTGATAACGTGCAACATCGATTCCTATTTTGACTGTTGATGTTTTAAATTTGTTTTTTTGCTATTTTTATGATGCTGTGTACTCTTGCTTCTTGTTGTAAGGTGACCTTGAGTGCCTTGAAAGGCGCTATCAAATAAAATGTAGTAGTATATATCTCTTTTTGTGCTGTAACAGGTTTGCAAAGTGAAAAAGCCCAAAGTCCAGCCCAAAGTTAGTTCCCATCTCCCACAGAAACTCTGCTCTGAACTGAAAACAGCTCGTTTGTAGTCCAGCCGCTTCCCTTAAACGCGCCTCATATAACGCTCGCCGAGTGGCTGCTCCGACACGCCCTCAGAAACAGCGAGCTGCAGCACACAGCTCTCCTCTCCTTCCAAACACTAGCTACCCTCCAGGCAGTCAGTGGACATAAAGTTGTTACTGTGATGTAGAGACAGAGCTCGGTTAAAACTTTATGGATGAAAGATCCTTTTGTTACAGATTAATAACTCACCGCTCTGAAACTCTTGCTCCAGTCCATGTTGCCAAGCTGGTCGCCAACATGTGCAGCTGAACCCGAGCTGTTTACAGGCTTCTCGCTGACTCGCCCTACTCTGCTTCTGATTGGCTAGTAGTCCTTAACTAGGACCTGCGACACATGTAGTGAACAAAGTGTATTTTGTAGGTTTGAGTTAATCGCTCCGCTCGTTCTCTCTTTTTTAACATTTACCCTCATCAGCTGATTCAGATTCATCTCTACTGTCACTTTTATTGTAAACTGTCTTAAGATTGTTGATTATCGTCCATGTTTTCCTGATATGTTTATCAGTCTGCTGAGGCTTTCCACTGAAACCATGTCGTCCACTTGAATATGAGAAGCTTCAAACATGCCTGTGGAGACGGATGGTGTGGTTATTTGTTCCTCTGCAGATTGATGTGGCATGTGCATTAAGATGAGTCAGTGACAGCAAAGTGCTGCTGTCTGATGGGAAATGCTTCCTGAGTGAGTGCACATTTACATGTAGGGAAGAGCACCTGATGGACTCTGAAGGCTGTCCATGCTGTAATGTAAAGTAACAGTCCTGCAGTCTGAATAATAACGATGATAATGATAATGACAATAATAATATTGTTATAGCACATATGGTTTTCCACTGCGAGAGACAATTACACACATAAAAACCATCCATCAACAAGAGGAAACACATAACAGAGCTGTTTTATGCAAACAAATGAGGATAGTTTTCAGACAAGAAGACGAGTTTTTAAAAATGTGTGTGAAGACAGGATGTAAAAGCTGAGACAGCGTCAGACTAAATACTGAGTGAAAGGCTAACCTGAAGCCGAGGAGTCGCTACAGCACCACAGATAAAGGCCTGAAGCTGCTTTGAGGGACAGTGAAGAGTTAAAAGTTCACTGTGGTTTCTGGTGATAGATACTTACGGAAACGGTAACCAGTGTGGCTAGACAAACTGAGCAGAGTGGTTGCAGAGCTGTTTGAACAGTGTGAAGCTACAGCTCGACCATTAAGGCAGCCAGACAAGGCGTTACAATCTACAGACACGGTCATTTTTTTTACTGTTGTAATCCAGGTCTTTAAAATCTATAATTTAGATGGAGAAAACTTTAGTGTCCTCAGAGAAGCAAAAACATATCAACACAAAAAAGCAAACGTGTCAAATAAAAAGAAGCAACAATAGTCTAAGAACATCTATCCACTGTGATAAAATGAGAATTAAATAAATATGTCCTCACAGTCCAGCTGGCATTTAAAGTGCATGTCAATAACTGTATCAGTCAGATGTCATAAGAATTACAGTGATTTAATTTGCACATCCCCTCTGTCTATTCCACGTACTCTAGTCCCCATGTGTCCCCGGACTCATCTTGGCTACCGTATCTCATTTATATGAGTTATTGCCATGGGTATAAATTAGTTTTTTGCACGGTTGGTTTTAATCTTGGAGTATTTATACAGCTGACCGGAAGGGACTGGGATGTGTCCCTGCAGATCTTGTCTGCTTTCTCAGTCAGCCCTTTAAGGTTCAGGTAATGTAGGTCAGCCAGCTGTTCTCCCATGATTTCCCCACGGATCTTCACAGTTTTTCCTAATTTATTCCTGTGAGTGATTTTGGAATAGCCATACTAACACACAGTTCAATAACACAGGATACTCAATAAAATATTTGTAAAACATCACATCTCTCATCAGCTGTTATTCTACGTATCATAAATATCCTAAAAAGTCTATGTTGGTCAAACTAAGATTCTACTCCATCCCCGACAGGTGGAGACATCATCACTAGATTGCTATGTGATTAAACCATCAGCTAAGTGTCACTTGTTTCCTTGCAGCCTTAAAGCCAAGCCTTACTTGTTTTTAATTACATCCTGTTGCTTAATTCACTGATACAGTACGATGGGTTTTACGATCCAGGTGTAATGGTTTCTTAGATATTTATAGTGTTTTGATGCTAACTATTATTTTCACTAATGTTTGGAGATATTTTAATAGACTTATTTATTTATATTATATGCTGAATGGGTTTCTAATTAGCGTAGGTTATTTAAGTGAATGTGAGTCTCTGTTCTGTTGAAGACGCATGTGGGGTCAAAACAATTGTCATTTAATAAAGTGTGTTTCCTTCTTGTCCGAGTGCTCCAGTCTACTCTTGGATCTTTGCTCTGAAGTCTCTTCTAATAACAAGGCTTTAAAATCATCCAGGTGTGAAGACAGTGAAACATAATCAAGCTGTATTCCTGAAAAATAAAACATTGGGCCAATTATCGTTTTATTCCTGAGTTGATTTAACACATTTTTTGTGTATTGTCCAAACTTTCGGTTGTAGCGATACCATTACTATACTAATCTTTACAGAGGTGTCAAACTATTTCTCACATCAGCTCAGCTGCTCTGTAGTGTGACCAGAGAGATATATAACTATGTCATCTGCATAACAGTTGACTGTAATTGTTGTTTTCTCGGTCCATTGATGAATCGTTTAGCCAGTAAAGCAAAGTAAATAATGAAAAAGGTTATAAGATATAGGAAAGATTAAATTCTCACATTTGAGAACCAGAGAATGTTTGGCATTTTTCCTCAAAATAATGACCAATAGATGGTGATTATTTTTCTGTTGATCAATTAATCGACTAATCTTTGCAGCTCCAGTTGAAACCTCCTGACTTTTTCTCATTAGTGAAATATCTCTGCTAACACGCTGTACTAAGACGGTGAACATGGCCAACATTAAACCAACTAAATGTGAACATTTTAGCATTATCACTTGCCAGCATGTTACCATGTTGATGTTAGCATTTAGCAGTGTGTCCTCACAGAGCTGTTAACATGGCTGCAGGCAATGTGTCCTTCGTCTGAGCAAAGCCATCTCTGTCTCGTCCCTGAGCTCAGGAACGTCCCTGCTGTTGGTATGAACTCTGCCTAAAGGAACATCTTCCTCCTCTCTGAGAGTCAGATGTTCAGATTGATGCCACTCTCATGTCTGTGCCCTGAATATGAAGCTATAGCCAGCTGCCAGTTAGCTTAAAGAAGATGATTTTCACAAAATGCAGACAGCTTGCAGTCATTCTCAGTGTCTTTTTTAGCAAGCTGATTCAGATTTGATGGTACACATTGATTTTTAACTTCATGTTGAATAAATCAAGGTTTATTTTGATTATTTTGCACCTTCTCTGTGAGCCTGTTCTCACCACCAGATTTACAAATATCACTTTTCTCGTGAGCTAAAGATTTCTGTGGATGTCTCTCGTTAAAGTCGCAGCTTCATAAAGAGCCGTTGATACTAAACACAGTCAGACCTGTGTGATGATCGTCTGGAGTAAAGGATCATTCTGGTTTTCTGTCTTTATTTTTTTTCACACCGACATGGTGATCTGCAGCTTCATTTTAATCCCCATGACCTCTGCAGCCGCCCCTCCTAACTGCAGCCGTGTACATGAATAATGTTTTTGCATACATCAAACATTTCAGCACTTTTCTGTGAAAGTCTTTCAGGTGTATGAGATTTTTCTGGTTTGATAATTTCTGGTTAATTAAGAATTTTGTGCACTGCTGTTCTCCTGAACGTTCTTTCTTCTGACTGATGATGCTTCTCCTCCGTGAATCTTTTTCCATGATTTTTTCATCTCTTCTATTTTCCTTCTCATCTCCAAGTAATCCTCACATCTGCTCTGCAGTTGAATCAGAAATTGCTCCCCCTCACACCGTGGCCTCTCGACCTCTCTGTTATTGCCACGTCTCTTTTCTAATTTAAAAACAGCCAGCAGTGCTGAACGTGGCAGCAGCCTATATAGCTCCACAATGATTGGTCATCATGTCAGCAGACTGTTGTGATGAGCTGTTTCAGATATATATAGATCAGTAAAAGGCTGTTGATGTTTCACGTATTCTGTTTGACAGTGAAGTGTTGAGTCTCTGTGTTTTATACACCTACAAAAAAAGCTCTTTCTGCTACCAGCTCTCACTTTAGTTCCTAGTGCATCTTCCCACAAAAAAGAGTCAAACAAATTCTCAAAGTCCTGGGCACCTCCCTCCCTGATGACGTCACGCAGCATGGGAAAGACTCAAAGCTCTGATTGGTCGGGAACTGACGTGTTGTTATGTCTCAGTTGTGGAGTTTATCTGATCAGCTTGGCTTTACTGGTTATTTGAAATAAAACGTGGCAGCCTTACACTCATCTGTCTCATCTTTCGTTTGTACTGTTGGCTGTCTGAACCAGCTTAACTTGACATTTTATGCCCTGAGTTTCACCTCTCAGGCTGTATTCGTGCTGAAGGTTGTTGGGGTCGTATCTAAGAAGACGACTGCAGACGCAGGAAAAATGTGCTCATAATTTATTGACATTTAATTTTCTCCATCACATCAGCGTAGCACGGTACTTTTTGTAAAGATGCAACATTATCATCTGGTTTCTGTTATCTAAAGGAAGCTTAACATCATTTTAACCTGAAGCAACATCATGTAAGATTTGATTGTTTGTGTGATGTGGCTTGCAAGTGGAAAACTTTGCTGACAACCAAACTTCAAGCAAGTGCGACAACACAAGACGCAGCAATATTACAGACGCCCAGCTCGCCGTCGGTCCTGCATCCTTTCAGCTCTTTTAGCTCAACGAGTAAAAGCCAGTCTGATATTTACTCTTGTCTCTTGCTTGATCACTCTCTTATTCTCTTCCTCGCTCCCTCCTCATCTTCTTCGGTGAAATTCGCTGCAAGCTTTTTGCTTCTTATTGCTTGCTTGCTCAAGAGTCATGTTGGTGCTCGGGATACTAGATTTATAGCGCAGGAGCTTGTCAGTTTAGCGTCAAAATGATTTTGAAGTTATTATTTTAAGATACAATTACTACATAATGTTGCTTTAAGCTTAGCATGTTTACAAGTTCTTGTGTTTGGTTTGATTATATTATCAAATAGAAAGCACAATTGCAACTTCGTCATCAGCTATTTGCCCCCTCCAACTTCTGAAATTTACGAGTAGATCTGCGATGGTGTTAGTGTGCTGATGATTGATGAGTTTTTAAAACCCAAGAAAAGAGTTTTGGAGGTTTGGAGAAGTAAAGAAAAGAGGCACATTTAAGTGCATATTTATAAAGTTGGTGGTTACTATCATAAAGCTAAATAAACACTGTTTCAATGTCTAAACAACGAATGCAGTTCTGCAGAAAGATCACGAGTTTGTTTCTCCTTCCAGATGGTGGTGGTTGCAGACGACGTGCACGAGTACGCCGTCGCACTGAAGGACACCGAGGAGAAGATCGCACGATGCCCTGCGAGAGTAAGCTCGCTCTCATTTCACATTTGTGTTGAGTTCATTTGTTTTGAGGCTTTAGTGTGTTGTTCATCGGCACTTCAGCACTTAATCGCTACGAGCAGACGGGCCGCATGTTAAGTGCACTGCGTTTCCATGACAATACTGTTGGCTTCAGGAGCAGAGTGTGTTTACCTCATTCAGGAAAAGGTCTCTGAGGCGAAGCAGTGAGACATCAACACTTTAACATAGCACTGTAGTGCTTAATAAATTAAATCAAATAATAAATACCGCTTCCTCCTCTGACTATCACAGCTCCGTGGCTCCTGAAATACAAACTGAAATAACATAAAAATAAACCAGACTGACTTTCATCTAACTCTATTTTCTAATAGCCTCCGCAAGCCCCTACTGTGATCTGTATGGTTGTATGTTATAATCCTAATCACCCATTAAAGCTTCCCTGTGGAGTTTTTGACCACAAGAAACATGAGGGAACATTTTTCCATGTCCAGTAAGAAAGTCCTGTCGTTTACTTTATATGTGTGTTCACATTTAGTCAAATAGTTAAAGTAGCTGAATTAGCTGTTAGCAGCTCCTATTAGCGGTGAACCCATGGATGTGCAGACAACTGTAACTGGATTACTTATGATACTAAAGAAAACTTAAAAACATGAAGGTTATTAAGGAAAGTTCTGCAGCGTCTTTATTGTCAGAGCGTAAA
Organism: Lepomis macrochirus; assembly: GCA_024633595.2. Taxonomy (NCBI): domain Eukaryota; kingdom Metazoa; phylum Chordata; class Actinopteri; order Centrarchiformes; family Centrarchidae; genus Lepomis; species Lepomis macrochirus. The sequence continues at coordinate 4,072,785 of JALXJV020000004.1, read as the reverse complement.
GTCAAACTGCAGCTGCGAGTCTCTGCTGCAGCTCCACCTGCTGACCGTGCTGCTGAGCCGTCCAATCAGCAGCCAAAGTACCTGTCCGTCTCACCCCTACACAGTACCTCCGCCTCTGCGCCCTTAAAAACTTGTGCGCACGAGTGTTATGCAGCTCGTTGATTGGTTGTTTTGGAGTTGAATTTTATTTTGTTTGTTGGTGCTCAGTTGAAGATAATTGGCCGTGCTCCAGTTAACACACCTGTCAGCCTGTTATGCTAGCTCGTCTCATTAGTTCCACGCAGGACACAAGTTCCACCAGCAAACAGTGACATGACTAGAGGCCGAAGGTTTACAGTTATCTGGAGAAGTCAACAAATGATTTGCCTGCATATAAGTGTCCCAGCGGATATCCAACAACATAAATGCAAATATAAACACAATATGACCCAAACAAAACTAAATCTACATGCGAGCAGCCAAAGTCAACAGTTTCATTTCACAGAAAAACTGCACTGACAACGACAGTAGAAGAGAAAAAAGAAGGAATTTATGTTTTCAGACTGAAGCTGGAGATGCTTCTAAACGCAGCGGACCAATGAACGCTCTGACAAAACGGCAAGTTGGGCGGTGCTTAGCTGTGCCGGGTGAGAAAGTTTCTCTTATTAGAGCTAAACACTTCACTGAAATATGATTCTGTAAACATCTGAGTTGAGAAATGGGCAGTAACAGAATCTTGATTCATATTTGCTGTGAGTTTCGTGAGCCTGACGCGTTGGACGGGCTCATTAGCATAAAGCTGAGAGCGAGTCGTGTTTATGCTAATTCAGATACAACGAATGGTCAATAAACTGGTGTATCCATCAGGATCTCCTGCTACCCATCAACAGATCCAGTGTGTCTCCAGCTTAACTGCAATGACCAATCAGGAGAAGGGAGATAAAAGGTGTTTCGTATGACATCAGCTACCTGGGTGTGGTCACATGACCTACAAAGAAAGCAGAATGAATACAAAGACGATCCAGATATGTAAGACGTTAGCAGTGGTACCAGATGTATAAAGCCCCCCCCCTCCCCCCGGTGTTTTCTGTCCTTCAGAGACCAGACATCCTGGAGGAGCTCCAGAAAAGCCAGAAGGTTTTTTGCAGAGAAGCTGAACCACCTGAGCCGGAGACTGGCCTGGATCAACGCCACCATCTACTCCAAGGTGACCAAGCTGTTGCTCTTCTGTTTTGCTGATGTGTCTCACATAGATGTCACTTGTAGTTCTTTTCTTGTTTTACTTTATTTTCTTGTTTGTTTTGTTTGTTTTATTGATTCTGTCTGATTCTGAATAGTTGTGTTTTTATTGTTATTGCTTTTGTGTGGAGCTCAGAAAGACTAACGAGCACTTTGTGGATGAGAATCCAAATAAAGACTTGAGAATAAGAGTCACTCTCTGTCTGTCTGTCCAGGACAAGATGTTGGATGTGTACTGGCTGCTGTGTGTTTGCATTCGGACCATCGAACACGCCGACAACACCGGGTCTTTGTTCGCCTTTGCTCCAGAGTTCTACCTCAACGTGGCCATGAATGCATACAGCGCCCTCAAGAACTACTTCAGCCCTGCAAACAGCATGGAGGAGCTGCCAGGTAAGACACGGTTCAGTGTCAGACGCCCGCAGTAAACGATAGGAATCTGTTAGAAGATTGGCTTATTGATCTTTCAGGTCTGTGGAAGGTTTCTCTGCATTTCAAGCACACACTCACTCAGCGGCATCATTACCTGTGTGCCACTGCTGCTTCAGCAGCTCAGTGTCATGTGTTTTCAGTGTGTGTACGTGTGTCCAGGTCAGGATGCTGTCAGGTGGAGGTCGACCTGCTGAACATGTTTCCTGCACGTAAGCAGAACTTCATGATGTGTGAACATTTCTTTTTTTCCCCCCTCAGGCTACGAAGAAACCTTGACTCAGCTAGCTGCTATCCTTGCCAAGCACTTTGCTGACCCACGTATTGTAGGAACAGGTAACACACACACTGTGAAACCTTTCATATCTGATGGTTTTTAATAACCCCGAGAAAAACTGTGTGTCTGCAGTGTTTATGCTTCTTTCTCACTATGATATTTACTTTAAAGAGGTGGTATTCTGCTTTTTTGGATTTTCTCCTCTCCTTTATTGAGTTAATTCCTTTTTTGCATGTAACAGGTTTGCAAAGTGAAAAAGCCCAAAGTCCAGCCCAAAGGGAGTTCCCATCTCCCACAGGAAACTCTGCTCTGAACTCCCTGAAAACAGCTTGTTTGTAGTCCAGCCTCTTCCCTTTCATCCCTGTGACATCACAGCAAAGTGTGCGTCATAACGCTCGCCGAGCGGCTGCTCCGACACGCCCTCAGAAACAGCGAGCTGCAGCACACAGCTTTCCTCTCCCTTCCAAACACTAGCTACCCTCCAGGCAGTCAGTGGACATAAAGTTGTTACTGTGATGTAGAGACAGAGCTCGGTTAAAACTTTATGGATGAAAGATCCTTTTGTTACAGATTAATAACTCACCGCTCTGAAACTCTTGCTCCAGTCCATGTTGCCAAGCTGGTCGGCAGCATGTACAGCTGAACCCGAGCTGTTTACCGGCTTCTCATGACCCGACCTTACTCTGCTTCTGATTAGCTAGTAGTCCTTAACTAGGAACTGAGCGTGTGCAACTCCCAACAAAGATTTTATACCTGCCTCACTCCATAGCTAAAACGAAGCTTTCAACACACAGGATGAAAAGAGGAGCTGCAGCATTGTGCAGTATGACAAAAAGTATGAAACCGTGTAAACCTGTTCTGGTACAACCTCTAAATAAGATTTTTGAACCTGAAAATGAGCAGAATACCACCTCTTTAAATCCTCTCTCTTCTTTTATTCATTTTTCTGTTTGTCTCTTTCTCGCTTCTCCTCAATTCGCTGCATCTGTACTCACATGCGATTTTGAGTGTATAAATGCATTCACACTGACAAATATGGTAAAATGCAGTGCACTATGTGTACTCATGACAGTCAACAAGTTGAATGTGGAATGCCGGACACCTCTCCATCTCAACAGTCGCCATCTTAGTGACTTAGTGAAAGGGGAGGGACCACTGATGTATTTTCAACCTAGTGATAATGGCGGCCAAGGAAGCTGCAGCGGTTGCGATTGTAAAAGCGAAAGCACATTCACTTTTATTGATTTTTAAATACACCCTAATTGAAGTCAAGTGAGCAAACAAGCCATCAGATGTTTTGGCGGGTGACAGTTGTGGTCAGATGATGGTGATAATTACAATGTGCCATTAAAAAGAAGAAGAGGAGGTGAAGTGTCGCGATTATCATTTCCGGTTAGTGCTCCGCATCTGGTTTTGATTCGAGACAACACTAACCTGTCGGAAATTACACTCTGCGCAAGTACATAATGTTAGTCGCGTTATGTCAGTGTTTAATAAGGCCTGGAAAAAAACATACCCTTCATTATTTATCTGTATATTTTCTCTGTTTTTTGAAGTGTCATTTCTTTATGACACATAACCTGTTGTTGTTTGTTGTGTCCTTTTATTTTTTATGAGGGAACGCACAGTAGATTCATGACTGACTGTGAAACTAAAAGCTTTAATTAAGAGGAAATGTTTGCACCTTTGCAAACATTTGCAGCCATTAAAATAACATCCCAATATCTGCTAAACCAAACACCATCACTTCAGATCTTTTCAAAGAGTTTCTCACCCTGTGCATTTATTTCAACATGCTTCGGCTGGATGTTTCATGTGTTTAATGTGTGTACATTTTTGTGTGGCTCACTTAGTGTCTGCTCTCAGTGTGCTGTGACCGGTTTATTTATACTTGACTGGTTGTTGATCACGATCAGACTGCAGTGATCCGTCAGCTTCTTATCAGCAAGTATAAACTGGAAGGTCCAACCGGGCTCACCAGTCAGATCGTGTCAGAGCTCGAAGTGTGCACTAGCACCATCGGGGCCACCGCTTGAAGTGGGATGGAAACACAGACATGATTAAGCGTGGCTACCGAAGACTTTCTCTGAAAATGAAAGTGTTTCTGTTCGGTTACTCCCCGTCAGTTTATGTTTTTATTGAGTGTCTGCTGACCTTTTCTTTTATTGCTGGTTCCACAGTTTGTCAGTGACGCTAAGGTCTGTTCCAACAGGATCAGAATTATTTTTGGGTCCCGGAAATCAATGAGCGTATTAAATGTACCTCAGCACTTGACTCACGTCGCTGTGCTCCACCTGCCTGTAAAACTGTTGCCCTTTTAAATATTTATATGTGTTTACTCATGCGTTCCCAGTTCCACATGGAGTTTTTTTAGCCTTTGATTTAGTATGGTGATTAACAGTGTTGATCCGGGTGGCGAGCTGCTACATACAACTGCCTTAAAGGGATAAATAAAATTGTGTTGAATTGAAATTTAATTTCTGCAGTCCCTGGAAAGTAAAGCCATTAAAACACACTGTTAACTAGTTTATGTGCTTTGTCAGTGGAAGTGACTAACTCTTAGTTATCTAATGTTAATAAAGAGACATGGTCGTTATTACTCTGGAGGAATTCATGTGTTAAACAAGCAGGGAACAAGAAGTTCTGCAAAGATGTAAATCTCTGTAACCTTTCATATCTGATGGTTTTTAATAACCTGAGAATCATATTTTTAGTCTTTCAGTTGATTGAAACGTTTTTTGTTGGGTTTAAATGTGTCGTCATATTAAAAATATCTTTCCTCTCTTTTGCTCAGATATCAAAGACTCTCTGATGCAGGCTCTGGCCAGCTACGTCTGTTACCCACAATCCCTCAGGGCCGTGGAGAGGATTCCAGAGGAACAGTGAGTTCCCGTCTTTGTCAGTTTTGTTTCACAGGAGAGACAGATTGTTACTGATGAAATAATTAATTTTGCATAATGTGTTTGATATTTGTGATTAGGTTTTAGGAAAAAGTATAAAACAGAAACAGTTCTTCTATATTCATTTTTATAGCACAGTTACAAAGTGCTTCACATAGCAGCGTAAGACAAACATAAAACACAACATAGAAACATATAAAACACAGCAGACATAGAATAAACATTCTGTAAATAATAATTAAATGAATGAGATGAAATCTACAGATTTAACTACATGTTGCAGCAATTCAGACTGCAAGAGGTGTGATTGGTTACCTTGGTAGCATTTCACATTTCTGGCTTGATTACCTTCTTCTTCCTGACCATCTCCGACGCCTTCTGTTGTTTCTGTGTTTTAGTAATTTCACTAAAAGTAACTGCTGTTTAACATCCATCAGCTCCAACTCCAACATGATCCGCTCAGTTTCACTGGCCATTGTAGAAGCCTACACCAGCATTAGAGGAAGAAGAAACCCAACACAGTGGAACATAGAAACCCCACAGCCAACTGGTGTTTTAGCGTCACAGATACCAATGCTCACTATAAATGCTCACGTAGCTGACGATGTCGGGTACACATAGACGCAACAGTATAAGTTGACCTTAACACGCCATATCTTATGTTTAATATATAAAACCATAGCAGTGTTACGTGTGTCAGATTTTTTCACTTACATAAAAAATATGAATCTCCCTCCTTAAACTAATATTTGATTATTCTATTATATTAAAGGTTGTTAGACAGTTCCCATCTACGTCACTTCATCTGGCTTCATCATTTAGAGACAAGAAATCTTGCTGCTTTCTTCAGTACATCTTCCACAGCTGATATTGGGCTCTTTTTCTCAGTTCCTACTTAAGAAGAAGAAACTCAACAAGTGGAACATAGAAAGCCCACTGCCAACTAGCGTTTTGGCAATGTAATTACAGAGCCACGGGGAAGAAAAAATGCTCACTACTTGCATAGACTACGCTTTCTTGACTCCACTCAAAAGTATATTAGCCTTTAGTCTTCAGCCGAGAGTCTGCAACAAATAAAGTCCCTGCCAGAGGATCTCCAGGTGCAAGCAGGGTCATACGGGGAAAAAAGATCTGAGATATACAGAGGAGTTGGACCATTTAGTAATTAGAAGCACCTTTAAATTGATTCTAAAATCTACTGGATGAGTACTGTAGCCATCTACAGCTTTTCCAGTTTTTCTGTTTAGCCATGTAAAAAAGTTCTTAATGAATTCCAGGTTTGATAAGATAAAAGCAAGGAAAATAGTTCCTGTATCTTTGAAACTGGAAGTTTTTTAACCTGCTGCTCAGAGCTTAAATTACTGCTCAACCAGACCTTTCTAGCAACAGCCTTTATTCACTCTGACAACAACAGTTGGTTGTCAGCTGCTTCTGGCTCAAGACTCGAGGCTACTTGGTCCTTTCAATATTTCTATGCCTCCTTTAGGTCACTTTATATGCAGACGATGCACGCATTTATCTAAGCTCTGCAAATCTTTTTTTTTGTACCTCTGCCTTCATCGTAGTGTCCTCATCAAAGTATTTCCTGTCCAACTAAAAAGGAATAAATGAGAGATCCCGATCAAAGGTGCCGACATGATTCACATCCTCTCGGACTCATCCTGTAATTTCACTTTACAGTCGTGGTTTAGACATAAAATCTATGGTTCCCTCATGTTTTCTACATCTTCAAACTATTTCAAAGACTGTGTTTCTGTTGTTCGTCACTAGTTGACAAGACCACAGAAATTTATGATGATGGTCATTTTTGAGCTGTTTTTTCTGCTACGACAGTAAACTGAATATATTTGGGTTTTGGATAATTTAACTATGGGTTAAATGATTCGAGTGAGTGTTTTCTTTTTTTGTTTAATCAGTGAACTGAGTGAATATGTACATCTTTAGTTCTAATTAGAACAACTGATCCTGGTCTCTCTGCACTGTTGGCTTTCAAATAGATCATAAAATCTTGATGATGTAAAAGTGGTTTGTTTCCCCCATCGCTTCCGAATCTCCTCAGATATTTCTCATCCTGTTGTTCTAACCTTTAGACTCAAACACCAAATGACTGCATTTGCTGACTCACCTGAGATCAGTTCCTCTATTAAATCACCTTAAAAAAGTGTTATTTTTTGAAAAATGCTGTCACTGAACAGTTATTAATATAATGTGATGTACAAATTAGGTGCACAGGAATTTGTATTTGCAGAAAAAAAATCAGTGAATTTGCATTTTATGTGCCTTTTGTAAACAAATGTTTTGATAATTTTTCATAATTGCTCTGTAGTTATATTTACAGACTAAGCAGAATTGTGCTGTTTTCTTACAGTTTGGATTTGCAGCAAATAAATACTAAACTTTTTTACGGGCATTTTGTATTAGTAGTTAGACACATATCGTGACTTTAGGATTGTCAAGCGATATATCACATAATATCATAGTACAGCGATATATATTGCTGTGCTGGTAGCATTTATAAATTAGTTATGTCTGTTTGTGTTGTGTTATTTGTTCTGTTGTAAAGCAGTTTGTAACTGTTCCATAAAAACAGCTTATTATTGTCGCTACTATTAGTAAAACCTTCTTCCCATTAATTTAGGTAATCACGTATTATTGGACAGCACGTTGCTCCCGTCCCAATGGACACGTAATCAGATATGGAAACAATTCTCCTGATAGAATCAGATTGAGCTGAAACAATCCTGAACAATGAGACATCTGGTTTGTTTTAAATCCCGAACCTGATCTCACATCGGTACCTTTTTCAGTAATGCACTTAATGTTATTAGACGCCACGTTTACAGGACACGATGGCCAAGATTAGTCAAAGTTTTATAGATGTTGCATTTGAATCCATTTTTGGGCAGCTTCCTTCTCTCAGGAGTTTCATTAGGTTTAAACACAATATCCGCACAGGACAAGAAGTCAGGGAGTTCGAGCATGAATATGAACCTGAGCTCAGAGAAACACATCTGTGCTATAATGTGGAAGCTAATTCAGAAAGTTCAGCAGCTGAAGGTGAAAACAGGCTTGTAGACAGCAGTCATGTTATGTTCTTTTCTACCACCACGAAGCCCAAATATATTAGATGTAATTAATTCACTAGAGTACCGAGGCAGCAGGATGTTGCTCACAGTAAAAGAATAAACAACCTGTCTGTGTCATTTCAGACGTGTTGCCATGATGAGGAATCTGCTGGCTCCGTATGAACAGAGACCCTGGGCTCAGACCAACTGGATACTGGTCAGACTGTGGAGGGTGAGTACACACACTCACACATAAGCATTCTAAGAGTAACAAATGGATTTATAACAAATGGATGCTGCTCTCACACTATAACTGCTTTCGACCTGTGTTTCCCCACTCAGACTCCAGACTTTCCTTTCGGATCACGTCCGCAAATAAAAACAGCTTTCTAGCTTCTGGGAGAGTTTTACCAATATAAAACCTTTGAGAATCAAAAATCCATAAGAAAGTTATAACAGAGAGTATCTGCAGTTCTAGGTGTCTAGTCAGAAGTTTTGCAGACGACTGTGGAGATCTGCGGTGGGGGAGGGATTTTTAGGCAGCAGGGGATTTTTGGTTTTGTTGCAGTACTGTGAGTGACCACTGGGGAAAATTGGTTAAGTGGTGGTGCCGGAGCAGACCTATGAATACACTCTAAACTAAGATAATGAACATATTCATTACTAAGATATCACTGTATCACAGACATCTTAGTGGCAAACAAAAGGGGATTGTAATAGAACAGCAAGTAAATGATAGCCGTGGACATGGCTGTAGCAAATTGTGCCAGATTGTAAAATAAACACATCACCAGAATGCCATAAATAAGAGCCAAAACAACTGGTAAACTTGTTGGTCTGTTTTTAAGTGACCTTACTTTTACTTTTCTTAAAGAGGTGGGCTTCTGCTTTTTGGCATTTCCCCCTATCCTTTTATTGAGTTATAAACCTTTTTTGTGCGTGTAGTAGGTTAGCAAAGTGAAAAGGTCCAGGCCAAAGGGAGATCCCATCTCCTACAGAAAACTCTGCACTGAACTCTCTGAAAAAAGCTTGTTTGTAGTCCAGCCGCCTTCTTCTCATCCCTGTGATGTCACAGAGATGAAAGCTAAACGCGCCTCATGTAACGCTCGACGGCTGCTCGACAGCCCTCAGAAACAGCGAGCTGCAGCACACAGCTCTCTCCCTTCCAAACACTAGCTACCCTCCAGGCAGTCAGTGGACATAAAGTTGTTACTGTGATGTAGAGACAGAGCTCGGTTAAAACTTTATGGATGAAAGATCCTTTTGTTACAGATTAATAACTCACCGCTCTGAAACTCTTGCTCCAGTCCATGTTGCCAAGCTGGTCGGCAACACGTGCAGCTGAACCCGAGCTGTTTACCGGCTTCTCGCTGACCCGCCCTTCTCTGCTTCTGATTGGCTAGTAGTCCTTAACTAGGAACTGAGCATGTGCAACTCCCACCAAAGATCATTTAGAGAATAGATGAATCACTCCAAAGTTAAAACGAAGCCTTCAACACAGGGTGAAAAGAGTGCAGTAATGCAGTAATGTGCAATATGACAAAAAATATGATGTTTTTAGATGATTAAACCATCGTAAATTTGTTCTGGTACAACCCCTAAATAGGATTTTAAACCTGAAAATGAGCATAATACCGCCTCTTTAAAAAACAACAACAAGGCTCCTCTCCATTACTGGGAGAGGCTGCTGCTACAAATTGGTCCTATCAACGCCTATGGCAGCAGTATATTTAAAGCAGTTAAAATGAGCTCCACCTTTACCAGCTGCAACGTGATAAAGTGATAAACACTTTCATGCATTTATAATTATAATCCAAAAATACAGTATCTTAGAAGATATGCTTTATTTAATTATTACACGTTACTACAAAATGGACATTATCCCTTAGGGGTGCACTCATTCATGTTTCCAGCAGTTTAGACATTAATGGCTGTGTGATGTGTTATTTTGAGGGGACAGCAGATTTACACTGTTATACAAGCTGCACACTCACTACTTTACATTGGAGCAAAGTGTCATTTCTTCAGTGTTGTCACATGAAAAGATATAATCAACTATTTGCAAAAATGTGAGGGGTGTACTCACCTTTGTGAGATACTGTATATATAATTCTACATAATTTTTACTTTTAGTTATGGTCAGTATATTTGATGCTAATGTTTTTACCTTTTTCAGGGCTGTGGTTTTGGCTACAGATACACTCGCCTTCCTCACCTCCTGAAAACCAAACCAGAGGATGCCAACCTTCCCAGTCTGCAGAGTAGGTGTTCTCTCTCTCTGTTTTTATTTATTCATGTTTGGGCTGTGTGTGTTTTCTCCCTGACTGTTTCCTCCGTCAGTCATTCTGTTTGTGGGCAGCGGGGAGGCTTAATCTGCCCGTCAGTGTGAATGTGAATGAGTGTTGTTTGTTGGTGTTGGCTCTGTGGTGCACCGGTGAGCAGTCCAGGGTGTCTCCAGACTTCTTCTGTTCCTGGGATCATTTCCAGCGTTTAAACAACCCTAAAAAGAATTAAGCTGAATTGAATAAATCAATGATATTTGCTTCCCTTCAGTGCCTGTTCTCTCTGTCACTTTCTCATGCAGTTTGTTGGTTTCTGACTCTATGGCTTTTTTTCTTTTGAGTTGCTTTTGTTTTTCTTTTCATGGATTTCCATAAATAAATTGAGGCCGTGACTGCCTGTCTGCAGCAGGTTTATTTTTACTACATTTCTGTTTGATTTACGGCTTTAATTATCTGTGTGTATGTGTTTGTGACACACACTTCAATCAGCCCCTGGTGTTTCTCACCATAATTTTGTCTCCCTCTGAAGAATGAAGTAAAATCACAACAGCGATAACTAATATGTGTTTTTTTTTTCTAGTTTCTACACTACTTGTTGATGAGGAAAAGTGGATATTGTGGACAGTTTATTCTGGTGTACAACACTGAGTGATTACAGATCATTTATTATCAAGCTGATTACACAATACACTGATTACAATTATAATTTCAGCACGTACTTGCTGAAAAAGATTGGAATACTCTTACAGATACGATCATTTATTTTTATAATTAGAAAACAATTTTTCTTGTTTTTTCCACATACAAAACAGGGTGAACAAAACAATCATACATGCTGTGTAGATTCCTGGAGTGATTAAAAAACCCTGTATATCTCTTAGTTTAATTGTTACACAATATGAGTATAAAAAAATCACCTTTTCACTGGGCTTATGTGGCTCTTTCTAGGATTTTGTCTAGATAAAAGCAAACCAGACTTAATGTGTGAATCAGTGAGCTTTAGAGATGCTGGTTGATGGATTCTGTTAGCTTTGGACAGAGCCAGGCTAGCTGTTTCCAGTCTTTATGCTAAGCTAAGCTAGCTAAGGATTTCACTAAAGTCTTCTTCTACCAGGAAAAAGACAAACTGTCTGTGAAAACATATACTGGCTCGAGGTTTGGAGTGCCGCAAGGGCCGATCCTGGGTCCTGATTTAATTTTCCCAATAGAAAACCGAAACCCCTCCCTTCTCCTTCCATCCCATGGGACCTTATTTTGGAAAAAATGTGTGGTAGTCAACAGTGAGAGAAAACTTATGTTTTGATCCCGCTTGAATTGTGCTTTGAATTATAAAATGATGTTTGTCAATTAATTAAAAAAAAGATAATTCTGTCAGTTAAGAAAGTCACAGTTTGTCATAAAACTGATTGTGAAAATACATAATTAAAAAAACCACAGACCCCAAAGTCGCCTCTGTGACATCAGAACCATTTCTCTCAATGACTGAAGCTAACACTACTAAAGCTAACGTTAGAGAGCTTATATGTATGAGAAATTGTGATTAAAGGACCACAAGTCGTTGGATTAAATACATCAAGGGAGATGCATCTGTGCATGGAACATAAGCTAAGTTACCTAGCTAGTAGCAAGCAAGAAGCAATAACGTTAGCTTAGCATTACAGTGCTAACATGTGTAAGACGAGAGATGTAGTTCTTTGAACAGTTTCACACAAAACTAAATGTAACTTTACTGTTTTACAATAGAACTGCGACTTTCTTGACTTAAATTATCTTTTAAACTGAAAAACATCGTGTGTAATTCACGGTTCATGTTGAAAAGGATAGAACAAATAAGTTGTCCATCGCCGTTGACTATGCACATATTTTTTCCAAAAACATTCCTATGAGGCGGACGTGAAAGGGAGGGATTCTATACTTGCTCCCTCTTGGTTATATTATTTGCCATTAGGGCTGAACGATATGGGCAAGAATGTTATCACGATAAAAAGTTTTATATCTTTCGATATCGATAATTATCACGATAAGTATCAAATCTTTGTTTCAAGTTTAAAGGCTGATTTTTGCTCCTCAGTGAAAGTTGAAGAGACCTGATGGTTAAATCTTCTCTATGGTCAACCTTTGAGGCCAAACAGTGGATCACTTCACAAATCTGAGGTAGAACATTCAAAACAATTATGATAAAATCTTTGTCAACAAATTTGCATGAGTAAATTAAATAAAAGCTTTTATCAGTCATTTTTCTCAACAAAATAGAAATCTTAATAAAAACAAAAAATCCTAATCAGTGTTTGATTCAAATGAATAAAATCAAACATTTATTGAATATTTATTGAGCATTTGTTGTATTGTTGTTGAAAACAATTATATTCCGATAATTATTGTTATTGTTTTATTGTCCAGCCTTATTTGCCATCATGGCAACTTATTTAATTTTTATGCTGATGACACACAGCTTTACCTTCCAATAAAAGGCGTCTGAGCTTATAATCCTTAAAGGTCCTTTTAAGCTGTCTAATTTACATGTTTTATCTAATACATGTAAAAAACACAACATTGTTGGTTTACAGAGCGGTGAGGTCACTGTCTTTCAGCCAATGAGAGCTCAGATGTCTTGTCCTCATAGTGTCACTGCGTCCTCTGAACCAAACTCAGGAGACTCTACTTTAGATTTAAACTTCACGGTTTTGAGTAATTGGAAGACATATTCTTTTCTTTCCTCCTGCTTCCAGTCTTCGTGCTAAGCTAGGCTAACCATGCCACTAAACTGTCTGTATTGTAAGCACAAAGATGATACAGATACAAACAGACTTCTGACTTTTTAAAAGCAAACAAATAATATTTACCAAAATGTGGGATTGTTCTTTTTAATAATTTACTGTAGTGTTAAGCATGCATGGCCGTGTCATTGTCCTCTTTGTTTCAAATCTTTCTCTGCTCCTCTTTATTTTTCCCCACTTAATTGTGATTTTCTGCTTCCTGCATGATAATTGACTTTCATCTGTGTGCCTTCTCATTTGCATGCCTTTCAGGGGATCTGTCCATTGCTAGTTTCCAAAGTAAGTTATTTTCCATCGCTCCAGTTTTTGTTCAGCTGTCACTGTCTTCATTTTGTTTTACTGTCTCCTTCAGTGCACCATGTCACCTGAAGCTCCTCAATCTGATTAGTTAGAAGATGCAGTGAATTTTCTGGACCAATGATCCCGAATAGTGCATGTTAAGATGTGACATCTCATTATCTACAGACATTATATTTGCTTTTAGCTGACAGAACGCACCCTTTCCCTTTCCCTCTTTTAAAACAGCTCATATGTACAGTATATAAGGAATCATTTGTTATGTTACTGTGAACTCCTGCTAAACATTAGCTAACATTAGCCAGTAACACTAAGTTTGACTGTACTGTCCTGAAGAAGGGAGTCAAACTTTTCAGTTTTAAATAGACAAATGCGTCATTTCTATCGTTTCAAAAGTTTCATAATGTCCCTTTAAGTCAAAGCAGAAATACTGCAATTTAAATGCCACTTAACTGCTTTTCTAAATGGTTAGCTAGTTTAATCTGTTACAGTTATCATACGTTCTTAATGTAAAATACTTGACTGTGAAGTAACTGAGATGCTGTCAGTGTGGAGTATAAAGTAGTATATAATGGAAGTACTGACGTACCTCAGAGTGATACTGTACCACAGTGCCAGCTCTGGTCTTCTGCAGTAGTCTGACCTCTGCAGTATCTTCAGGATAATAAACAGCCTTTCATGCTTCAGAGCAGATGGAGAGATTTTATCCTTTCGGGACGAGGACAGAGAGGAGGAACAGGGATTATTAGACTTAATGAACACTTGACTCCACAGTGTTCCCATCACGTCTCCCTCCGGAGGCTGGAGAGCTTCCCCTCATGTCTTCATCCTCCTCCTCTTCTCCTCTGTGTGTTCATTTTTTCATTCCTGATTTGCCCTTCCTCCTCCTCTGCCCCTCTCTTATCCTTTTCCCCTCTCCTTTATTTCCTGTATTGCCTATAAATCATAAATATAGGTAATATTTTAAAGTCCTCACCAGACACAGTCTCTCCTCGGTTGTTTATCCATTGTCTCTCTACTCCTACTATACTGTAATTAACCCTCTCTGTTGTTGTAGATTTTACTATGTGCTCTTGAACCTTCATCTCGGACGTCCCTGCTTCTTACATTGTCTCATCGCATCTGTCACATTTATTTATTTATTGGTTTCGTTATCGGGACAGAGCACATCAATAAGCTTTGCTGTAAAGAGTTAAACCATCTGTAGTCCAGGACAGACGTTACAGAGTCATTCTGCAAACAGAATATAAGAGTAAACGGTTAATGACATCATTTATAATCATGCAGAATAAGTAAAAATAAATAAATAAAGAAAACAGCATATTAATGTTCATCATATAGGACAAAATAATCCTACAAGCTCAGGTGATATTTAAATGCAACACAGAGAGGCTCAAACTACAAGACAATGAGGGACATTAATGTTAATATGGAGTCAAAACGATGATGTTGTGCTGCATTATCACACACGGACACATAAATCAGTCACAAAGCCACAATTAAAGGACGTGCAGACAGGTACACGGGGACAGACAGGTGGCGGCGGCAGACACATTTATCTGCAATGCGAGTTGTTTTTCAGGGCGAGGCCTTAACTGCATCGTTTACAGTGTGACTACACCCAGAAAAGATCAAATCAAGCCGCCTGGCAGAAGCTGATGTTGTTGAAATGCACAATATTGAATGTAAAGTAGTTTGTGAGCTCATGATGTTATCGCCACACTGATCAGAGTTAATCCGCCAGCTGAAGCCAGCAGCTTCAATAACCAGGAGGTTTTTCTTGTAGATTTTGTTCTTTCTTTGTCAGAATTGGTGGAGACCTCTGTGTATAATAAACTATATAATAAAATAATAATGTAGCCTGGCTGTTAGCTGCACAGCTGTTTATGTTAACAAGCCTTCTGCCAAACAGAAAGGAGGGAGTCTTTCCTCCTGCGTGGCAGTAAACACAACACCTGGCCTTTAGATACCTGTGCTGTTTTCATTCAGGGCTGATGGACCGGAACGTTAACTTGTCTACGTACGTTTTCTGACTTTGAATTAAATACAACAAGCTTCTCACCCCCCCACCCTGCACGTCTCCTCTGTGAGATGACACGCTGTTAAAATAACCGCTTCCACTGTTTGTTTAACCGTCTCCTTCCCGTCGTCTGATTGGTGTAGAGCCGTGCCCGTCGTTGCTGCTGCAGAGGCACATGGCGGAGCTGCTGAGTATGGACAAGGACATGGCCGCCTCCTTCCTCAACAGCGTCCTGAACCAGCTCAACTGGGCCTTCTCAGAGTTCATCGGCATGATCCAGGAGGTAAGACAACACGGACCACCAGCAGAGCATCACGCAGGCCGGATCTTCACAATACCCATAATTCAGCCTGGTGTGTTTAATATTCGTGGACTCCACTAGAAAATAGATTCCTGCGGGTTTGAGGAGGTTTGTTTTGAGGAGTGTTCCCGGCTGAAGAGAGTTGTTTTGTCATTTATCTCTAAAACAAAAAGAAAATAAGCAGGTGTGAAGAGTCTGATGGTTATTTTGATATAGTAACACAGCTGATGAATTCAGAGCTACGTGGCAGCTGAACGGTTGAGTTCACTTTTCAGACTTTCACTGCAGCTCCTGAATGCACCACCAGGAAGGATTCACAGAGCCATTAAAACTCTAACATGAAGTAACAGCAGTGCAGATGTGATGTTCATCACGACGCTTCACTTTCATCCAGACTTCATCAATCACAGTGTGAAAATAAGAGCAGATGCTAAAAATAGTTTGTTTCTCTCTAATAAGATTATTTTGGGTTTCAGATAAATCCTCAGTAATGTAATCATCCGACTTAGCACCACTTAGTGTTCTAATTGATCATATTCCTGAGGGAATATCTGGTATTTTCAGCACAGCAGCACTAGTTGTTGTTCTCTCTGCGATGCACTCAGCATTTCACTCCACATGATCCGGTGTAAGAGCGTCGTCGTGTTTCATTTCTCAGCCTTTTTAGCCTCATTAGCCGTGTGGCTCTACGGACCTTCACTTTGCTCCACACTGAAACATCTCAGCAGCTCATCCCTCAGGATGAACTGTGGTAACTTTTGATGGTCCTCTGACTTTCCATCCATGCTGAACTAAGACTAACTCATCGTGTGCAGCCTCACAGAGCCGCTAGCATGACCGGAGACCCCCGGTCTGCTTTAATAATACATTCTATTTACGGAGATCTTCTTTCAAACAGAGGTTACATAATACTTTACAACATAAACCCAAAACAACCACACGGTGCAATGAAATATAAAATACAGCAGGAATAACACAGGATACAACACGGGTTTTTTTTAAGGTATTTAAAGGTGGTGTTGCTGAGAAGGTGTGGCCTCATTGTGTATACAGTTAATTTAACCACAGAACAAACACACAAATGTGTATGTCAGCAGGTAAAATTAGTCAGAATACAGGAAGCTGCTTCATTCTGCCCGTTAAGAGGCAAAAATCAGAGTTTTAACAGTCCCACTGAAGCTGCAGTTAATGTGTCATGTGAGGTGTTTCGTGTGGAATAAAAAGATCAGAGTGTCAGTGAGTTCATTATGTTGAACTGCGTTTCTTTTGTGATGTGTTAATCCTTTTCAAATTAGGCATGGAAGTGTAAAAGTGTTGAGCTTTACAGTCCAGCTTTGAAAATGATTTAGAGGTGTGTTGACGTACCTTTCTGCTTTCCTGTTTCGTCATCCTCTCCTTTGCTTCCCTCCTCTTGCAGATCCAGCAGGCTGCAGAGCGTCCAGAGAGAAACTTTGTGGACACTCGTCAGCTGAAGGTAATCAAACACCTCTCCGATCAGCCTTTTCCTGCCACATTTCCTGTCATTATTTGTGTTTACTCGTGAGACTAAACACGACATGTGATTATTTACCGCAGTGGTGTCAATGAATGAACATACGTTGCTGTGATTTTGAAGAATCAATGAATCTGAGCCCACATTTCTTTCCTAATGACGGTTTTGCACGGATCCTCCAGCCTGTCGGATTGAACAGCGCTGCTCTAAACTGAACGACTCGTATCATAGTTATGTGCGACTGCAGGCTCACCTGCTGCAGAGTCAGCTGCTCTGCTCACTCGTGTTGTAAAACCCCGTTCCAGGTGTGCGCCACCTGCTTCGACCTGTCCGTCAGCCTGCTGCGAGTGCTGGAGATGACGGTCACTCTGGTGCCGGAGATCTTCCTGGACTGGTCCCGTCCCTCCGCTGAGCTGCTGCTCAGACGACTGGCTCAGGTAATTCACACCAACATCCAAGTGCTTTACAGAAATCCACCAGAAATCTTGTTTGTCTGCTTCCAAGTCAGAGAGGGTTGAAGGTTGTTTATGTTTAAAAAGAACTAGTTTGTTCGACGTCTTGTGCTTCCGTCTTTTGGAACGTCCACGCTGTAAGGCGGAGGCGTGAAATCGTTTAAATATGGAGTAACGGCGTCCATCTTTAGTCTCTCCTGGAGACATTCGTAGTGTGACAGACCTCAGTAGGGCTGTACAAACAATCATTTTTCAAATCCATTAATCTAACGACTAATTTTGTGTATTCTAAAGAAAAAAAATGTTGCCTATTTCTCGACAATTTATCCAATAATAAATATCAAAAACACGTCTAATCAATAAATCAATACTTTATTCAATCATCCTGATGAAGAACATTAGAATAATGACAATAGCAGCAGATCTTAAAATGAATCCAGTTTCCACGTCACTGATGTGTTGTGATAATAAGAACAACAGACTAGATTAATTAGGCTACTTTACTCCCGTGCTGATAACGCCGTGCTCGTGTAGAGACAGAAGGTAAACAGGATTTGTGGTGCTGCCGTCAGCGCGCGTGATACTGTCCACGAACACGAAGTGGCAGTGAAGCTATTTTCAAGTTCACAGAGCTCACGGAGCTGCACGCTGTTGAGTGTCTCCGAGGCTACCTTCAGACTGCAGGTCAATGTGACCCAAATCCGATTTTTTTTTTTGTTGCCCGTATGTGACTCAGATCTGATCCTTTTTATGACAGTGTGAACAGGCCAGGTCACATGGAATCGGATCTTTTCCAGTTCGGAATTGGGCCACTTCCATAAGTGGTCCAAATCCAATCCAGATCGGATCTTTTTAAATGCAACCTCAGTCTGGACACTCAGGTCGCATTTAATGCGACTTTGATGTAACTGTAGAGCAGCTGTTCTGCTGCAGACGGAGCCGCCGTGAACGAAAAAACTCCACAAAAAGCCAATATTAAACATTTCAGCCTTCTCTACCTCGCTATCATCTGCTCACAAATTTCCTTTCTTATACCTGAAATCCAACGAACCGCGAGCTCTCTTCTGAGTTACGGGTCACTTTCAGGCCGCGTACAGTTCGCACTGGAGCCTGATATGGGCCACAATTAAACTAATGTGAACTGTTAAACGCAAAAGGAAAAAATTGCAATCGAGCATTAAGGCCTGCAGTCTGAACGCAGCCTAATATTCTCAAACTTCAGCCGGTCGAAGGCGCCGTCTTGCAGCTGCAGCTTGTCCGGGGGAATCCCTGCTAACACCGGATGCGGCGACGCTTCGACGCACGTAATGCGAGACGACGTGTTTACAGATTACGTCGATGAATCGCGCCCCAGCCCTAGACTTCAGCTGCTCACATGAAAAGTGACAGTCAAGTAAAGAACGCGAAAAGGTCTGAGAGAGAAGTTCAAACCCTGACTGCCACCTCACACCTGCATGCAAAGTGTTGCTGTGACGCATTCTGACGCAGACACGTGCAGTCAGGCTGTGGTGGTTAGAGAAGTCAGCTTGTGACCAGGTCCAGTCAGTTGCAGACCAGCATGTTAAATGCTGCACTTGCCCCTCCCTCATTACCACCACGGAGGGGCCCTTGAGCGAGGCCCTTTACCCCAGCTGCTCCAGTGGAGCTGCTCAGTGGCCGGCAGGTCATTTGGTTGCGCTGGACAGCCTCCAGTTTATTCAGCAAACAGCTCCAGGCCTGTGTGTCACAGCAGCTTCAGTCCAGGCCTAAAGAACCCGGTTTACTCATCCAGCAACGCGGTTCTCTGGTTCTGGATGACGTTATCATGAGTAGGAGGTCTTATTTTGAAGTAAAGGCAAATTAAACTGTGATGATTCCTCCACCAGATCCTTGTGATTTCTAACCAAGCTGCATGTTTTTATCTGAAGTCACAAAATCACAAATATAAGAAAGGAGCCAGTTCACCTGAAAATGACTTCCTGTTTGTGCTTCACAATAAAGCGTCCGGTTCATGATCCGGCCGTCACTAAGCCGCGCTTCTGCAGTTTGGGATTTGAGGACTTGTTGCTATGACAACAGCTCTCGTGCCAAATCATCAATACGGCAGCGCAATCCTCATCTTCTGTGTGGCGGCGAGGTCTCCCTGAAAATGAAAAGAGAGAGAGAGAGGGAGAGAGGGGGAGAGAGAGAGAGAGAGAGAGAGGGGCGACACTGGCGGACTCATGTGAACCCGTTTTCGTTTTTCTTTCAGCTGTTGAACCAGGTGCTGAACAGAGTGACGGCAGAGAAGAACCTGTTCGATCGCGTCGTCAACTTGAGACTGCCAGGTACACACGCACACACACACACACGCACACGTGCATGCACACGCACACACACACGCACACACGCACACACACACGCCTTAGTTCATTCAGGTCATGTCAGCGGAGCTTTATTGCTGGGAAAAAGACGTTTACGTTGCCAAAGCAACTGTGAAATAAATAAAGTGTGAATATTTTTAATAAAAAATGTAACCGTTAAAGAAAACAAGTAACTGGAACTATATAAAAACAATTAATTATTGTAATTATTGTGTGTGTGTGTGTGTTGCAGGTCTGGAGAGCGTAGACCACTACCCCATCCTGGTGGCTGTTACAGGCATCCTGGTTCGGATCCTGGTGGACGGGGACAGACAGGGGTAAGATCACGTTTTCTGTTTCACTGTGAACTGGATTTGTACCCATAATGCACCTGAGCTGCTGTCGCAGTCTGGGTGAAACCGGTTCCCTGCAGTAGATCGCTCCCTGGTCAGCGTTAGAGTTGAATAGAGATGCAGTGGGTCCAGCGTTTGAGGCTTCAGTCCTCTGAGCTGCAGCACGAAGCACAGCTGGTGTGAGCGAACGCAGCTTCACTGTTTAAAACGGCTCTAATCCGGTTTATGTGGAGCTCCTCTCAGACCAGCTCGGTTTTATTTAGATGTCGTGTTGGAGGCTCTGCGGCTGCAGGTTTGTTGTCTTAGATCCAGACCGATTTGATCCTGAACCTTCACAGACGAGTTAGGGACTTTTTAGGTGACTTTTCTTTGTTTACTTCCTGAAGGGACCGACTGCAGAGTAAACTGATTGTTTAAAGGTTACTTGCCTCACACACTTACATGTAAACCTCTTTTTTCTTGTAGTTCTTTCTGCCTCCATCTTTGTTTACCTTTTTTTCTTTGATAAATGCAGGCTTCTCCTGGTAACCCCGTGTTTGACACCACGGCGCTATGAACTCTGGGTCATTCCCTCAGGCGAAGTCTGCAGAGGTCGGCTCATTAGGTCGTGCTGCGGTTCAGTGTGGTTGAATCATATTCAGTAATAACAAAATACTTTCCCTTCGTCTCGCAAAGCTAATTATTGAGTTATTAAATCCAAGATGTGCTGGAGGCTTCGTTGAGCGACTCCCCTTTTCTCGCTCTGTTCAGCCATTGGACAAACTCATCCGTCTCTCTGCTCTGCAAATGTCATTTACAAAGCAAACAGTCGCTGGTTGCAGCATTTTAAATATGTGCACTTGCTGCTTGTCTCCGTCTTTTTGGACTCTTTGTGAGACAAAACAAGACATTTGATTGCGTCTTCATTTTGCAGAACAAACGATTATTCGAGAAAAGAATCGTTAAATTGCGTCTCCAGGTAAATCGAGAAGCTTCTTCTTCCTGTTTCAGCAGCACGGTGAACGTCAGCTGTTGGACGTGGACTCTCTGCCGTTTGTGTATCGGCAGCAGAAGCGAGGAAACTATTTATGTGAAGACGTCACTTTGAGAAGCAGAACAGATTTCCAGTCCTGTACTTCATCTGTGACTGTCGGCTTTTCATCAACGTTCGTTTGAGCTTTAATTAACAGGGCCGCTCCTCCAGTGACACGGCTGTGGGGATGAATCCAAACTCATTACCTCTCAATTAGTCTCAGAGCAAATGACACTGTGAAGGTCTGCTGGCAGCCAGCGGATCAGCTTAGAAACGGGCAGCTTTGTTTAGACGCCGTTTTGGGAGAGGGCCGCTTTAAAGCGTGTCGGCTCGTGACGCCGCGCGTAGCGCCGCGCCCTGATGTGGCGGAAAGGGTGTTTGTCTCCGTGGTTAACTGGTTAATTAGGATTCAGCCGCAGAGAAAAGTTCTTATCTCTGAACAACAACACCCTCCTTCGCCGGCTTAAAGGGACATTTTGGTTTTATAAACAGCAGCTCACACAGAAGAAAAACCTCTTCATCAAACAAACAATCGAAGGCTGTAAGTTTAGAAAAACTACATGTGCAGTTGGTCATAAATACGCCGTCTTTCTCACTAAAGTGTCCCTGTAACGATAAATCTCCTGTAGGATAGCGCAGGTATTTCTATAAGCTCGTAGCATTTCCAGCCGTGGAGCAGCGACCCCAGCGCTACATGAATTATCTTTCCTCTCGGAGCTCCAGGTTACAGTTCACCACAGTCCTTTTTCTCACACTCACATAATGAGGGCGCAGCGGGGCATCCTGCAGGGTGTTGATGGCCTGCAGTGTGGAGGAAATTCAATTAGCAGCCGATAAAAGCTCCGGCTGGTGCCGAAGAAAACCGCAGGCGGACAGCAATCAGATCCTGGATCTGAATCTCTTCACTCAGCTCAGACTCTGTGGGGGGGTTTTGCATCATGTGATCTCAGAGTGAGGCTCAGTGTTTCCCACAGGCTGACAGTGTGGCGGCGGCGGCAGTTCCCTCCCCCTGCATGTGTCTTCTTTCTCCATCAGCAGTATGTTTATTTAACGTCGCCAAAAAGACACAGAACTCCTCTTATTCAGCTTCTACAGCAGCAGCACGTCGATGTCGCTTGTTAATGACGCAGCCTGTTAAAACGAGCGAAGCCAACGTGCTACCGAATCAGCGCCAGTGTTCGCCGTTTCTTTACCTGGGCACGTAAAATATCCACCGTGTCCACGTCTTGTGATACCAGATAAAATCTCTCTGTGCTTTCCTACAAATTGTAAAATATCCAGACATTTTATAGTCTATTTTATAGTCCATCGACTGCAGATCACAGACGTTTGATCTTTTTAATTGTGACCGCTCTTTTTAAAACTCTTCATATTGAATCATGTCGTTTGAAAGCTTGTTTTGTCGCGATAAATGTTCAATCATCATTTCTTTCGAGCGTAAAGGCCAGATGGTTGACTGAGTGGTTAAACTTTTCTTTATGGTCAGACTTACACTTGATGCCAAACAGTGGATCACTTCACAAATTTGAGGGACAACATTCAAAACAATTATGATCAAATATTTTTTTAAAAATATGATTATTAAATCTTTTTTCTGTCCCTTTTCCTCAACAAAATAAATATCTTAATAGAGGTTCATTCGTGATTCATATGAATTAAATCAAACATTTCTTGACAATATATTGAACATATTTAATAATATAATATATTGCTATTGAGGAAAATTATATTGCGATAATTATTATCATTATTGTTTTATTGTCCAGCACTATCTCAAAATGTTTCCTGTACGCCAAGTCATTTTCTCGCCCCTGAAGGCCTCATGACAAACTGTTTAGGTCTTATAAGCCAGACATTTACAGAGGTTTCTTAAAATATCTTTTATAATTATCATTTTATGTTGCATTTTATCTGTAAATATGTGGGAAAAAGGTCCTTTATTGATAATAAATCCATGAAAAATATATTTTTTATTAACCGCTCTGTAAATGTCTGGCCATTCTATAAATTATCACAATAAAACAGAAAAAAATCCACCTGACTCATATCAATGTGCTGGAAAATGGATTTGTGTGATATGCAAATCAGCGCATATTCAATGAGGAAATACCTAATTTGCATGTTACCTATATTTATGCTTACTTTCATACTTAGGCGGCCGTTCATACACCCAAGTGAAGTCTGTATGTTGGAAACGCTGAGTTGAAATGAACCTTAAACACAGTTTAAAGCAGTGAAACACACATTAATGTAGCAGGAAGTTTAATCCAGAAACACTGACAGGAACATTTTTCTGCACTGTGGTTAGTTTTACAGTCAAACTTTTGCTAAAGTAAGCTTTTGAATAGGATCTGAATACCTCGGCCGGCACGCCTCTGTGTTTCCCAGCTGTTGTTTTCTGACACCAAGCCGCTTTAGACGGGAACAAAACGTTCAGCTCACATCATTAGACTCCACCTGCGTTAGTATTCTGCCGCGTCCTCCGGCCGCTGCGTCGGGATATTGATGGGTCGTCTCTCGGCGTCCCCTCGCCGGTTAATATGTGTGGCTCAGCAGTTTATAATGCGCCTCTTTATCTTCCGCTCAGCCTTATCGTGGATGTCCGAGCAGCGTCACTTAGGGAGTCACAGATTAATGGACGCGAGTAAATGTAAATGTAATAGTCTGCGCTGCTGCTCCTTTGTCAGCGATGTCCTCCAGGCACTTCAGTGGGAAATGAACTGATGGTTCGAGCTGATTTCTGTTAAACACTCAGCTGGGCTCTGTTGTTGTTATGGAGGACGGAAGGAGTGCTTGGAGTAGGGCAAATTTAAAACCCCACAAATACATACACTAACACAGAGAGTAAATGAGAGCACAGGGGCTGAACCTGACTGACAGGTGTTCCTAATCGACTGGTCGTCGCACGTTTACGATGCTGATTTAATTATTTAAATATATATTTTGGCAAAATACACAACGGTAACATTGACCCATTAATAAGCCCAGGCTGATGTTCGTGAGCCCGGTGACCGGACGGACATGCAGACTTAGACGCAAGTCCAGACCTACAACCAATCAGAACATCGTGTGACTTTTCAGATCTGGAACTGGTGACTCTGCTCCTCTGATTGGTGGAACTTGACTGAATGGGAGGGGGGTGGGGGGGCCAGACGCACCTGTCAGAGCGAATTAAATATGAGGTGCTTCC
This sequence comes from Lepomis macrochirus, assembly GCA_024633595.2. Taxonomy (NCBI): domain Eukaryota; kingdom Metazoa; phylum Chordata; class Actinopteri; order Centrarchiformes; family Centrarchidae; genus Lepomis; species Lepomis macrochirus. The sequence continues at coordinate 4,048,399 of JALXJV020000004.1, read as the reverse complement.
CGGAACCAATCATATGACTGCATTTTAACTGGTTAAACACTGTTGTTCTGGTATCAAGTTGCTGGTGTGGAGACACTTTGGCTGCTTAGAGAAGCTATCATGTTTATTTTTATGATAATGTAAGAAGCGGCGGCGTGCCCGAGTCACTGATCGGCTGAATCTGCAGACTCTCAGCTGATTGGTTGTCTCTCTGGCTGCAACTTTCCTGTTGTGGTTCACCCTCAAACGTGTCATTTTCAGGAGAAAATGGCCAAAAATGTTATTGCCATATACAATTTTAGATCTTTTGATATCGATAATTATGTCAAATTATTACTTCTTTCAAGGTTAAAGGCTGATTTTTTTTTTTAAAGTTCCTGAGCTGAAAGTTAATTGCAGTTTTAAACTGTATGGTTAGAACAAACACTTGATGTGCTGAACAGCAGCCTGGTATCAGACAGCGGACCACTTAACAAATCTGAGGCAAAAATATTATCATAAAATATTTTTTTCCACAAATATGCACAAGGTAAATTAAGTAAAATCTTTTTTTCAGTCCCTTTTCCTCAATAAAATAAAAATCTTTATAGACAAATTAAGTGCTAATTCATTCGTGATTCAGTTGAATTATATCAAACATTTATTGAACATTTGTTATATTGTTATTCAGGAAAACTATATTGCGAAAATGATCATTATTGTTTTAACGCCCAGCCCTGTGGTCCGGTTATCGGCCCGTTACGTAGCCTGGTTCAAGACCAAAGGAACTTTACCCCTGAACTAGGAATGTTCGGAGGAACTCACTGTTTTTCCCCCAGAGGGACCAGGCTCTAAATGTAGAAGTAAATTTAAGTGAACCCTCAGCGACGTCGCCTGAGATCAAACGTCGGCATTAAATGTGTTGCCGGGAAACAGCAGCCAGCGTGCAGCGGTGTGTTTACAGCAAACAGCTGGGTTGTTGTTTTAAGTTTTTTTAAAGTTTAAATCAGGAGGTTTTTCCCCAGAGCTGAAGTCGGTCTCTTCCTCTCCAAACCAAGAGAAACAGCTGATTACAGCAGGTAATAAAGCTCGTTAAACCTCCCGGCCCTCCGACACAGACGTGATGCTTTTGTCAGCTGGAAATGTTTTAATAACCTTCCAAACTTGCTTTCTCTGCGTTCGACTTACTTTAAGAACTTGATGGAAAATGAACCCCAGTTTCATTTAACTGGGGTTCATTCCGGGTTAAGAGACCCGGGGCTGGGAAGTAGCAGCAGGTGAACGGACCTTTGACCATTTTTGTTATAACTGTGTGACTCTGAGGCCGGCTGTGGCCGTACGGCAGCTCGGGTGTCTCTGTTTTACCTTGCGTCTGTTTACCGTGTGGACGCCGCTATGAACCACATCCACCTTTAAACTGCTAAACCGAGCGGGTGGAGAGCAGCCGCATCAGTGCGCTGTCTGAGTGACTGCTCGGGAAAATAAAACGCTTCACAAATATTCAGCTGCCGTCAACATTTCCACGCTGACGAACGAGGCAATTAAGCAGCTGTGGCCGGCGTTTCTGCTGACACAGGAGCTTCGTTCACTCCTCCTGTTTGCTCAGCAACAGATTTTCAGAGTTTCAGGTTCACAACAAATTATCAGCCAGAAAATCTGGCACTCATTAGAAGCCTGTTTCGTGTGTCTGTAGCATCAGATTAATTGTCACTTTGACCTCCTGTCTACAAATGATCCCAAAACTCTAAAATATATGAATTAGCTGCCTGTGTGCAGAATCCGTCTGTGCAGCATCGCAGGCAGGAGCTGAGAGAATCAGCGGAGGAGGAGGAGGGAGAGAAGAAACAGACTTTTGGAAATTAAGAGGCCAGATGAAGAGACGTAGGGAGGACCTGTCTGACAGGCTTTAGTAGAATAGAATAACAGAATATGAGAGTAAGGATGGAGAGACAGTATTAATATGTAAATGAAATGGCTTCAATCTAATCTGGATTTTATTTGTGTACGAAATATGATGGACTTTTTCGACTTCAGCCAAGGAATAGTCTGACACACGTACTGTAACGCTGCAAAGGGACGTTTTTTTAGTACAGATTAAACATAAAATTTAACACGTTAAGGCTAATTTATACTTCGGCATCGATTCTATGTCGTCATGAGCATTTATACTCGTGCGTTGGTGTCCGTGTCACCAAAATGCCAGTTGGTGGTGGGGTTTCTGTGGCTGTTTCTCAATACAGAGTTCGCCAACCATAAACTGCTAAATTAAACAACTAAATTCCCGCATCAAAATCTCTTAAAACCGCATTCATAACTTCAGATTTCTCCTCCATCATTGCCTCTTGTTGATGCAAAATTCTTTCTGGAATACTTTGCTATCCAGAGTCTACACAGGTCACCGTCCGATCCAGGGTCGGTAAAACGGGCGGAGCGAGATCCAGGTATTTGACTGTACTTGGCTAGATGCAGGCTTTGAATTGGAACAGTACTCTGTCTGCGACTGATGACGTTTCACAAGAACGCAGACTGAGAAACAAGCCGATGTTCCGCTCTGTTGAGTTTCTTCTTCTTCTTCATTGGTGTAGGCTTCCACAAACATCCATCCATCCATCTGTCAACCGCTTATCCTGCGTACAGGGTCCCGGGGGGACTGGAGCCTGTCCCAGCTGACATTGGGCGTAAGGCGGGGTTCGCCCTGGACAGGTCGCCGGTCCATCGCAGCTTCTACAAACAGTGGTAGCTGAAAGTGAGCGGATCGTGTTCGGAGCTCATCGATGTCTCACAGCAGTGAAATTACTAAAACGTAGAAACGAGAGAAGGCGTCCGAGGAGGTGGTCTGTACGACCCCCCTGAACTAGGGCTGCACGATACTGGAAAAAACTAACATTGCAATATTTTTCTTTTCTGCGATATATATTGCGATATGAAAAAAAACAGGACATTTCACCAGATTATTTTAGTCAGGGAGCTTTTTTTTTTCCTGCATGCAGGTGGATTCTGTTCCCTTTGGACGGAGCCAGCTGCTGGCTGTTTCCCCGTTTCCAGTCTTTATGCTAAGCTAACCAGCTGCAGGCTGTAGGGTCTTATTTAGCGTACAGACATGAGAGAGATCTGGATTTCACTACACATTATAATTGGTCTGTTTGAAAGAAAAGTTTGGGAAAGTTTTAAGCAGGTCTGAAGAACTTGTGTTGCTAATTGAGACGTGTGAAGAGAATGTGTTGGTGTGTGTTGGCTGATGTTGATGTGTTTAAGGCAGACTGCAGGTGAGACTCCCGGTCTGTCTGCAGTATTTTGACACTTTTCTCAGCGTTGTGAGCGTTGACTGATTCAGGTCTAATTAGTGATGCGAGTTCTCGCTGCCTCCTGCCCTCTTTCTGTCATCCCTCCACCTTCTCTCTGCTTTTCCTTGATCGACATGTTTATGTAATGAACTCATTTTTGTCTTTTGTCAGACAACCTGCGTAATGAATAAAGATGTTCCGTAATTGAGCTTTATGTTGCTGTACAGACAGTTTGTGGATCAGCAGACTCACATTCACTCACAATCTGGTTTACCTGAACGGGGGTGGGGACTTTAGTTTGTCACCTCATTTCACCATTATTATGTTATAATATTATTATTAGGAAAAACTTCTCTTCTTCTAAAAATCTCAAATAAATCTCTGTACTTCTTTACCATTACTTTTATATATATATACAAAGAAAGATCTGCGGGGTCTTAAAAAGTCTTAAAAGGTGACAAATCAATTTTGCGATAATTAAGGCCATTAAAAAATATTAAAAGTCTTAATCACCATTTAACAAGGTGTTAAACTTTAAAGATATTTTTTTCAATGTGAAAATCCTGTTTGTCCAAAAGTTTGTTTGCTAAAAGTGTAGATGAACGTATTTATTTAATGCATAGCCAAAAATACTAGACATGCAGAGAGTAGCGACTGTGTGATTTGTTTCTCTAACGTTAGGCGCAGGTATCTACTCTGCACCTATTTCACTCTTAAAAGCTCCAAAAAATAGATCTGTGCAAACCGGAAAATGATTTACGAGTACAACCGACTGTAATGTCCCACCCCGCCGGACCCTCAATGCTGATCGTCCAAAACGTAGTCAGAGTCGCTCTGTGGCCACTTGAACAGTTTTCTAGTGACTAGAAAACTTAACAGGACCATATAGAGGACTAAAAAAGTGATATGAACAAACAGAGAAATGTGCTTTTTTAGATAAACAGATGTTGACAAAGTTTGACTTTAGGGACCTAATTGGAAGTTGGAAAAAGGTAATAAATTGGAAGATATCTCAATGTATTTAAAATCGAATCGCAACATATCGTGATAATACTGTATCGTGGGCCTCTGGCCTACTAGGCATATGAACATTTTGGACCTTTGTTATGGTTCAGTGATGCATATCTTTGCTCAGAGCTCCTTCCGATCACTACAAACCCGTCCTGAAGCCAACAAAACATTTGGTGTTAGAGTCGATTCAGTGTCTCCACGATTGCCTGGGAGACTGGGATTTATTTATTTGGATGAACTTACTGAGACTGTCTCTGCTTGCATACAATTTTTTTTTGCGAAGAGTTCCTAATCAGAAAACCATGGGTGCCCAAATCTGTTCAAACCTCAGTTATTCAGAGCAACATTAGTTTTAACCGGTGGGATGATGACACTCTGTGCAGAGAGTTGCAGAAACAAGTTAAGAAGAAACTTGCTAAACTTAATTATTGGGGCAAAGCAGAAACCCTGCTGAGAAACCGCCCGGCATGGCAGGGCGTGACGTCCATGATAGGCATGCAGTCGAAGAATTGTCCCATTTCCCTTTCTGGCAAGACCGGACCCTGAACATTTCTTATAGTCACTTTAACACTCATGATTTTAGCAAGAAACTGTCTAAATGGAGAGTACAGACAAAGTTTTTAAACCTTAAAGGACTCAGTGATTGTACCGGTGCCCAGGATTAAACCACTGTAGGCCTGTGGCACTTAGTGAAAACAGTCGAAAAGATTATAAAAGTTTTTGGGTGCAACACTGCAACCTACTTAATCACCTGAATTCTGCAAAGACTTCTGTACCATTGCTTTTTCTTAACTTCTCCTCAGACTTTAAATGTCTCCAGCTTCACCTTTTATCAGATGGACCTACAGCGTCCACAGCATCGAGCCTGACGATATGTTGACTGACCTTTTAGCTGGAAGTCAATGGCATTTCACCTCCTGTCAGTTCCCCCCAGCCGTGTGTCCTCTCACCACCTGTATTTGTTTTGACAGTGTCAGTATCATTATTATGGCAGACATATCATCGAGTTTGCTGATGATTTTGTTATTCTGTCCCTGCTCAGTAATGATGGAACTGATCCCAGTCCAGTGACAGCTGCAAACACTCCCTGTGGGGCGTAAATGTGTCTAAAACAAACGAAATTTAGGAGGAACAGTAACTGATGACAGGTTTGAACCAAATAATGTTGTTTGTGCAAAGGCCCCATCGGCGTATGCGCTTTTCTCGGAAGCTCAGAAGTTTTAATGTTGACGCCACCTTCATGAAACTATTATGGTTTGCTTGTTCGGGTCACTTACCTTGAAGAACAGGTTAGAAGGAGGGCTAGTGACAGCTACGCATTAAAACATAGAGTACACATAGCAAGAAAAAAGTAAACAACAAAAAGAGCAGCAAGAGTCCTACAGAATCCAGAATGTACAGATGGGGAGTTCGGTCAGTGTGAGCAGAACAATAACGTGCCTATGAAAGGGAACATTTAAAATGTGCAAATATACATTCATGCACATGGAAGTGACCAGAGCATATAAAGTGGCCGTCAGGTGATCAGATGATCAATGGTTTAGTGGTCCTGGTTTAGAATTCGTACGGCCTGGGGGGAAAACAGTTGGAGAGTTTGCTAGACGGCACCTGATGCTCCGCTAACGTCTACCAGACGGCAGCATTGTGAACAGACCATAGCCCGGGTGGTTGATTGTGGTAGATACCTTGCACTAAAGGAAGATGGCATCTGATGATGCACTCGGCTGACTTCACCACCCTCCGGAGGGCCTTCCGATCAGCAGCAGAGCAGCCTGAGAGGATGCTCTCACTGGTGCTACTGTAGAAGCTCTGTCCTCTATCTAAATGATCTCTACCAAGTTTCAAAGGCAGAGCATCAGAGTCTCAGAGAGGAAGAGGAGAAGAGCTTTGTTCAGTTAAGTTGTGTCAGAATATCTGCTTTTAGACACAAACATGATAAAATGAGAGATCTTACTTGTTTTTATTAGATTTTAGATTTGCATAGAAGCCAGAATTTATCACATTCAATTATTTATTAGATGTTATTTCCTTCTCTCTGCCAGTAATCGCAACACATTATGCACAAACAGGGGGGTTGGTTCGCTGCCCAGCGTCTGTTGACCAGTTCTGCCTGTGAAGCATCGACTCGTTAACCCTTAAACTGCTGTACCGGCAGAACCTCCCTCGTTCAACCTGCATGACGGCAACACGTGAAGACAACTGTTACTGCCAGAATCTATCATCGTTTTCTAGCCCTTTCATATGCAGCTGATGGCTACATACATGATCCACAGACAACCTGCAATGCTGAGTTCACTTACCGACTGCCTCTCAAAAATTGGATGTCAAATAATTTCTTCCAGCTGAACTCAGACAAAACAGAGATCCCAGCAGATGGTAACGCAAATGCTGCCATCTGCTGGTTCCCTGGTGAATCACATTAAGCCTGTTGCAAAGAATCTTGGTGTCTGGTTTGATAGCAAAAATCTACTGATCGACTCCAGACTGTCCAGAACTCAGCTGCCAGGCTTTTAACCAGAACTAAGAAATCTGACCACATCACCCCTGTTTTAGCTTCATCACACTGGCTCCCAGTATGTTTTAGAATTGACTTTAAAATTTTATCGATCACTTTTAAAGCTCTTCACGGCCTCTCGCCTTGTTACATCTCTGACCTTTTAGTCCCATATGTACCTTGAGATCCTCGGGCAGAGGTCTGCTGTCTGTTCCAGAGTCTCCAAACTAAAGGGGACAGTTTGCAGTCGGGGCCTCGAGGCTCTGGAACAGCCTGCCTGAAGAATTCAGGTCGGCTGAGTCAGTGAACTCTTTTAAGTCCCTACTTAAAACATACTTTTATAGGAGAGCCCGATTTTATTTGACTTTATTTTATTCTATTTTATTTTATTGTATTCTATATATATTTTATATTAATTTTAAACATGAATTTTAGTGTTTTCTTGCTTTTATCATGTATTTATTTTTATCTATTTTAAGCACTCTGTAACTTGTTTTTGAAAAGTGCTCTACAAATAAAGATACAGTTTTATAAAAAAAAAAAAAAAAACTGAATTCAAGTCAAGTGAGCAAATAAACCAGCAGATATTTTGGTGGGGGACAGACGCAGTCAAATGATGCCGATAATGATCCGGCGGTCAAATGTTGCGATAGTCATTTCTGGTTACGTCACAAGGCGGTGTTTGACTTAAGACAACTCTACCACGTAGAAATGTACGCACTACGCACGTAAGTACATAGTGTACGCAGTGTACTGCATGTGTGTACGGAAGGAAGTATCTGAATTGTGACACACTAATATGCTGTAAATAAAGATGGACGACATAACAGCTCCCCAAAAGTGAAGCCAAAATATTTTTGGCTAGCTCTGCTTTTCTGCTATATTTTAATTATTTGATGCTGTAAAAATGTTTGAGCTTCTTTAAACAAACAAATGCTTCATTTTTTTGGAGTATGTGTAAAAATCTCCCTTTTGAAAATAAATAAATAAGATACCTCCCATTTAATGGTGATGATGATGAAGATAATAATTTTAAGCTTTATTTGTAGAGCACTTTTCAAAAACAAGTTACAAAGTGCTTTATCAAGTGTAAAGACAATAATACAAAAACAAAACAAGATAAAAGCAAGAAAACACTGAAAAGAAGATAAATATAAAATAAATAAAATAGACTAAAATAAAATATTTGAGTTAAAGAAATTAGGAGGAAACACAGCAAAAAAAGTAATCTCTTTTTAAAACCAATAAATCAAACTGCTCTTCCTTTTGAACTACATAAATCTTTTTACATTATCATATCATAGCATTTCTTGATTTCTTTCCAGGCCGGGTTAAGATGATGAGCACATGTGGCGATTTTCAGGGCTCTGTCTTCTGAACATGATCCTGGTCACATTTGCCAGGAGAGACATTTCAGCAGCATGCATTTTCCACCTAGCTAGGGGGTCAGTGGCGATGGCAGGAAGATATATGTACATCTTCACCTCAGACGCAGCAGATTTCTTTTCCCAAGGTTGCCTTGTTCTGTCTGGATGAAGTGAATCGCTGCAGCAGCCCCCGACAGGCTTTTCTATTTCCTCTTAGTGCTGCTGCTGCTGCTGCTTCCCTCTTCTGCCTCATTTTCTTCCCTTTGTGCTCGAGGCTGTTGACTGCATTCTGCAAGATTCACAGCTTCCTCCACGTATGCCTCAACTGTGTCAGCCAGGTTTTTACAGAAGCTTCCCTTAAATCGGAGGCTTAAAAAGCAGGAGATGTGCAGTCTGTTTACTTCCCTTCCAAGTCTTCCCTCATTACTTGCTTCATCTGTCTGGTGAGTACGCTGTCTTGCTCACTGATGTTGGTGAGCACAGGGTGACCCGTTTCTCCGAGGCCGGGGCACCAGCGGGGTCACAGAGTGTCTGAAGGAGGTGGTAAACACACAGTTTATTCTATCCCTTACCACCACTCACATTGCTTCAACCAACCGATGTGAAGGGGGGGTTAGCACCTGTTGCTTATCTGATTAAATACATTGGCTAATGTCTTGACATTCAAATGTTCCTGCATTCATCTCTTTATGTTAGTTAACTCAGTTTTCCTCTCAGAACACAAAGTCCAAATGTCAGACATCAGGTCTTTCTCCAGTGCTGGCCAGATATTTCTTCCTGAGCGAGGCCGTTATTGAAACTGGAAGTCTCTCTGTCCTTTTGAGCCAATAGATGACTTCTTAGGGACTTAACAGCCCACGTTGTTGTTCTCATATGTAAATTTGCACTGTACCAGTCTCTCTTTTCATTTTTTAATAAGTGAAGTTTTACTAAAGGTCACCAGAACTGTCATCTGTTAATTTCAGAAATGTTTTGTCTGTGTGAATAAATAATCAGGGTTTTGATGTAAATCATCAAATTCTGTTTCTCTCTGAGAGTTAAATGTCCAGATAGATTTCACTCTGTTACTCTCACTTAGCTTAGCTTAGCAGATGCATTCTCTCTAACAGCCAGCAGGGGGCGACTCTACCGGCTGAAAGAAAGAAGTGTGATTGTATGGAAGTCTATGGTAAAATGCTCAGTGTTTACATTCCGCCTCAGGCCAACATGCAGGACGCAGAGTGCTGGGCGACCCGGATACTGAGTGTGGAGCAGACAAACCTGGACTACCTTGTTACAAGCAGAAATGAAAGTTCTGTAAACCTGTAGTGAGGACAAAGAAATGGACCAGTGAAGCTGTAGAGGATCTTCAGGCGTGTTTGGACTGCACTGACTGGGATGTTTTCGGGACAGCTACCAACAATGTGCTTCTTGATATCACATTTATTGTGAATAGCGAATGCATCTTGCTAACCAAGCTAGCTAGCCCCACCGTCTCTTCCAAATATGGTCCAATCCGGTGTCTGGTTCTAAAAAATCAACAAAGCGATGGCCAAACGGGGCAAACTTGAGGCTTCGAAATAGCGGTTCACAAACGAACCACGGTGACTACGTCCACTTCTTCTTGCCACATCATCCACATGAATGGCAAATTGTTGTCTTTACACTTTTTCTACATATTTAACAAACAAAACCTAACCTATTAATTAGTGATCTTAAAGAGGTGGAATTATTCTTTTTGGCTTTTCCCCTCTCCTTTATTGAGTTACATACCTTTTTTGTGCTGTAACAGGTTTGCAAAGTGAAAAAGTTAGTTCCCATCTCCCACAGAAACTCTGCTCTGAACTGAAAACAGCTCGTTTGTAGTCCTCACCGCTTCCCTTTCATCCTTGTGATGTCACAGGGATGAAAGCAAATGCGCTCATATACGCCGCGACGGCTGCTCGACACGCCCTCAGAAACAGCGAGCTGCAGCACACAGCTCTCCTCTCCCTTCCAAACACTAGCTACCCTCCAGGCAGTCAGTGGACATAAAGTTGTTACTGTGATGTAGAGACAGAGCTCGGTTAAAACTTTATGGATGAAAGATCCTTTTGTTACAGATTAATAACTCACCGCTCTGAAACTCTTGCTCCAGTCCATGTTGCCAAGCTGGTCGGCAACATGTACAGCTGTTTACCGGCTTCTCGCTGACCCGCCCTTCTCTGCTTCTGATTGGCTAGTAGTCCTTAACTAAGAACTGTAACTCTGAACAAAGATCATGTAGAGACAAGATGTATCACTTCATAGCTAAAACGAAGTCTTCAACACGGTGAAAAAAGGAGCTGCAGCAATGTGCAGTCTGACAATAAATATGATGTTTTTTGAAGATTAAACCATGTAAATCTGTTCTGTTACAACCTCTATAAAGGATTTTGAACCTAAAATGGAGCATGGTAAGACATCAAGACCAATCCAGTCCTCACTTAACCCTGAGAGGGTTCTGACATGAGTTGTAGTGCTTAAAGCCAGCTAATGAAGAATGTACAAAGACATAGACCAGTTCTAGCTAAATGCTACAGCTGCTATAGCGCATCGCCATGAGAGTGACATCAAACTAAACATCTGACTCTGAGAGGAAGAGGAGACGAGGATTCACTACATGTTGAACTGAAGCTTAAAATATCGGCCAGTGTTTCTTGCAGCAAACAATAAGATCTGCTGAAACGTTTGTTTTATCTGTTGATGATAATATATTCAGACACTCAGCTAAAGAAGTGCAATACATGTTAGCAGACATATAGAGTACATATATGACGCCATACAGTCCAGGATCTTTTAAAGTGCTGAAGAGGAAGTGGAGCCTCGGTTTATGGGCTTCAAGTGGTAAAAGCACGAGTCTTTCTGTAATTGACCTCTCAGCTTGTGTCGAGCTCACAGAGAACATCATGAACAGACATTAGTTTCGTGGTCTGCTCACGCCGGCTTGTCCGCCCATGATCGAATTCCATCAAGGACTCTTCTTTAGTCTCTCCTGCACCTTATTGCTCCCATTAAGGGGTCCACACATAATGGTATTTATTGACCAGCGAGTGTAGAACACATCAGCGTTGTGTTGATGGTATCGACGTGCTGCTCGGCCAGGTCACGCTTCCTCGAAACCTTTTTTATCGTCCAGGTCACGCTTCCTCAAAACCTTTTTGATTGGCCCTGCTGACTCAACAAGGAACAATGTAAATGCATATTTATTTTCTGCATAACATGGATTTACACTCGCATACAGTGATATTTATTATGTCAGCATCCATTCAGTATTTGTATACTTTATTGTGACAAATAGAAGAGTTAGTGCTTAAGTTTTTGCTCTACTAGAGAATGAGCTTCTCCTGCCTGTGTGCCTCTCTGGAGGCTGAATATTTCCCAGACATTACTTTTGTGATTTAATTTTTCAGCATGTGGTACAAAATATAATTATATACAGCAAATAAAAAGTGTAAGACATCTTACAGGTAGACAGAAATATCCTCAGGGAGCCATAAACTACTTTTAGTCTTGTTGCTGCTGCACAGTAATAATAATTTAAAAATAAATAAATAAATAAAAATATATAATAATATTAATAATAATTATGATAATGTTATTTTTAGCACCTTTAATACAAAATATGCAGCTGAAAGTGCTTTACATTTTAAAAGGACAAAAGAAATAGTATTGCTTTTATAAAAAATTTTGACATTGTCCATATATATAATTGCAAACATAATGTTCTTTATCTTAATATAAAATACATAAAATGTAATTTTTAGAACAAATGGCCTAACAGTCAATGCACAATTGGATTTTTCTTTTCACGCTTATGTAAATCAGTCTTAAATGTAGATTATCCTTAAATCCCTGCTTCACATCATCAGAAGTGATTTACAGCTAGATGCTATTTATTATAAAAAGACAGCGACTCCTGACTGTTTACCTTCGCTGGCTTCTATAATGAAAAACATTGACATGGAAAACTTCAGGATGTGTTAAAGTACTAACTAATCTGTAGTATGATCCTGACCCTGAAGCATGAAACAATAACACAACATGATTTTTCACCGTTCCGGTAAGTTCTGCGTTCTGTACGTGCTGATGTAGTTTGACTTGTAGGGGCTCGGAGAAAATGACTGCGTTTCTTTCGTCCCAGCTCTCTCCACATGATCTTGCTTCACTCCCACTGAATGTTGCGTCAGTCATTCTTCTTGCTCTGCCAGGAGCGACCCTTTCCTTCCTCCAGACACAGTCTCTAAAAACACCCTCCCCACGTTGATCACCTCAGGAGTTCTCAGTCACGTGCATCTCACGAGTGCGCCGCTCACAAACTCCTGAGTTTCACTCGACCTCAACCTGTGAGGCTGTTTTGTGTGTGTTGCTCTGCAGCAGGAAGTAACTCACCAACATGAGGACCAACATCGTGCATGAGATGATAAAGTAGCTCGCATTTCATTAGCATAGTTAGCCTGGCTGTCCCACCATGCACCGCTGGGTCCATTCATCAATTCATTCATTACTTACATTCAGTCATTCATTCATCTAAAAGGCTCCCAGTGCAATGCCTCTTGTTGTTTGTGCACGTTTACACTCCAGCTGCATTCAGATGTTTCACTCAGAGGAAGGACAGAAGTCTTTACAGATGCCTTCAGATGACCTTTAAAATCAAGCGAGATTATTTATGAAAAAATATATTTACGCTTTTAAAAATAAGATTTAATTAATCTCAATTTAAAAGGCTCAACGTAGCGATCATGAAATGATGGATGATGGCGAGCAGTTACGTTGTTTGCAGGTAAGTTTAACAGACACTCTAAACAAGTCCCTCTGAAAAATAGAACAAAAGTTATTTAATCATTTTGTTTTGACTCTCTCTCATTCGTACCCCATCAGACCCCACCTTTCCATGTCAAAACGGTGACAGGAAGTTGAAACTGAAAACCAGTGATGCTGAAAACAAGAGTGACATGGTGAAAAAATATCTGAACATTGTTTAAAAAAAAAACCTCAATCAGAGTAACAGTAATGACAGCGACGCTTCAGAGTAACACATGAATCAGCTGTGAGGTTCGTCTGTGGCCTCAGACTGCTGTGAAGACAAAAGAGTAAACTTCAGTCTCTTCAGTTTGAGGCTGCAGTGAATCATGACGTCTGTCCTGTGAAAAGCAAACTACGAAGGGCACGGCTGAACTTAATGTTCAGAATGTACAAAATTATGTGCAAAATTAATGCAACTCTCTGAATATGGCCGTTGTTCTTTGTTTCATGCTGCACCACCCGGCCGCTCGCTGATTAATTGAATGGGAGAGCAGTCGTCCTCCAACAGCCTCCAGCTGTGTTGTTGAACTCATTTCATGCAGCTCACATGCGGCCTGCTTTGCTAATAGGTTTTGGCCACTCGTGGGTGTTGAAGTGTTTGCATGTAATAAATCAGAGAGACGATGTTCCAGTTATCTGGAGCTCCAGTAATAAACCACCAAAACCAGCTGGATTCAGGAGGGGCGCCGTCTCCAGGCGACCTCCACTCACCTGCACACCTGTGCACTCTTTGGGTCGGACAAAATAAGGTGGGACATAAAAATAAACTCCAGTCTCCAATGTTTTCCTGCGTCCTCTGTTTGTTGATTTATTACTACATAAAAAAAACTGAAGCAACAGTTTGAGGTGAAACAAAACAACAAACAAAATAATTAATCTCCTTAAAAAATGTGCTGAATAACCCGACGAAAAAGATTCATTACCCCAGACTGCCTGGATACAGCAAACACTAGTAGAGACTCTGAAAGAAAATGGCCGCTCAGCTATAATTGCAGTTTATTCTGTGTACTTTTTATCAACTTTAAAAACGCCTCACAAATATACAGTTTCATTAAAAACAAAGGCTCAGTAATTTCCTAAAACAGCTGCTCACAGTAGATTTGATGCAACGTTATTCAAACTTCCGACAAACCAATCCGATTAAACCCACATTTGCTATTACGACATAATTCAAAGTTAAAACAAACTGTAGCACGAGTCACGGAAACTGTGGAGAGTGAGAAAACTCAACAAACGAGGTCAGGAAATAAAAATAAACTGGACAATGGAAGCCAAAAAAACATTTAAACAAACAATACATGAAATAGCCGTCATTCTCTTTAGAGAGAAATTAAGTTGGGCTTAAATTCAGCAAAGTCAACACTATGTTTACATAACGTGTTATTTTTACAGACTGTGTGCTGAAAAGCAAAGAAATGTATTTCAAACTACCAGGTTAAAGAGGTCATATTCTGCTTTTTGGCTTTTCCCCTCTAATTTATTGTGTTATATCCCTTTTTGGTGCATGTATTAGGTTTGCAAAGTGAAAAAGCCCAAAGGGAGTTCTAATCTCCCACACAAAACTCTGCTCCTGAACTGAACACAGCTGCATCGTAGTCCAGCCTTTACTTCCGTCACCTACCAGTTTGTAACACGCTGCGTAATTTTGCCTGGTTTCCACAAGTAAACCTAAATATCAAATTAAAGTCACGTTAGAGACCCTCCAGGCAGCCAGTGGACATAAAGCTGTCGATGTGATGTAGAGACAGAGCTCGGTCAAAACGTTACGAAAGATAAATGTGTTGCAGGTTAATAACTCACCGTTTTGAAACGTCTAGGTTGAAAAGCTTGTTCTGGTTGTTCTGCCTGTGTTTCGGGATCAGACGGGCTTGTTACCGGCTTGTCAGGACCCGTCCTACTCTGCATCCGATTGGCTAGTAGTCCTTACCTAAGAACTGCACTTGCAGCTCAACACAAAGATCTTATAGAAGTGAGAGGCTTCACTCTGCAGCTAAAACGGAGCGTTCAACACAAAGGGTGAAAAGAGGAGCTGCAGCAATGGTGCAGTTTAGCAAAGTAATAGTTTAAAAAAAAAACATGTAAAACTGTTCTTTTAAACTAAATTGTCTAAAATAGTAAGTACAGTACAACACACACACACACGATTCATGGACAAACACACAAGTACAACACAGACAGACCTTTAAAAGCAAACAGAGATATTGTGCTATGAGACAGTGTCAGTATGAACCACAGGTCAAACCGTGTGCTTTTGTTGGGGACTATTTCAGCCGTGGGTTAAGATCTGAAAGCCATTTAATGACTGTATGTTGGAAACATCAACAGACAGCAGGTTCTTCGGGACCTCTTGGACAGAGTTCTTGGCAAACGAGCTGAAAGCGTGAAGTCCTGTTCAAACATCAGAGTGTTGCGCGAGGGTTTACAAGTGATGCTCCACCGCTGTGATGGAGGCTTGTGTGCTTCCACCTACAGCCTGGATTCATCTGTAGCTCCTCCGTCTCCTCTCCTTCCCACCGTGTTGTAAACCTAAGACTCTCAGAAACCTGCTGCTTGTTATTTTTTTTGCATCACTCGGGTGTTTTAAAATGTTTTTCTGTGTTGAACCAAATGGTGATGTTTGCACTTGATTCCATCCATCGTGTCTCCCCCCTCTCTCATCTCTCTGTTCACATCGGGACTATTAACAGCTCTCCCCCTCCCTGCACAGCGTAGAAAATCAATGGTGCTAATTATTGTCCATTACCTCGGGCTGAAAGACATCAGAAGCTGCTCGCACCCATCCGCAGATTAGATTGAGACCGAGGCTAATTAGCTTAGCAGCTTTGGACCATGCGAGGCCTGGGCTCTGGGGATGTAGTTTTTTTCCACCCCATAAATCCAGCCCGCTGTGATTTTTATTCCTCTGCTGATCCCTCTCAGCTGAGAGGAGCGTTTTTCAGTACTCCGCCGAGTCTGGGAGGTCTCGGGAATGTTCCCCTCCGTGGTCGGACGCGTCCTCATCGACACTGAAATAAAATTAGTGTTGATGAAGTATGTAGAGCAGGTTAGACGTGATGCTCACATCAAGTCTTTCAGCTAACAATCACAATCAGAGATATTACACTTCTGTTGCACTTTCCAGCAGGACACAACAGTAACTTCTAATGCTATCATTCTTTCAAGTCTTCCCTCGTTTAGTCTGAGTGGCGCCTCCTTGCTGCTGTGTCTGCTCCTCAATTAAGTGCTTTTGAGCACCTGCAGATACCCGATGCTGCAATACCCTGTAAACAGATGCTGGTGTTCAGGCCGTGTAGTACGCCTGATTATCAGTGAGGACAGAACAGGCAGAGGTGAGAGGACTGCAAACACAAACTAATGCAGTGTGAGGTGTAACACTCTAACGGCCTCGATCAGCAGCCTCGGGCTCTCAGAGGAGCATCCTCACTCATTCATGGTGAAACTTGCCTCCCTGCACAGGGCATCCCGTTCAACACGGGCCCTCGGTAGTTCCGTTTCTAATGAACAGATGTGCAAATTACATGTGAGAAATTAAAACAAAATGAGACGAGAGGGTAAAATAACTCACAGAGCCACGGTGAACTCATGTTGGGAGAGCAGCTGGTTGTTTATGAGCTGTCGCAGTTTCAAAACTTTATGGGGGTAAGTTAGAGAGCCTCAGCATGTGGCGGCTTGCTTCAGAAGGCTACAGCAGTTTTAAAGCAACATTATGGAAAATTTGTTTTTTTTATATGACGTGGTGCCCCGACCGTTTCCCCGAGTGTTATTCAGTGTTGTCGTAGATAAGGACAGCTGTACATGTGCATTTGTAATTTGATTAAATTACTTATGGTCCACAACTATCAAGTCGTACGTCTCCTGCAGCCGTTTATTTTCATGAGGCTCTCGCTAACGTCAGGCAGCCTCATGCTTGTTTTTTCCCCTTCTTAACCTCCTCCGTCAGCCACCTCTTCGGTCCCTTCTCCGCTGCCATCAGCCAACGTTACGTCCACAGAGGCTGCTGAGCCTGCTGTATATGTTGCCAGCAACCGCGCAAGAGCACTTACAGTAACGTTACAGATGTCTAAGGCTTTGTTCGAAACGGAAGGCAGTTGCCTCTCCACCATAATCGACAGCTGCTTCAGAAGGCTTCACTTTCAAGTGAAGGCATCTCTGTTAACGCTGGTTTCGAACAACCTTCTTGGGCTGCAATTAACGGCAAAATGTGACGTCAGCACGCCGTCTTGCTAGCCTTAGCATCAGTTAACTAGCTACTGAAAAGCCAAACGGTTAAGAGACGCCTCAGAAATCATACTGAACAAACTTGGTTGGTTACAGTCGCGGACTGATTTAATAGGTCAGTGTGTAGTTCTCGCTTTTTAAAAAATTGAAGCGAGTAAGCTACTGAAAACTTTTAAAAAGGCATATTTGTGTACGAATTCTGCTGTCCGCTATCTTGACCAGCGCTGGTTTATGGGTAATAGGCAGCATCGATGCTGTTTTCAAAACTGGCTGTTACTGGGGCATTTTGAAGGCATCTTACGCGATCGTTCAAGCCGTTTGGAACAGCACTCGCTGCCTCGCTGTCCCGTTAGGCTGTGTTCAAAACGGGCTGAACTGCTTTCTCCGAGTGTGTGAACACAGCCTAGTAAGTTTGCTAACGTCAACTCCAGATCTATAGCTAGCAGCTAAACCTCTTTCTGTGAAACCTCTGTCTGAGTCGAAACATCAAGCAAGAGGAGGAGAGTTATTACTGACTAGTCCAACAGAAAGACGACCAGCTCGCCGTCTGTCCTGCCGCCTTTCAGCTATGTTAACGATTTAAGCCACATCTGTATGGGATGATTCTGTCCTGAGCTGTTTGATCACAGTAACTGTGGTTTCCACTCTGTTCACTATAAAGCCATTTCATTTGAGTGTCTGATTACTCCGAGTATTTAGATGCATCCACCACATAGAGCCCTCAGAAACCACCACATGGACACTACTTTCTGCACAGTCCCACAATGCAAAGCTCCACATTTTAAAGACACAACTCTTTAGCTCTCAGTCTTGATGAGCGGTAACGTGGCGCTGAGCTCAGCTCACTGCTCACTGTGGAGGAAACTGCTGGTGTCCGTTATAAAGGGAGGAGGGAGTGATTTCAGACTCACGGGAGAATCAGGAGGCTTTGCACGTATTAGATGCAGCTTTTGTCGACAGAGCAGAGGGTAATATTTCCCTCCACGGTCTGCAGTTAATCAAATGTTCACATGTGACCTGCTGGCTCTCCTCTCACTCTGGTCACAGCGAGGCCTGTAGAGCCTGGCATCTGACTGAATGTCCTCACGCAGACCAAAAAGAGACAAACGCTTGAGAAGACGTTGCTGCTGATGAATGGAGGGCAGCAGAAGCCAGCAGTGATGCAACACGAGTGAAAGGCACGGTGATAAAGAGTTTTCTCGTATCTAATCACGGCAAGGCCGACGATGTAAAATCACATCTCAAAAGTTTTATTTTCAACATGGACAGGTTTCTGTGCAAAGATGTTTCAAAAGCGAAATCCTTCGCCAACATCAGAGGCTTGTTTACTTCCACCTACAGTCTGGATACGTCAGGAGCTACTCAGATTCTGTACTGAGGTAGAAGTACCAATACAACAGAGTAAAAATACCCTGTTACAATGGAAAGTATTATTTTTCACATTCCTACCTTGGAAAATGTACATTATCTTAAGCTTAACTAAAGTATCAGAAGTATTTGTTCTTTGAGCTTCGAACAGTAACTGAAATGAAAACATTAAGATTCCTTTATTGTCGTTTCTTCATGTTTTTGCATTAGTGTTGTCACGATACTGGACTTTCTAACTCTACTAAACCGATACAGAAAATTGACACAACCTTGATTAAATTACTGAATTTAATACGTAAGTTATCTAATCAACTTATCCTAGAAATTCAGGGAAGTTAATAGCACTGCGTGTTAAGCAGAACAGCATCAGTGTATTTCCTTCAGCTGTCTCAGACGGTCAGACAGCTCTGAGTGGGACGAGCTTAGTTTTGAGAATTACAAATGTCTGTTGGCCCAACAACATTTGCATTTAACTTTAAACTGTACTAAAAAAAAATTCTGGGAGAACAAGCCTTCCCACAGAGAGGGTCTTTAACTACAGACGTCAGAAGCTGTCAGATAAATGTGGTGCAGTGAAATGTTTTCCTCTGAAAAGTGGCGGCGTGGAAGTAGAAAATAGCGGCGAATGGAAATACTCACGTAGAGGACAAGCCTCAAAACTACGCACGAGAAAATACTCTCAACAGGCGAGTTGATGTGACTTGTGAAGACGGCGGCATCCATCTTGTTCTGTGTCTGTCAGACGTCCGTCTTCGTCTCTCAGCCGATCCGACACTTCAAACTGACTCCGCGTTTCCCATCATCCTCTCTGTTTCTGTCGGTCTGTCAAACACACACAGAGGGCTCTGCCAGGAAAAAGACACATCTCCTCTTCCCACTAAAATCACTCCAAATCCGCCCGCTCTCACTTTAATGGAGCGAACCCAGAAAAGCTCTTAAAGCTGGACGTGTTGTAAATAAGCTGCAGCGGGAAAGTGTTATTACTGTACATACGTTTCTCTGACAGTCGACGCTCCGGCCCTCCATGATGGATTCTTTCAGGTTTTCCCTCGTCTTGTGCACTCAGACTAATAACATTAAGTTAAACACTCCATGTTGCATCATCTCACTCATTTACTGGGTTGGGTATCGTTTCAATTTTATCGATTCTGATGCTACTTATGGAATCTCAGATTCTTCACTGTAAATCTTCATCCACTTCCTCCTCTTCATGACTCTAAAGTGAAAGGAGTCTCTGTCCCAGAGGGGCGTCTCTCGTCTCATCTGCAGCCATCACAGGTTTCCCTTCAGTATAAAAGGTGAACGTCAGCTCACCTGTGTTTTGTACCTGAGACGTTGCTGCTGTTAGCGTTAGCTGGATCTGGGAGAGCGCGACACGTCGAACGCGGCGAAGCGTTCCTTCAGATTCACGCCGCGTTGAAGGAAACGCTTCGTCACGTCGGAGCCGCTTCCTCGCTCGCACCAAACCTCCTGACTGCAGCCAAACTTTGGAGCGTATGCTGCGGTCCGCCGCGGTCCAGGACCGGAACCAGAACTCTTCTTCAGGCTTTGTTGACGTAACACGCGAGGTGACGTTAGGTCGGCGTAGCAGCTCCTGGCAGATCAGAGACACTTTGATGGGCTGTAAAATGCGGTTCTTCATACCAAACCCTACTCATTTCCCGCTTCACGAGACAAAACTGCAAAACAAACACTTATTTATTTCTCTTAAAAACAGACTTAAGAGAACAAGAGTGTTTTCTGATGAAAGGTTTCTTTCATCAGAAACCTTCAGAGCAGCTTATTACAGACAATGAAAAACTATATTTAATACATTAATCCATCACTTCGCCCAAACTCAAGATGAAGTGCAGAAGACATTTATTTCATTGTTGTCAACATTGTGTCCAACACTTTGGTTTATGACCTGCAGAACTACTGACACTCCCATCAGCCTCAGCTGGATTGAAGACAGCGACTCGTTGAGAGCAGAGATCAGAGATCAGAGGTCGCACTCGCCGTGGTAGCTGATGCTCGCTGACACGAGAGGTTACCTTACGCATCATGCATGATTACTCCGCAGTCAGAGGGATATTTACACTCACTGGCTTTAGAAGATGCTACCTACCGACACAGGAGCATTTCACGTTCTTCCAAAGTAAGACCACACTCACCTGTAAATTGTTCAAGGTCCGTTGTCAGTTAAAGAGCTCCGATCCTGATTAACCATGATTATAAAAAGCAGATGATCATGATGATGGTAGCATCAAAGCACTGCTGTGCCAAAGTGCAGCCTCACAGAGAGAGAGAGGGGTCTTTGAATCTTATTTCTTATTTTATTCACGTGAGCTTCAACTCAAACTCCTCTGGTTGAAACATCCTGTTCACTCCTGTACTGAATGTGTCTGTCACCGTAGCACCTGCGCCAGGTGAATCTCCGTCTATCTGGCGGATTCAAGACATTTGGATTATTTATGTGCTCTCTAGATTTGATTTGCAAATATTAGATGTGCTCCTGCGATCGAGGCATAAAGGACCCCGTCATGCTTTGCACAGCGTCCAACATGCGTACGTCCGTCCATCTGTTACGTGTTCCAGAAGAACGAGGCGTGAGACAAACTGCGTTTCTAACACATTTAATGACATTACAGTGCAGTGTAACTACATTTCAGTCACATCCCCCCCTCCTCTGTCTCATTGACATTACAGCCACGGCGCAGCAGAGGCAGGATCAATGCTACAACAGGCATGTCGTCCTGGATTCAGCAGCGCACTTTGTTTTCTGACCTCGAGGCAAATCACTAGAACATTCATGGCTTTCACTTATCTGGAGAATTCATTGTTTATCTGGAGAACTTTCAGGACGGGTGGACAGACATCAACCGTTCATATTGTTAAAAGAGGCATAAATTTAGAGTCACATCCCCTCCTCCCAGCAGTTTGTTAGAAACACGTGTCTTCAGGGTTAAATGGCCCCCTCCTATTGATATCACACAACAAACCCAGCCTCCTCACCTCCACTTACAGCTGCGTCTTTACTATATCTGATGGATCTGACATGAAAACAAACGTCTGTGTGCTCAGGCTGTAACCTTGATCAGACGTTTCCCCTGTGCGCTCACAGCTGCAAACATACAGTAACATTTTTTTAAAGGTGAACAAACACGACTAATGATATAACAGAGAGTTTCAGGAATTACACCATTTTACGCGGTTACATCCTCGTTACCAGCTGTGGCTCAGGAGGCCGTCGCATAATCAGCAGGTGAGCGGTCGGATCTTCGTCTCCTCCAGTCGTCTGCATATCCAAGTGTCCTTGAGGAAGAAACTGAACCCGGGCTTGATTGTGAGTGTGGTTGAATGAACAGATCCTTTCTGATGAGCAGCTGGCCTTCGCCTCCAGTGGGTGAATGTGACATATAGTGTAAAATCTCTTTGAGTGGTCGGGAGACTACAAAAGTACTATTTAGCATTTAATCAGAGAGAAATAGTTCAAACCAAAATTTCCAGGCTTCATCCTTTGTTACAGAAAACGATGTAAATAACATTTATGAAGTTGCACATTATCAGTAGGTGCTGCACAGTAACTGCATGTTTTACTTTACTGCATAAGTGAACCACAATTTTTTTTTTTAGCAAATGTTAAATGCATCTTGATAAAAGAGCTGCAACAATGAGTCCATTGAATGAAAACTGATCAACAACAATTCTCTCAACAGTTTCAGCAAAACTGTGAAACATTGCTTGTTTAATGTTCTTAAATGTGAGAAGCTGCTGCTGCTTTTTGTCATTTATAATAGTAGATAAACAATCTTTGGGTTTTGGACTGAAGCGATCAGAAGACGTCACATTTTCACATTTTATAGACAAAACAATTAGTCGATTAGTCGTGAAAATAGTGTGCAGGTCGGTCGATAATGTAAATAATCGTTAGTTGCAGCCTTAAGTGACATCACGCTCACCGTCCGACATTTCAATCAGATGAAGCCGAAGAATCTGACTGTTCAGACTTAATCTAAATCAGGGGTTTTCAAATTGGGTGAATGTGAGCCTCCCCTTAGAGTAGGTAAGAGCCCCCCACTTCCCCAAAACACTGTCTGCCTGCTCTAACCCACGCCACTGCAGTAAATGCCATCTTTTGTGTGTACCAGGCAATGATGAGTTTCAATAACAACTGATTGTCTGATCAACAACAAATCTTTTTTTAAATTTTATTTGAAGACATTTTATTTTCTTTTTTTTAAGTGCATTCATAAATGATTCTTTGCAACAGCAAATAATTTCCAACTTCATGCAGGCCTAATTGAGGCTACTTTTAAAATCACTGAACATCAGTAGCATATGCCTAACCACAAGTCAACAAAACATGCTTAAAGGGATGCACATCAAAATGAAAATTCTGTCACCATATACTCACCTCAAGTTGTTTCAAACCTGTATGAATTTCTTTCTTCTGCTGAACACAAAGGAATTTATTTTGATGTCAGTAACCAAACAGTAAACTGGTCCCATTGACTTACTAAAAAATACTATGGAAATCAATGGTTCCAGTTAACTGTTTGGTTACTGACATTCTTCAAAATATATTCCTTTGTGTTCAGCAGAAGACAGAAATTCATACAGGTTTGAAACAACTTGAGTGTGAGTAGCCTACATGATGACAGAATTTTCATTTTGAAGTGAACTATCCCTTTAACGTGTAATCGGCGTCAAAGCTACCGGCGGCGACACCTGACGGTTGAAAAGCGTCTCGAACAAAATCAGCACAATGGACAGCTCTACCTGATCAATGAGCGACAACGCTGTTTGTTCACAGAACACAACATTTAACAGTCAACTGCATTGAAGGCATGTTTTCAGATCGAACAGATTCACATATTTTTCATGAATTTTTTTAACGATCAAAACCTTTTTGAACAAAAGGTTTAAACAAACAAAATCGCCATTCACGTCATTTACGCTACAAGAGCGGCATCAACCCTCTATGGACCAACCAATTTATGCATTCAAGACAACACGTGAGTTTCAATTTAATCGTCCATATTAGTGGGAACAATGAGGCCGCGCTTTTGATGCACAGAGGTGTTCGATGCGGGGCTGCACTCCAGAGAGAAATAAACGCAAGTCGTCCTCCACCTGCAGCCTTGATCTGTATTTGTTTTTAATCAGGGTCAGTGCTGACTAAACTGACTCGCGCCTCCCCTGTTGAAAACCGCTGATCTAAATTAATCAGCCTTTCTGCGAGATGTAAAGGGAAAAATGAAAAGTGTCGTCTTATAATAACCAATAATTAAACACAGAAGGAAGAGTTCATTCTGAAATAAACTTGCTCCAGCTGTTACCAGTCAGAAGGCTGTGTCTTCTTTCTATATGATTATAAAAGCTATTCGAAATGTTCTCTGTGTTCTGAATAACAAGCAGTTTCATTTGTTCATTTTTTAATTCATTAGTTTTTGCCGTTCTGTTTGCGTTCGTTTCTGATTGTATTGAATTAGTTTTAAAACTCTCTAAGTATAATTAGTGCCCCATGCATTCACTTTATATTAATTCATTAACCTTTGCACACGTTCACTGACTTTAGCTTTGTGCTGTTTGCTGTGTGTGTGTGTGGAGCTGCAGAGCGAGTGCTGCTGCCACCAGTGTAATAACCCAGTTTCTCTGTTGCTGAGCTACAGCAGTGATCCTCGCTGCATTAGACACACATGCACATGCACACACACGTGCACACGCACACACACAGTGCAGGATTGTTCTTTGTTGTCTAATTGTTGTGACTGAAGAGAAGCTCGTGTTTAGTCGTGTGGTGTTTCGAGTCTCGGTGCGAAGCAGCAATTGGACTTTCATTCACAAGACGAGTGTTGCCGTGCACTCCAGGTGCGTGAGTGATGTTTCTCTCTCTGTAATCTGCAGGACACCGAAAGGTTGGATGTTTTTCTGGGCGATATATTGAGCTGTTTGTGCTCGATGTGTAAAATGTCTCCATGTGAAAATCTTAATTATTACAACGTGAAGAAAAAAGGTCAGTCAGGTTGCAGCGTAGCGTCGTCCAGTAACCTGTGTCAGAGTGCAGCTGCACACTGACCTGAGATCTGTTTGTGGACGGTCACCAGGCGTTACGTCCGGTTAGGAGAGCTGAGGCCTCGAGAGAAACATTCGCCGATATGCTGCGCAATGTTCGATCAGTCGATCAAAGTATTATTGTTCAGATTTACCGGCATGAAGGAGGCTCCCTGAAGTCATAAAGTCCTCGATTATTTATATTCCTTCAGTCCGAACGGGTCCTTCGATCAAAAGAATCAAACGGTTTCTCATCAGAATGAATCCATGTTGATAAGAGTGTCACGTGAAGCCCATTGCTCGCAGTCTGCTCAACAAAGGCTGCAATTTAACTGACTTTAACAAGATTGTACTGCAATACTTCCATCTTTAGTCCCTCCCCTTCAGCCCCATGTGACCTTATTTCGGGAGGAAAAGACAACTAATTTCTCTGTATGCAGTTTGAATTGTGTCCTGAATTATACTCATGGTGTTCGTCCATGTAAAAGATAATTTAAGTCAAGAAAGTCAAAAGTAAAGTACGATTTAGTTTTATGTGAAACCGCTCAATACACTACATCTCTCGTCTCGCACAATATACATCACAAACATGTTAGCGCTGTAATGCTAAGCTAACGTTCATTGCTTGCTTGCTTGCTACTAAACTTTTGGGTTTGTGGTCTTTGTGATTATGTGTTATATCGCACTCTTTCTTTCTTGACTTGCAGAATTATCTTTTAAACGGACAAAATATCACGCGTGTAATTCGGGACGCAGTTCAAACGGGATCAAGTTTTCTCTCTCGCCGGTGACTACTTTCTGAAATAGAAATAGAAAAAGAAAGCCGAACACAATGTTGTACAACGGCATGAAAGAAATAAATAAATAAATAAATAATTTAAATAAGATGCCTTGGGGTGGGAGGGGAGGGGCTTAGGCTCTTTATAGAGACCGCTGTCCCAGACATAGGCAAGTATCAACAACCCCAACGTTTTGTCCACCACAGAGCACTGACAGCATGATTTCTATCTATGTTGAGATTGTTTTCTGTTTTTTTAAAACAATCAGCACCCAGATATCAGCCAGTTTGGGTCGAGCTGTAGTGCTGAACGTCCGCAGCTCTGAGGGGATGACCTGTGTTTTCAGAGTCTGTATAATGATGGCAGCAGGTCTGCTGCTGCTCCTCGTGAAGACGTTTCAGTCGCAGGAAACAAACGTGGAGACACTTCAGCGCTGAAGGTTTGCATAACAGCGCGTGCGTGTTAATGCGCGCGTGTCGTCGCCGTTGGCGCTGAAGCAGATCTTCCCCGGTGGTCTTCCGTTACCGTGGAAACGACAGATTGAAGGTGGGAGACGGTCAGTACGGCGAAGAGGAAGTTCTGAGGAAAGATGAGACGGAGAAGCAGACAGACAGGCGGAGGGGAAGAAGGAAGGAACAGACTGACGTGTGGAGGTTCAGAGGGCAGAAAATAAGACTTTACAGAGGAGGAAACTGAAGATGGAGGCTCTTAGAGCTGAAGCAGAGAGTAGAGGTTTGATGGATAGATCTGAGGGAAAGAAATATGACTCACGAGGGAGAGAGAGAGAGAGAGAGGTTCAGCAGAGGATTAGAAAGGATATAGATTTAAAAACCAAGTAAAGGAAATGGGGAGAGAAGACAGAGGGAGACGGGGGAGGAGGGGCAGATGAGTTAGACTTACTGTACCAGTCAAATGTAAAGACCAGATGTCTCCATCGTGATTATTATAACAATTATTTTATCCGTTAATTGGTCAGTCTGTTACATATAAAACAGTGAAAAATACACTGCAAAAATTCTATATACAGTTTCCTGTAATGTTAAACACAAAGAAAGCAGAGAAAATGAGCTAATCGTTTAAAGCTGCGCTACCTGATGACCCCGTCCGCTTGTTTTCAGCAGAAACAGGTCGAGGTGTTTTTGGCTACGTTCAGACTGCAGCCCTTAAGGCTCAATTCCGATTTTTTTTTTGTTTGACAGTTCACATTATATTTTAAATGTGGCCCATATCAGACCTGATATGGCGGCCTGAAAGTGACCCGCATGCGCTGAAGAATAACACGACATCACACGCAGCAGCAGCTGTTGCAGGCTACAGCAGTAAACAAGGAGCAACAGAGGTTAGCTCACGGGAGACTCCCGTTTTTCATTGTCCTCTCACAGGTTACAGTTCTCCCGAATTATGACAAGTGTTCACAACTTTCTGTTCTTTTCTTTACAGTTTCTGGCGCTGTGAAACGTAACTGCCCCACAACTCACTGACTCCGTCTCTCTCTCTCCCCACTGTGTCCGCTCGGACAAATAGCCTGCACGTAACTCAGAAGAGAGCTCGCTGTCCGGTGGATTTTAGGTATAAGAAAGGGAATTTGTGAGCAGATGATAGCGAGGAAGAGCCACAAATTTAATAATGGCTTTTTGTGGAGCTCACGTTTCGTTTTCCGTCGCCACTGAGGTCGCATTTAAAAAGATCCGATCCGTATTGGATTTGGACCACATATGGAAGTGGCCCAATTCCGAACTGGCAAAGATCAGATTCCCTGTGACTTGGCCTGTTCACACTGTCAGAAAAAGTTCAGATCTGAGTCACATTTGGGCAAAAATATCGGATTTGGGTCACATTGGCCTGCAGTCTGAACGTAGTCTTTGTGTCACCTGATGAAGGTGAGTCCAGTGTTCTCTCTCTGTCAGCTCTGTGTTTTGGTCTCCACCAGCTCCTGAGGGAAATACCTAGCTCAGTGTTTCTCAACGGGCGGTACCGCCCCCCAAGGGGCGTTCCAAGGACGATGGGGGGCGCTGAAAGCAATATTTTAGAAAGGGGCTGAGCTGCTTTTGGGGGCGTTTGTTGGTTGGAAATTCTAAGGTGAGTTTACACTTAAGACTCACAACAATACGAGATTAAACTTTAAATTACGAGAATTCATACTGAACGTCTTGTTATCGCAGTTGTTACACATTTAC
This sequence comes from Lepomis macrochirus, assembly GCA_024633595.2. Lineage (NCBI taxonomy): Eukaryota > Metazoa > Chordata > Actinopteri > Centrarchiformes > Centrarchidae > Lepomis > Lepomis macrochirus. The sequence goes on along the minus strand of JALXJV020000004.1, from coordinate 4,020,904 downwards.
ATGAGGGATATTCCGCTGTCGGACTCACCCTGAAAGCATCTTCGTTCGCGACACCAGCGACTGTTGTCGACCCTCCTCGCGCTGTGAGTTGCAGACAGTTTGTGCCAAAGCGGACATATAGGTAGTTTCAGTCAGCTATAAAAATGTAACGTTAAAAACTGAAGCCCTGTCTCGCTCTGTTGGGGACTGTTAGCAGCACTTTATCAGAGGTGCTGAAGTTAAGCTGTGTTGAATTAATCGTGAGCTTCCTGTGTGATCACAGGTGTGTCGGTTAGTTTCGTTTTCATTCAGTTTTGTCTGTCAGAGGCGAGGGAAGCGAATCAGTAACATAATGCAGTAAAATATTATGAGTTCTCTTTAAATAGGCTTTTAAATGACGTTAGTCTCCTATAACGTCTTTTTTTCTTTACATGTCAGAGAACACAGACCTGTGGGAGAGATTCTGAATGTGCAGAAAGTTTTGAACATGAGCAGATAAGTTAAAGTATTTCCCATACGTTCAGTTATTTGTGGCGGTCCGCCACAATATCAACGCTGACCGCGACATATTTATTTTTATTTTTATTTTATTCACCAGGCCTATTTAAAATCGTGATTTGACTGCAGAGCTGCAGGCAGCGCGAATCGCCGCTGAGCTCATCCTCTCGCTCGTCCCTCTCTCTCTCTCCCTCGTGAACACAGGTGCACAACGCAGCCAATGTCGGAGACACAGCTAATAGAAGTTATTAGTAAGCATGTAAGGAGCCTAGCTAATGAAGAGAGCTGAGTTAATGTTAAAATAAAGCTGGGTTTTCGAGGTTAGCTGTACAGCTGCAGCACAGTTACACTGTCATTCTGTGGGAAACACTGACAGGAGCTAAAGTCGGTCAGTAACTGAATTAAAACGGATTCATTTATCACTGAGATGAAAAGGGGCCATAAACACATTTAAATAAGTTACTTCCCACAAAAGAGGAGGTAAGACTTAATCATGTGTGTTGACTCAGCAGGGATGATATTAAATAAGTTGATCTACAGGAGAAAAATATTTAAAAGCAAGAAAAAATGCCTGGGAGCCTCACTACATTGTATTCTATTATAATTATATATTTTGAATTGTCACCTGAGTTTTCAGACATTTCCACCCTAAATTGGTGCAGAAAAGGCAGAAATTAGGGAAGAAATCTTCACCAGAATGCAGGAAATTCAGTCTTTAATGCTCAAAATCTTCTGGGGAGGACCCCCAGACCCCCCCACTAAGTGCCCCATGAGAAAACAGTATTTTGCTTCATACACAGCTTCTGGGAGGAACATTCACTTATTAGTTAAATATAATAACTTTTCACCTGGCTTTTTTGTTACCTTTTCCATGTTTTTAATAACAATGGTTACAATAAAAAAATCAAAATATATTCAGGGCAAGTAGTCAACATCTTTTTTGGTTTTTGGTTGGCGTTAAGGGATCTGGATAGTGGTTAGGGGGGCGCTGGCCCAAAAAAGGTTGAGAACCACTGACCTAGCTCTTTACCCGCTAAATGCTCCAGTCTGAATCTCTGGGCACCTCACGATTCGAATCAGTCACGAGTCAGAGGGCTGCGATGCCATTATAAAACGATGAGCGACGCATAATTTTTTTTTCTATACAGGATTTCTGGATATTTTTTATTTAACCAGGGGGAGAAACCTTTGAGATAAAAATCTCTTTTTCAAGGGCGTCCTGGCCAAGAAAGGGAGCCGGACAGCAGATCTAACAGTACAAAATACAATCAGAACATTTACCCTTTTAGCTACAAAAGCACTTTTATTACCTGACACCGTGTGACCTTCACTGTACATTTACTTCATGTTTTTAGTAGTTTTAGAATTGTCCTCGTCCACATCTCAATGCATCTAAGAATCGATTCCCCCCCCCCACCCCTACTATGCTCACCAGCTTCTCTCTCACTGTGTCTGTCTGTGTGCGGCGGCTTTTCACTGCATCTTCTCTGAAAACGAGGCTCTGAGAGTGAATCAGAACAGAAAAGCTGCAGCCGGACGCAAAAACAAAGAGCTGAAAGTCACTTTAAAGCTCCGTAAAGCCGAGAAGCTGCAGCTGATCAAACACTACCAGAGACACCAACACGGCTCACACACTCATGTTATTAAAATACACCCTATAACCACTTCTATCGTTCTCTATCTATTTGGATTTAAAACTTTAAAACCCTTTGATGGTCTGATATCTGAAAACCCTGTCTGCCTCTCTGTGCAACATTGCCTTTAAGGCGAGCATGAATAAATGTGATACCTTCCAAGCGCCTTCTTTACAGTTTGTTAAAGGTTTTTCCAGCTGAATGTCCTCGTGCATGAGCAGTCATAAAATCCACAGCTTCTGTAATGCAGCATACGTCATCAGTGGTGTCTCTGAGAGTTTGGCACGGCAACAGCAGTAAGTTGGCGCTGCGAGAGCTCTGCACAGATGGAGCCAGAAACCCAGCTAACATGCTAAAACAAATGAGCACTGGGGTCTGATCACATCCACTCTCATTAATACTACTTAAGGTAATTCGTTTAGTAACCGATCTGACATTTATTTGATTCACTGCGCTGGTGTAACAGCCTGCAGGTCGGGAATCACCGAGCTCTCGCAGGAAATGAGCGAGGCATTCGTTTAATCCTGTTGCTGTTATTCGTGCTCACCGACACCGGCAGCAGTGGGAGCCGCAGCAGGCTTTAATATTATTATAGTAGGCATTATTTTGTCATTATAATTCCATTTGTGTGTTTTACATTCGCTGCTGAAATACATAATTTAAGTAGATCCTGTCGAGGTGATTATGGTCGTTTAAAAACGCTGTCGTTACGGATAAACAGCCGCTTTGTGTTCCGATAATCGAGTGAGGAAAATCCTTGAAATATGAATCCGTGCTTCGACCTGAGAAGCAGCTCACTCACACGTTTTCACCGTGACTATAAAAGACAAAGTAAAAATCTGAACACTCAGCACTTCAGGGTGCTATAGAGGGATAGGATTTCTTCTTCCTTTGGTTTACTCTGTGGTGTTCATGAATAAATGATGCGATGTGTTTTAGTTTTAGAGCAGAAGGAACAGCAGCATCAGGAGGGGATTCCTTCTTGATGGCACTTAGGAGAGTTTGTTCAGCTTCAGTCAGATAAAACACCTCTGCCTTGTGTTTTCTGTTTCATTTAAAGTTCAGATCCAACCGTCCATAGATGCAAAGAGACTGTGTTAGATCAGGATGATATTGCCACTGATTGAGAAGAAGCTCCTGGATGCGAGGTAGATAAGCAGCCTTTACTGCGGTGGCACCAAAATGCCTGTAATGTTGTAATTTATGAAAGGATTTTCCAAGAAGGAAGGTTAAAACCAAGGGCAACTGTTCCAGAAGTGAAGAAGCCTCTCTGATGAGACGCTTAACGTCTTCAAGTACCTTCAACCAGCCCAGCTGCCCTTCGTTTTAACCTTCGTTGGATAACTAAGACCTGGATGACATGAAGGGGTTTTCAATTTTTAAACAATTGACGAGAGATATATGTCCAGTACATCTTGTAGAACATTTTACATGTTAAAAATTGCGTTTAAATATTTACAGTCACATTAGGGCCGGGCAAGTTAGCGCGTTATTTAATTAACAGTGACAGTTTCACATGAACTCACCAGCTTGTCGCTACGACTGCTTCACCTCACTCTAACAGGGAAACTTGCTACTGTCTTATACCGGCTCTTCATGCAGGCTTTCATTTCAGCCTCTGTCTGAAACGAGCTGTAGGTGCTCCTGTCTCTTTGAACTTCTGATTGGCCATTATCTTCTGTGTTTACCAGGTTGCTGCAGGATAGCGCTGCATGTTCCTTTGTGGGCGTGGTCAGTATTCCCTACCTGGAGCAAATAACCATATATGGAAATCCAGCTCAGAATGACATTGGAATCATACCGAGCTGAAAAAAAAACACTTTTTAAAACAGAGCGTTCAGAACAGGAGGTTATCTGAGGGTTTGGTTCACACGAAGATCTGACATTGTAACATGATAGAAATGCCAGGAAATATGAAAAAGCATATTTAAAGGTCGCCTTTAAAGTGTTTGCAAACCACGTGATTGCACTTTTGTGTATAAAGCAGTACATTTAAATTAATAGTGCGCAATACACGACTATAGAATTCACTATTCAGTTTTGTGCTATGAGATTAATCATCAGAAAATCGTGTGATTAAATTTTTTAAGCGTTGCCCAGCACAAATTAACATTTATTCATTTAGTTGACGCTTTTATCCAAAGTGACTTACAATTGCTATACATGTCAGAGGTCTCACGCCTCTGGAGCAACGAGGGGTTAAGGGTCTTGCTCAGGGACACGTTGGTGGATGTGTCAAAGTTGGGAATTGAACCCGGGTTTCTCACACCGAAGGCATGTGTCTTATCCACTGCTCCATCGCCACCATACAGTCTGAAATGAACAAGACTAAATGTAGTCCGGTTTAAGAGACGGTTTTTCTGATCCGTGCTGTGGAGGTCAGACAGAAGCGCCACCTTCACGTTAGGAAGGTTAAAATCGAGCACAGCTGGACTTCAAGATGTTTCGCCTTCCATCCGACTGACCGGCAGGGAGCCCCAGCTGTCTAACTTCTTTGGGGTCAAAACGATCAATAGTGCTTGATTCGTTAGTGCTCCTGGCTGTAAAGACCGCACAAACACAAAAATTCAGTCCAGTGCAGTGAGGAATACTCAGACCTGTTCATTGGGGAATCTAAACAATCCCTACAGAAACCAAACGCCTCAGGTCAAGACTTACATCTGAAGGATAAGGGACACTTTCCATTTAACAATGGACATATTTTAGACAGTGAGGACAGATGGCACATTGTGCGCGGACCTGTTTCTCTTTATAACACAGTACTGAGCTGTTGGAGCCTGACAGGGACTCTATTTAAGACAGGGCCAACAATAACTGTAGCATAAACACTCGCTTGTGTTCTCTTCCCACCATCTTTCTGTTATTGTTCTTTTTCTCTTGTTCTTCCTCGTGGATTTTCTGACCTCGTTCTTCTTCGCGCTTCGAGTAAACTCAAAGAAATGTATTTATCATATCTTGTAAGCAGCGTGTCCGGGCTGTTTATCTGGGATTTGTGAAGAAAGACCAAACACAACTCGAGAGCCACAGTTGAAACGTTCTCAACACAGACAGATCGACCTCTAAATATTTTCCCCATGTCTCAGCTTCTCTTCAGTCCCTCGGTAGGTGCGGAGGTCGACTCTGGCTGGGGCTGGCTAACATTAGCTCATGCAGAAGGGCACTAAGTGTCACGGCACACTGCGAATCTCAGGCTGTTTGAGTGGGTGTCTGTAAGTAAAGCCTTGATCGTACTGCAGCACACGTTTCTCTACATACTACAGTCGGTATTTAACATGATGACGACCTCCTGACAGCGAGAGGAGGAGCTGCTGTTTTTGTTGTATTTGGCTGAACAGCAAGAAAAAGAAACTGCAGTATTCAGACCAATCAGGATCCAGCAGCAGTTTACAGTCTGATGATCAATACGATGAAACAAATAACGTGGAGTTTGATAGCTGATAGTTTGTTGTTACCTTGGCAACTTTAATCCAGCGACCAGAAGCAAAAAGACTCTCTTCTCTTGTGTACTGCAACATCGTTTTACAAGTTTGACTTGTTTTGAAGTAGAAGGCGAGCATGAGGGACGACCTCCTGAATATTTAATGGATGCTCTTACCTCCATTACTCAGAAAGAACATCCCTTTACTAACCTCTCGCAGTAACCCTTTCAGCTCTGGCACAGACGAGGAGTCCAACTTCCTGTAAGTGCAGCTTACTGGAGGAGGATGGACTGACATTAAATCATATGTGACCCCACAAAGATCCAGAACCTGCAAACCACTTTTCCTAATGACCCTAAGTTACCATCCAGAATGGTTAGTAGAAGAGAGAGCTGATAGCTGCTGCTTATTTCCCAGATGAAGCATCACAGATCCAGGAGCTTTGCCTGTTTATGGACTGGTCTGTGCGACTGTAGGAGCAGCAGTAGTGTTTCCTTAAGTGGCGCGGTTTTTACCTGTAAAGAGTCCCACAGTAATCATCGCGCCCAATGAGACACTTGGAGTCTCTGTAATGTCAATTTGGGGGCTCTAAATTTTTTAATTCCAGTTCCCATAATGCTTTGGGATGTTGCCATGGATTCAGGGAGTTATCTGTGAGCTACAACTTAAAGCAAGCGTGTAAATTTCATCTTAAAGAGTTGATATAGTGCTCAATTTTAGGTTCAAAATCTTTTTTAGTGGTTGAACCAGAACAGATTTACATGGTTTAAAAACACAATATTTTTTGTCAGACTGCTCATTGCTGCAGCTCCTCTTTTCACCCTGTGTCGAAGGCTTTGTTTTAGCTATGGAGTGATACATCTTGCCTCTAAATGATCTTTGTTGGGAGTTGCACATTCCTAATTAAGGACTACTAACCAAATAGAAGCAGAGTAGGTCGGGTCAGCGAGAAGCCGGTAAACAGCTCGGGTTCAGCTGCACGTGTTGCCGACCAGCTTGGCAACATGGACTGGAGCAAGAGTTTCAGAGCGGTGAGTTATTAATCTGTAACAAAAGGATCTTTCATCCATAAAGTTTTAACGGAGCTCTGTCTCTACATCACAGTAACAACTTTATGTCCACTGACTGCCTGGAGGGTAGCTAGTGTTTGGAAGGGAGAGGAGAGCTGTGTGCTGCAGCTCGCTGTTTCTGAGGGCGTGTCGGAGCAGCCGCTCGGCGAGCGTTATGACGTCACAGTGATGAAAGGGAAGCGGCTGGACTACAACGAGCTGTTTTGATGTATAGAGTCTGAAGAAGACGTGAGAGGAAGCGAAGCAGAGAAAGAAAAGAAACTGAGGAAGAGAACCTCACACGAATAAACATCGGCGTGTTTTGTTGAGCTAAAACATCTGAAAGGCTGCAGGACAGACAGGGAGCTGGTCTTCTTTCTGCTGGACTAGTCAGTAATAACGTATTAGCTGCTCACTGCGTCCCGTTGTTGCTCTCGCTTGACGTCGAAATCAGACAGAGGTTTAGCTGATAAATCTGGAGTTGATGTTAGCAAACTTACTAGCAAACGCACTCGGCCATCAGCAGCGTTACTGTTGGCTCGCCACCCAAGTTTCAAGCTACATTATGCTGCTGCTGGTGGGGAGCGGCGCCAGTGTCGAGCCGGAGCTGGTCCAGCGGGCAACGTAACCGGGCATAGCAGCCTCTATAGACGTAACATTAGCTAGCGGCAGAAGCGAAGAGACCGAAGAGGACGCTAACGGACATTGGCGAGAGCTTTGTGAAATAAAAGGCTGCAGCTGTCCGTCTTAATGTTTGACCGCTCAGTAATGTTGCTGCGTCTTGTGTTGTTACACCTGCATGATGTTTGGCTGTTGGCAAAGTTGGAGGCTCCCTTTTGATCATAAGTACTGTAATCATATTAAATGCTAGTTTACAGCTGTCCTTATTTACCACAGCGCCGAATTACACCCTGTTACAGTCGGGGCGCTAGATCACACTAAACATCTCGTCTTCCATTATGTTGCTTTAAGCCTCTTTTTGTTTGTGCCTCTGTGTTTTCACACACTGTACCGTACACTGTTACTAACTTTGCCTTTGGAAGTCATCACAGAAGGGGAGTCAGAGGAGTCTTTGTTTTTCTTGTGCAGTTAATCTCTTGCTGTGTTTACAGCCTCTGAATAAAGTGTGAAAACTTCCTGCAGGATATGACTGTGTGATCCTCTCCCTCCATATCTCCCCTCGGCATCAGGGCTGTGTGGGCCGTTTCACTTCAGAATAACGGGCCATTCTCTCTGACTGAGCCACCTTATAGATCTGAATAACGATCAAAGGTAATTTATGGCTGCAGAGGATGTTTTGTGAAATCGCGTTGACTCGAATAAAAGCACGAAGGCAACACAGGAAATGAACCGGGCCGGCGTGGAGGGGAGATTAATGATCCATCATTGTGTGTGTTTGTGTGTGTGTGGGGGGGGGTGTATTTGTGCTATGTGTGCAGTGTTTGGCAAGTTTATACTGTGAGACATCACTGAGATTACGTCATGTGTTTAGTCTACTTATGAGATTACTTTCCTCTTCAAGAAGAAATCTCTCTCTCTCTTTCTCTTTATTTGCCCCTGACCAATCAGGAGTGATGTTGGTCATTTTCAGGCAGCGTGGAAGCTGCGATAACAGTCGATCAGTTAACTTCCTGTTTGTTATTGCCAGCTAGCAGAAAGCTGCAGCAGCTCTCGGGGACGTCTCTCTGCCTGAGCTGCAGCTGAAATACTCTCAGACCAAACCAGCTTAAGACTGTTTATGTCTTGTAGTCGATACCAGTGAGATTCCACAATTATAGATGCTAAGTACTCCCATGTACTTCAACGTTCACTCCTTTATTAAAAACATTTGAACATTACAAACAGCTGTGGGAGGATGTCCAGGACAGATGAGAGCTGGTTTCATGTTAATATATTCATAAATGAGCAAGCGGTTGAAATCACAGCCTCGCACTGCACAATTATTTAACTATCTTTTTTACAAACTTACTAGTGTGTTTAATTGTGTGGGCAATAAATGTTAGAGCTTGGCAATAAAAGAATAATGACAATTATTGCAATATAATTTTCCTCAATATCAGTGTAACAATGTTCAGTGTATTGTCACTAAATATTTGATTTAATTCATTTGACTCACAAACAAATTAGCTTAATTTTTCTATTAAATTTTTTTTTTTTTGAGGGAGATGGACTGAAAAAAGATTTACTAATCACATATGTTGACAAAGATTTTATCAATATAGTTTTGAATGTTCTCTCTCAGATTTGTTAACTGATCCACTGTTTGGCTTCACGTGTTTGTCACATTCTGACTATAAAGAAAAAGTTTAACCTCATAATTAACCATCTGGTTTCTTCAATTTTCGCTCAGGAGCAAAAATCTGCCTTTAAACTTGAAAGAATTAACAATTTGACATTTATCGTGATAATTATCGATATCGAATGATATGAAATGTTTTTATCGTGATATCATTTCTGGCCATATCGCCCAGCCCTGCTTGAAATGGAGCTTATTGCCCTTTTCAGACAGTCCCTAAAGCTGATGATACACGGGGCAACTTTTTGAGCAACGTTGCTGGGCAGTCTTGCTAATGGCAAGTCCGACCATGTTTTGAACCAAGCGGGAAGCTTTCGGTCTACAATATGAAGCCGATGCGGAAGTTCCTGAAACCTGCATTCTATTGAAAATCCAGCAGGGAAAAGAAGCAAAAAGTCCGGCTCCATTAGAAATAATGGGAAAATGTTTCTCCTTCTCAGCTGAATAATTACCCCAGTAAACACTTTCCTGATGAGTTTATGGTCTCAGTCGCTAGTTTCAAGTCTTCTTCAACACAGCATGATGTTCATTTAGTAAATTATGGTCCCGTTTATTTTAAAATAGACCACAAAGCAGAGAATGTTTCAGGGAGGGGTTATCTATGATTGACGAGTCGTTACCATGGCGACCTGTCAATCAGGCTAGAGCCGACTCGTACCCTCGGCGCTGTGTGAATTTAACCAGCGCCGTTGAAAAAGCTTATTAGGAGTCGGCTGTTCACTTTCTCTGGTGAGAACATTTAGTTTTCAGACTGTTGTTCTCTGGACAAACTTATCAGCCTGTTGCACCTAGCTAAGCTAGCTAGCTAGCCGCACACGGCCGTTAGCTCCGCCGTATCGTCACTTCCGGGCGCTTCCTGGTTGCAAAAACTTGACATGGCGGCGCCCTACTGGCCAAACTCGAGGCTTCAAAACAGCGGCCCACAAACCAACGGGTGACATCACCATGACTACGTCCATTTCTCATATACAGTCTATGTTTTGAACGGATAGCGGCGGTGTGGGGCAGGTGGCGGGGTTGTGGGGGGAAGGGGATTATGGTAGTAATCTTTACTCATTACCATTGACGACAACGTTGCACTGCACGATCGCTCATCTGTGGTGATTTTGAGTCGATCCAAACTGTGAAACGTCTTCCTGAATCAGCTCTCAAACATCCCAGAACCAGGAGAAATCCGGAGCTGCTGAAGGTAACAGCTGCTAAAACTGACGGATGTTAAATATTAGACAAACTCCACCTGGTTTCCAGACAGGACGGCAGAGCTGTCGCTGCACCTGTCGCCATCTTCCACGCGTTGGATCCTCGGTACCTTTGGCACCTGGAAAAACGAGTACCGTCACAGTTTTTCTCGACTCGTGTCGTCCCTGGTGCAACCTCACCAGGTACAAACCCATAAAAGCAGCGCCCATAACCAAACCTCAGCACTGTAAATGAACTCCACACTTTCTAAACTGAATCACAAAACTCGTTTCTCAAACTCACACACGAGTGTTTTCTGTCTGATATAGATTTAACGCAGCGTGGCTCCGCGATGTGTGTGGCGTCCGTCTGAAACCAGTCTGCAGCAGTTTAAAGTCAAAGCGACGGAGGGTTTCGTGTCTTCAGAGCGCCTCTCCGTCTTTTATCCCCTCGTCCGTTTCTGTCTCCACCTTCAGCCAAAAACACAGCAGCTAATAAACACGTACAGAATCCATCTGGGCCACATTCATTTCCTCCAGTCTCAGCCCATTACACATGCTAGTTAGATTTTATACTCAATCCTCTCCCCAGTGCATGAACACACAAACGCACACAAACACACACACCGGGCTCAGTGTGAGTTCTTCTGGTGTGGAGATTACTCTGTAAATACTCTGTCATTGGTTTATTTTGTACTTTGTTGGATTGAAAAGTTGTCTTTTGCTCTAGTTTTGTTCTTCTGTGGTTGTTTGTGTGTGTTGTGTAGTTGGATAAGTTGTATGTGCAGGTTGTTTTTATGAGAGGAAAAATGTTCGATCACCAAAAGGTTTGTTTTTTTTAATTACACAAAGCTTTGAGGGCTCAGCCGTGTTGTTTATGATTTTGTGTTTTTATTTCTTAGTCACCAGTTTAATCGATCCCTGTTTCTTTTATTTATTTTTCCCAGCAGCTGCTGCCATTGGTTGTTATTTGAACATTTCTTCTGCTCGTGTTTTAATCTCGTTTTCTTTGTGTTTTGTTAAGTAGTTCTCAGAAATCCTCTTCTCCTCTCCTACAGAACAATCACAGCGTTACGTCGTTCAGATATGACACACACACACTCCTTATCGTACAATATCGGCCCTTCATGATAAATAATACGTTGATGTGATCCAACACACACAGAATACAACTGTATTCAGTAATTACATTGATCACATATTCTGTAAACCACATTGAGTAACGTAAATAAAAAGGAGTCATTACTTAAAAGGCGTTTTTAGAGGCGGGTGTTGCTGAATGTTCGATAATTGTAAATTGTTTATGTGATAGCACTTTACTTCAGCTTCACTGCACTCAGCTCCCACAGAACATGTTAGTGTTTGTGTTTCAGTTGCTACCAAAACTGAATCGTGGGTTGAATCGGTGTCATTCGGCTGATTCCTCAGCTTTCACAAGAAAAGTAAAAAGGCTCTCCAGAAAGCTGCTTCAATAACCGCACCGACCTCCAAGAGAACTGTTGTTACCAGTGACGTGTCTTTTAGTTGTATTACTAAACAAACAAAAACAAAACTGCATCAGAAAACCTTCAAAACAGTTTAAAGTTATTCACTTTCAGGAGTTATTCAGTGTCACGTCCACAATTGAAGCTGCAGGAATAACTCTTCATGTCGTGTTTGTTCTGCAGCTGAGTAAGCTTCGAGCTTAACAAAGAATAAATCAAAATCCATCTATAGGCAAGTCCCGCCACTTGGCAGCCATCTTGGTATGGGCTCCGGCCAGTTATTTGGGACTAACAAGATCCGGCCCCTCTCTAAATGAATGGGGAGAGAGCCAGAACTTAAAAACAGTCAAATCTGATAAAAAAACGATGAAAAAGTTTTATGTCTTCGTCCCAAAATAAGGTTTAAAAAGCAAATGTCCCCACCGGTTATACTTCTACTACACGTGCATAAGGTTTCACCAACCGCCTTCGTTTACGTCTCTATCCAGAGCGCCGGTGACATTACGCCATGACCTCCTCCCACCGGAGCGCTTTAACAAATGCTATGCTAATGATAGTCCGCATACCATATTAATAAAAGGCACACCTGTATTTTCTAGCACATACTGCAGGTACTGCAGATCACAACAACACAGATGCTCCTCGCCAACGTGACGCCATGAGAACAAATGCTAACTGACGTCGCAAACCTTAACTGTGCTCCGGCGTCAGTGGAGCCACCCGATTGGCTTGATGTGTTTCCCGGCTCGGCTGTTAAAAAGCAGACGAAAGGGCTGGATATGTGCATAACCGCCATCTTTGGCGTTCCGGGCTTCCCCCGTAGATTTCTGTTCAAGGTCGTTGTGATATGTTGTATATTTTTATTTAATCTCTAACCGTGTCTGAACAGTGGGCAGTCCCAGACCTGGAAGCAGTGGTTCTGAAGCCCTGATGAGTCTTAATGTTGCAGAACCAGAAGTAGCTGACTGTGTACGTTTGGTCCTCATCGTTCCTACTCTGGACCCACACTGGCAGCTCTGAGATGTGGCTCTAAATGAGGCAGAAAATGCCTCCTATCTGCTGTTGCAGCTCAGAAATGGCTCTCTGGTGTCACACAACACAAACAAACGTGTGATTTGCTAATGAGAAAATGTTCAGTTCGCGAAGACGCTAGCAGTTTCCTCTCTGTCCCGCGGCGGTCCTGACCCTGTGGCTGTGTGACAGTGATGGCGATAATGGCAGTAATATTGTCAGCGTTAATGTTAGCAGATGTGATTTTTAGATATCGGAAAACGATATAATGAGCTTTAATGGCTCCGAGCTCTGCTGCTGCTTTGTTTCTCTGTGTTTTATGGAAGTAATATCCTTATGTTCTCCTTTATTCTCCGTTTGTCTTTGTTCCTCCATCTCTGCTCTTCTGCTTTCCTGCCTCTCTCTTGTCCCTGCTCAGCTCCTGTATCACTTACTTTACACATCTGCTGGGACAATCAGTATTCAGATTCATAGAACTAATCTTTAGATTATTGAATCCCTATTGGTGTTATTATAGATATATCATGGAAATCCTTAAAGAGCCATGGAATTTAAAGTATTTTCCAGGACTCGAGAAGTCATGGAATTGAGTAGATTCATTGAATGTTTTGGAAAATTATATCTTACTGTACATTTTATGGATTGATGTGAGTCACAAAATCTGAACATTTGAATCAAATATTACTTGAATAGAAATGCTGTTTAATTGTCATTTAATAATTAGGCCCAGGCTGTGGACTAAACTATGCAACTGTTTGTACTTGTAGATAGAGAAGCTCACGTTAGATTCATATACGTTTGATAAATACCTGGAGTCCTGGACAAAAAGAAAATGCAGCTTGAATCAGTTTAAACAGCCTCAAACGTAAAAAGTTCAGAGTATCATCAATTGGACTTTGTTCATCCACAAGATTTATTCATTTGAGTTCTTACAACAAAGAAAGCTGCTGTTCCCTTGAGTGAAATCATCCAGCTGTCATGTTGTCAACCACGACACACTTTGTCTCTCTTTACAAACCAACAACGGGACATTTGTAATACTGAGAGAATACTTGAGCCTCTTCATTGTGAAGTCTGCTGCTTGAACGTTTGGTCGGCTGCAGAATGAGTCACGTATGAGTTGGTTGTGATAATTCAAGATCTCAAGATGTTGTTGAGTGTGCAGGGAAAAAATTGTCAGTTTCAGGTTGTGCAGCTGACGAGTTTATTCACCAGGTCAGGGCTGAATATGAAAAGGTGGTGGCTGTGCAGAAACACTACACGGACAAAAGCATGTGGACACCCAAACATTACACCCAGACGACAGCCTTTCCAGCTGGCTTTCCATAGAGTGTTTTTAAAATATCAGGACATAGAGAAAAATGCCCCAAGAACCAGAATGTGCACATTTAAATCTTTTGTTTTGCACGACCAAGAGTCCAAAACCCAAGATTTTTTTTGCTTTTTATCATATGCAGCCAACACTGGTTTCACATACAACTCAAATTTTAATGTTGTGTCGCATTTACCGTGTGAGTTTGACAGCTGGACTGCTCCCTCGACTGTGCGAATAAACACACAACCCTCCATTTCAACAGCTGCGTATGAACTCAAAATAAACATTTTGCTGGCATTTAGTTGCTATAAACGGATCAAACTGATGCCGAAATAACCACATCATGATGATGATTTGTTGAAAATATTAAGCTAAACTTTTAAAATGCTTGTTTTCTGGACGGATTGGGCTCTTTCGTAGTGAAATACACGAAAGCTGGAATCAAGTTGCAGACACATATTTTTTATGAACCTTCAAAGTTCATCTTCCTGGCTTACTTTTCTCCCTGCAGCCTCCTGTTGTGTCTGTAAACATTTGAAGTCGTCCCACAGAGCTCATGCAGCTACAAAAACAACAGTGGGCAGGGGCGTAGCACAAAATTCTGGACCCCCATGATGATGCATTCTCAATGGGCCCCTTCATCCACAGCTATTCATTGTAGTATTGTATTCTTGAATGCTGATCTCCTCACATGAGGGCCCTGGATACTCACTCCCCTTTACCCTGTCTCTGCTGAGAAGCGCAAGTGAAGATAAATCAACGTTTTAATCCCAAAAAATTACGAGTTAAAAAGTTAATTTAATAAAAGCAGCTAACTCTGAGCTCCTTCTGCAGGTAAACGGCTCAGACGGAGCAGAATCTGGTCCAACTGCGGGTTTTTATTCGTCCAAAGCCCTGGCGCCGCCCCAGCTCTCTGCTCCAGATCTCCCTTCGGATTAGCAGCTTTTTGTCGGCTAGGAAGAGACTCTGTCCCTGTCCTCTACACACCACACTCTGAAAAGCCGTCGGTGACGCCCGGATAGTCTGAACGCTGAAAGGCCATCACCACACGCGAGTTGAAAGCTGTCGACCCACGCGATGGAGCGGCGCACAGGATTTTTTGAGTGGGAGCACACTACGCGTCGCGTCCTGCAAGCCGCCCTGCAGGAAATCTCATCTTTGCATTTACTCTGTATCTAATGGCGCCGTACCACCCTCATCGCGTTCTATGTGAAACCGGCATAAGACAACAAGCAAATTCTGACATTCGAGAAGCTGGAACCAGTGAATCTTTGGCATTTTTGCTCAGGGGTACATATCGTGTTAAAACAGGTGAAAAACAGCCTCAGACTGAAAGTATACGTGCACGGGTGTCCACTTACTTTTGGCCATTTTAGTGCACATGCGCACACACAGTTCACGTTACATTGTGTCTCGGTAACAATAACAACAAGGCGACATTCAGCTGGACGGTCCAGATACAGAGGTTTATTAACACACAGATAAAGAGAGGAGGACGAGAGACAGGAAGGAGAGAGAGGCAGTGTGAGGACGGGAAGATGCAGTGAATACAGTGAAGACAATAAAAAAACAAAAACACGTCTGTCCTGATTGTCCTGTCAGTCACAAAGGCAAATCTTTCTGTTGTCTCAGAGTGGAAGTAAAGCCCGCATGGTAAACCTTTTAAAAAAGTTCCACTGTCTCCGAGCATAAATAATTTCAAGTGATGTCACAAGTTTTTGATTTATTTATTTATTCATTTCCCTTTTGTTTTTTTTCCTGGAACTCTGTTCTGACTTATGAAGACAGTAATCATGTTCCAGGGGAGAGGAAGGAGGAGGAGGAGGGAGGAGGGAGAATCAAACCTTATCCTTTAAAACAGTTTCTATTTTTACTTGCTAAAAGCTCTTCTTCTCCTCCAGCTTGTCTACTCTAAAAACATTTCACTTTGTGACAGAGCTACGCTACGCAGGTCGGTTTGGCTCTAATCAACTGACACACTGAGGAACAAAAAGGAAATGCTAAAAAGCTCTACAAAAAGATTATTTTATTATTTTCTCTCTCTCTCTGTATCTCTGATCGAGACAAGAAGGCATCTGGAGCAAATGTTCGTTAAAGGTACAAGCCGTGCTTAAAGGGGCAGCCCTGTGCACTTTCAGCAGCAGTCCATGCTCTTCGTGGTCGTAGGAAAACACCCCCCTCCCTCCCTCCCCCACACGTCCTTTTTCAGATGTGTTTCTGCACTCTTAAACACAATTTCCTGGCTCAGGCTTTGAGTATCAGTATCCGCAGCGTCTCCCAGAGTACTGGCTATTTTTGGTCTGTTTGTAGTTTGTCCTCCCTACCGTCTTATTCTTTCCTGTCTTCTCCGTGAGCACCGTCCCCCCACCCTGTCGGCCTGCGCGAGCCCACCCCGTCACAGTGCGTTGGGTCATGGCTGTAGGGCTAAAGAGGGCAGACCTGGGCAAACAATAATACATGTAAATTTGGTATTCAGTCTCTTTAAAATTGCACTTGATCTGTAGTGTCAGGCAGCTGAAAGCCTCAAAGCCTTGCAAAGAAAAGATCGATTGTAAAAGCTCTCAGTCAGTATTGGATTACTGGTTTGCTCAGGTCGAGTGCTGGGTGCGGTGGGAGATGGTGAGGAGGTAACCGTGGAGCTGGGGGAGGAAGGGGGGTGAGAGGTGGGGATAGTGTCTCTCTACGGTAGCATGATGGGAGCGTCTGAGAACACGGACATGATGGAGTCCGCCTCTCCGGCCCTCGCCTGCGACTGGTTATGGAGCTTTGAATGCTGCTCGGCCCCTAGCAGTAAACCCGGTCCCAGGTGTCCGTGCATCGCCCCAGCTCCCGGCCCCGCCCTGAGTCTGCCGTTCTGCTGCTCTTTGATAGGCTCCAAAAAGACCACATGCTTGTTGGTACTGACCTTGCGGCCCGGGCCCTCAGTGGTCGCCGGCGGGGTCGGGGTGAGGATGGAGGACTGGGCGCTCCCTGCCCCGGCCTCGTGCCCCTGGCTCACTGTGGCCACGGCCGGGGTCGAGGCCTTGGGACAGGCAGGGCAGCGGCAGGGCGTCAGGTAAAGGTACATGAGGACCAGCACCAGGCTCACCACACAGCCCAGCAGGGTGGTGAATCCGGTGTTGAAGGACTCGTAAGGCTCGTTGTCGGGGTGCAGCACCACGGTCACGTTGACCTCCCGCGTTTCGTTGCGCTGCAGCTGCTGGTCCAGAGCCATACACCAGTAGATACCAGTGTCCTCCACACGTGCCGCCAAGATCTCCAAGCTACCGTTGGCGTACATCTTTAAAGAGCCGTTGTTGCCTGGCGGCGCCACGTACTCCTGATTGGGTGACACCCAGAGAAAGGTCACGTGCTGTCCGCTGAGAGTGGTGACACAGTGCAGCAGCACGGCCGTCCCTGCCTTCACCAAAACACTGCTGTCCTGCTCTTTCAGCAGCCCGCTCAGCGCGCTCGTGTTGCATTTGGCAAAGTAGCGGTCATGCTGGACGAAGCGCACGGTGCCTCTCTGGATCCCGTAGACCAGACAGGTGTGCTCCTGTCTGAAGTCTCTCACCGAGGCGAAACCTCTCTGCTCCCAGTGCCGGAACAGGCCGTACATCGAGCACTCGCACACCAGGGAGTTGTTGTGAAGGTAGAGTCCTCTCTGGATTGAAATGGGTAAGTTCCAAATGTCCTCCAGGGGTAGTTTGGGCAGGCGGTTTGAGGACAGGTCCAGCATGGACAGGTGAGGGTGGCTGTGCTCCTGAATGGAAAAGAAGGGGAAGTCGGTGAGGCGGTTATGACTGAGGTAGGCCTTGCGGAGGCAGCTCAGTCCAGCCAGAACTCTGCTCTCCACGTGGACGATGCGGTTGTTGTACAGCAGCAGCTCCTCCAGTCCCGGCAAATCTAGAAAATAATGCTGCTCCAGAACATGCAGCTGATTGGACGACAGGTCCAGATGATGGAGCAGACTCCCAGAGGTGTTTCGAAATGCCCCCGGGTGAATAGTGGTAAGCTGGTTGTGTGCTAACCTCAGCGTCTCCAATCGATAAAGTCCTTCAAAGCCGCCCCCCTCCAACTGCACAATCCGGTTGTGGCTGAGATCCAGAGTGACAGCGGAGACGGGCATTTCTCCGGGGACCTGCTCCAGACCCGCGCCGGTGCAGCTGAGGATGTCCGAGGCACAGAGGCATCTGCCGGTCTGGGCGGAGCCCTGGGACAAACAGATAGTGGCCTGGACCGAGCTCAGCTGGGGGAGCTGGAGGCAAACTAACAGCACAACAACAGACCACCACGACAGGGATGCTGCTAGAACAGCTGGCGTCACCACACCCTGCACAACACCACAGCTACCGACGACACATACCATGATGCCACCAGCACACCGTGGGCATCAGCAGCCAGCGATCTGTTTACTGTCTCCTCTTTGTGACCCAGTTTATGTCTCTGTCACTTTATCCACTTCAGAACAGCCGGTGTGAATGCCTCTCTGAAAGTATTTTTCACATCTTCACGTCGTGTGATTCATCTCATTCTGACAGAATTTAACATGTGAAAGCGACTCCTGACACACTAAACAAACCAGACTGTACATACTTGTTTTTCATCTTGTTCACACTCTTTTTACTTTTGAAGTATTTTCTCTTCTGCTAATGTTCCTGCCACGAACGTTGTAAATGTTTACATCCCTCACATCTGAGACAGAAAGCTTATTTGCTTTGTTGCGTTGAAGCCACAGGGCACAAACAGAATGTCAGAGTAATGCAAGCGGGTTTCACCGCTCCTGCACGATTGTTTATTTTGTCTGAACCGGTTATTGTTGAATGAGGCGACTCCACCTGCCCAACCTGCAGCCAGCTGGTGAGGGAAAAAAACAAAGAGGCAGTTATCAGGTGTGCCAGTGTAAACAAATCCCTTCTGCTCTGTGTTTTATGGGCAGCAGCAGGCTGGAAGTGAGCAGGTGGAAGAAAATCTAAGAAGACAACTATTTTGGCAACAGGTTAAAAGGTAAGATAGTCAAAGTTTAGTGGCGTTAAAACTCATCCAGGTGTTCAGGAAAGTGGGGAAATAAAGAGCAGGTGCAGGTCGAGGTTTTAAAATATTCTCCTTTGTGGTCCGTTTTATTCCATCCAGAGAAAACATTAGAAAGCAGCTGTGTGGAGCGCTCAGCCTGACTTCCTCTCACCTCGTGTAATCAGTTTAGCCCATAACTGCCCCTCTGTACCTCCAACACAGACACAAGTCCTCCCCGGATGTTAGATCCCGGTTTGGTCGGTGACTTTTATCACTGGGTCGTCTTGTTTGAATCCTCTTTTCAGGGCATGAAAATCATTTTCCTGTGAAGGAAACACGAGTCTGAGGCTCAGGGTTGTTTTTTTCCAAACACGATGAAGGAGGCTCGTCGTAGTTGTAGCATGTCTTTGTTTTCTCGCCAAGTCGGGTGTTGAGTCACAGCCCCAGCTGTCTGCCGTCCACAGCCCGCCCCGAGTCCAGGATCAGATTTTCAAAGAAGTCACCATCTATCTAGTCCACTTCACTCCACTCCACTCGCAGGCAGCGGCAAACGCTTCACACTCCACTCACACTCTCTCATCTACACTGTTGCTCGCTCTGTTTTTGTCCTCCGGCTAATTTGTGCAAAGCCAGTCCTCTATTTTTTTTCTTTTCTCTCAGCAGTGGGAGGATGCAAGGCTCCACGCAGGAGAGAACTCTCGCTTTGCTCGCTGTAAAAATCCCAAGCATGAAACATGCAGCCTCTTTATCTTCTTCTTCTCCTCCTCCTCTGGGGCTCAAACAGCTCCCAGATACGAAGAGAAAAGTTGGGCTGAGTCCGTCTCCAGATGTGAGCGCCGGGTCCTGAGTGTGCAGGCTGAGTCCAGATGTTAGCGGAGGCTGAGCCGTGTGCTGCCTCCCGTCTCTTCAGCGCTCGCTCTCAGCTCAGCTGTGAGCTCCGTCTTCTGGTGCTTTCCCGGCTCCTCCTCTCTCTCTCTCTCTCTCTCCCACCCCCCCTCTCTCTCCTCTCAGCATCCTCCGCCCATTAGACCTTCCTCCTCCTCCTCTTCCTCTTCTTCTCTCTTCTGTTCTCCTCGTTTAACTGCTTCACTCGCTTTCTGTCTGTTTCTGTTTCAGTCTCTCCCTGTTGTTTTCATCACCATCTCTCTCTCTCTCTCTCTGATGGCTTATTTTGCCAGCAGAGCAGCATTATGACTGATTGGTGGTGGTGATTCTGGAGGGAATCTGATTGGCCAGAGGGAGATGCACATGAGGAAGGCACTCTGTCTCTTCTGCAAACATTAGTTGGGCCGTACTTGTTATTCATGATACCTTTTTTTCCACAGACGGTTGTAGGTCTTCTGTTTATGGGCCAGATTACTGTCCATAATTCATGATAAGTAAACTTCAAGCGTGCCAGTTGTACGTGGAGACCATTCCTCTCCTGTAAATCTTGTCTGTTAAGCCAAGTTCTCAGCGTGGCGGTTATCTCAGTCACTTAGTCCTCCAGACTGAAACGTTTCAACCTGCGTTTCTCCAACCTCCCTGGACGTCGCCGTAAGAGGAAAATTGATTTATTAATCAAAGAGACGGATAATGCGAATGGGAACCAAAGAGCTCAGAACAGCTTCCACAGAGTTTAGAGGTGACTTAATGGAAGACGCCACTGTTTCAAGCAAACCATCCAAAGGTATATAGACAAGCCACAAAGCTTCTGGGAGAACGTCCTTCGGACAGATGAGACAAAACTGGAGCTGCTTGGCAAGTCACATCAGCTCCATGTTCGCAGACGCAAAAATGAAGCATACAAAGAAAAGAACATGGGACCTGCTGTGCAGCAGGGAGGAGGCTTCGGTTAGGGTTCTGGTGCTGCTATTCTTCATCTGGCACAGGGTGTCTTGAACCTGTACTGTCGAGGCATTCTGCAGCGAAATGTGCTGCCCAGTGTCTCAGTGGCAGGTCACAAGTCCTCCTACAGGGTAACGACCCAAAACACAGCTGAAAACACGCAAGAATGACTGAGAGCAAAACATCAGACTGATTTTCATCAGTTTTTATTTATTATGACTTTTGTCAGTTTCAAGTTATTTCAGGGACCATTGTGGGTTTTTCTTTAATGGAAGGATACCAACAATGCATGCATTATATTATCTGTATTAGCGCTGGGCAATAAATATTATTATCGAAATATAATTTTCCTCAATATCAATATTATAAATGTTCAATATATTGTGAATAGATATTTGGTTTAATTCATTTGAATCACAGAAAAATTAGCCTTTAATTTTTTCAATAAAATATTTATCTTGTTGAGGAAAAGGGACTGAAAAAAGATTTACTGATCATATTAGTTTTTAATGTTCTCCCTCAGATTTGTTAAGTGATCCTCTGTTTGGCTTCAAGTGTTTCTCACATTCTGACCATAAATAAAAGTTTAACCACATAATTAACCACAAACCATCTGGTTTCTTTACTTTAAACTCAGGAGCAAAAATCAGCCTTTAAACTAAAATAATGATTTGACATCGTGATAATTATCGAAATCGAATGATATGAAATGTTTTTATCGTGATAACATTTGTGGCCATATCGCAACCCGGTGTTACTGTTACAAAAGGGCCCCATATTTTCACGTCGATATCTGTCAGCTTATTACGTAATCTTCACCAACAGTTCCTTCAATGAAGTATCTCCTTAAGTTTTCCAGTGTTGCAGCGCTACGTCTACATCTAGTAATCCACGCTTTGGTCCTCGTACCTCGTTTTTGGCCAGATCGCCCTCCCTCTCGCCTGTCAGACATGAAAACTGTTAGCTGGTGTCACAGCCGCACCCTGTACGTATCTGTTCATGTATTATTCACACTGGGTGGTCTGTTGCTTGAATGGATGCAGCAGTTTTACAAATCAAGGAATTAATAGGTTGTGATTCTGTATTGATCTGTGTTTTTCTTTGCTTAACAACAGTATTATTTATCACAGTCAAACAAAGCCAACAGGACCAACAGTGTTTGTGACTAGAAACAGAAACGTGGATATTTTTGAATAAATAATATCTGTACCAAAAAAGCAGCAGAAGTTAAGTGTGTCTGATAAAGTTTTCATAATTTCAGTTTAGCGTTTTAAAATGTCTTTATTGCTGGAATAATCATAATTTAGTTATGTTCATTCTAAAATTTCTAATTTTCCAACATAATGTGTACATTAATATATTCAGGTTAAAATTAGATTTCAGCATCTTAAATTCTTTTTTTTCCCTCTTTTAGATGTTTTTTTCCTCCCTCATAATGATGAAGTCACACCTGACTGCAGATCTGTGTCCAATCCTTCTTTTGTGTTTCTGCCTGTTCTGATAATCTCTCATCGGGGAGGACGTCACCTGTCTGTCTCGGCCAGAACCTGCTGCTGTTAATCTAACACACAAAAACACACACACAGGTTTGTGCGCCTGTGTGTGTGTTTAAATATCCTGACATGCCTCGTTTGCATAATTATTCTCTCTAACCTTTGCGTGACCTTTTAGTTGCGCAGTTAAAGAAACGGATTCAGGTCGAGACGCAGGCTAATTTATTTAAATCCTCTTTAGTTGAATTGTTTTCAAAAGGAGGTCGGACGAGCTGAAATGTCTGCTCAGTCGTGCTGCTCCTTCTCACAGATTCACATTTTTGTCCCTTCCGTTTTTCCGCCTCAGAAGGTTTGCAGGCAGGAACCCGTCGGCGCTGACACAGGATCAGTGTCTGCAGCATGCTTTGCTTATTTCTGTGCTCAGCCTGCGTCGTCTCTGCTGCCGCCTCTGACCTGTTACTTGGCATCAGCGTCTCTAAGCTACCTGTGGACTTTAAAATTAAAAATAATCCATCTGCGTGATTCTTGTACGTCCAAACAGTTGTTTGTTTTTCGGGGGTCAGATCCTGAACTGGCATTTCTAACGAACCCTTTTGTTTTTTATGTTGCTGTTTAATATGAGCTTTAGTTTCGTCTCTGTCGGGACGCAAACTGTTCGCTTCTCAAGGCTTCAGCCAAAACCAGAACATCTGGGCTGCTGTTCCCTGATTTCTGCCTGGGAGGCTGCGATCGATGGAGGTCGAGGTTTTTTTTTTTGTTTGGTTGTTTTTTTTTGTAGTTTATTTATTTAAAAGGGACAATGCACATAAATCAACATGAGGACTTATGTAAATGTACCAGATTTTTTTATCTGGCAGGCTATCAGAAAACAGCAAAGAAACACAGAGCACAAAAGCACAAACAGAAGCACAGAAGCAGTAACAGAAGCACTGCTGCGAATTATGACGGCATATTTGATTATCCAGTAACAATTGTTTTATAGCTTTGGAGAAGGAGGTGAGAGGAGACATGTTCCTTCGTGGGTGAAATGTGTGCTGCTCCAGAGGAGAAGGCTGTCCGCCCTGAGGAACCTTTTCTATATGATATCTTACCGTCACCTCTGGAAGAAGCTCTGATAGCTGAGTTAACAGTTTCTTTAACATTTTCAAATTTCATTGTTTTCCCAGTTGAAAAGAAACATACTACTTTAAAATTTTACAATGACGATGATACGAATCTGACTTTTTATCCAACGTTTTCAAAGCCTGATTATAAAGTGCTTCTCCTGACAGTAGTGCGGTGCTACCTGTGTGTGTCCAGCTGGTCGGACAGTAGTGGAGGGTCGTGGCGTTGATGTAAAACTTTGAGGCCTCTGTAGTTAAATTATTCCTAACGTGTGAATTTGCCAAATTAAATTTAACTCATGTTAATTTCCCTGCAGCCGACCTCAGGTGTGACAGAGGAGAGATGAACAGGTGGCGATGATGATGATGATTAATGTGTGTGATTAGTTTTAAATAAACTGTTTAGTCTGCTAAATGTCATTATAATAGATAATAATAAAAAGTCAGGCAGTCAGCCCAAACTCTAAAGACGGTGTTAAATTAGTTTTTATTATGTGCTGCTGTGTTTACTTCAGGTTCAGAATAACGTGTTGTTGTGGTGATTTATAAAGACTATGTACGGTCAAACCTGCCAGTTCAAAGCCAACTATACGACTTCATTATCGTGCTCTGCCTAAAAAAAAAACAACAACATCACTGTTCATCACCTGCTGAACCAGAGACCAAACACAGCAGCCTTTATTCCATATTTACTCTTCTGTGTGTGCAGAGATCTGTTTCCCTGCTGTCGCTCTGCATGCGTCCCTCATTTCAGGTGTGTCTGTTATTACTCATGTTGTGGGGACAAAAACTTGTTTACACATTGTGGGGACTGGCCTTCGTTATGCAGGTCCCAGCAATACAAATCATTAAAGTTTAGGGTGAAGACTTGGCTTTAGCTTAGAGTGCAGACTACACGACTTTCAGTGCGCCGTTCACGCTACACAACTTGCCGTCTTGTGACGAGAGTCTCGAAGTCATTGTGGCGTTCACACTACGTGACTGATCGGTGACAGGGGGGTCACACACTACACCAGCTGACAGCGGCTGTGTCACCCGACGCTGGTCTCCAAACCACGTTTAGTCAAGAAAACACATGTGAAATGTGAAACCGGAAATGAAGCGAACTTACAGGTGAAACAGATGCTGTTTGTTATAAAGACAAAGAATCTAAAGGCAGCAGGGATCGTCTGAGCTGCAGAGAGCTGGAGGGAAATAAAAAGTGTTTTGCGGCGAAAAAGAAGCAGCCTGCTCTCATTGGCTGGATGTGGATGTCGAGTCGGCCAACTCTTCCAGATATTTGGCGTGCTAGGTATCTGGCAGATGTCAGCGATGTGTCGGGGAACCGTTTTAATGCGTCGTTGAGTATTTCACACATAACGACTGGCGGCTGCCGATCGATCGCTGATTTACCCCTGATCACAGCCTGACTGTCGTACAAATCGAGCTTAAAATCCTGTAGTGTGAACTCGGCTTTAGTCTCCAGGGAATGAATGGGAGTCAGCGTAATGTCCCCAGAAGTGATAGAAACACTGGTGTGTGTGTGCGTTCGGGTCTTGGTCACACTGTGTGTTTCATGCTGATCTCCTGTCACAGGGGATTAAGATCAGAAACTCACAGCCAGGGACACACACATGCACACACACACTCTTAAAAGCGGAAACATCAGGACGTCGGTGCTGACACACACACAATCAGCCCGACACACACATATCTTATTCACGCAGGTACACACCTGTCAGTAGAGTTTCAGCTGTGAACGTATGAAGACATCAAACGCACACACTCTCTTCTTCCACACAAAAAGCCCGGATCATTATTTTACCCCGACACCAGTTATTAGAGCTGTAATGTTTATGGTCTCAGTCGCTAGTTTCAAGACTTCCTCAACACAGCATGATGTTCATTTAGTAAATTATGGTCCCATTTAGAGGAAAATAGACCAGAGAGCAGGGGAGGTTTCAGGGCCGGGCGTTTAACGAGCCGTTAACTTGTTTTTGGAAGCTCTCTGTGTTCTCGTCTCAGAGCTTTAACGCCTCTCACAGTGTGTTTTTTCACTTCTTGAACTGTAACATTTTGGTCGCCTGAAAACATCTTGGGCAGAGTTCACTAGCCAACAATTAGCATCCCAGCTAATATCACAGTTAACGTGAATTAAAGATGCACCTTGCTAACCAAGCTAGCTTGCGCCACCCTCTCATCTAAATATGGTCACGTCTGGTTCAAAAAACCAAGATGGCTAACTGCGGCAACGTCCACTTCTTTTATAAAGTCTATGGTTTAAACCAGAAACGTTTTAAAGAGACACACGCCACTTGAAGAGGTGGTATTCTGCTTTTTGGCTTTTTCCCTCTCCTTTATTGAGTTTTATACCTTTTTTGTGCTGTAACAGGTTTGCAAAGTGAAAAAGCCCAAAGTCCAGCCCAAAGTTAGTTCCCATCTCCCACAGAAACTCTGCTCTGAGCTGAAAACAGCTCGTTTTTAGTCCAGCCACTTCCCTTTCATCCCTGTGATGTCACAGGGATGAAAGCTAAACGCGCCTCATTTAACGCCGCGGCGGCTGCTCGACTGCGCCCTCAGAAACAGCGAGCTGCAGCACACAGCTCTCCTCTCCCTTCCAAACACTAGCTACCCTCCAGGCAGTCAGTGGACATAAAGTTGTTACTGTGATGTAGAGACAGAGCTCGGTTAAAACTTTATGGATGAAAGATCCTTTTGTTACAGATTAATAACTCACCGCTCTGAAACTCTTGCTCCAGTCCATGTTGCCAAGCTGGTCGGCAACACGTACAGCTGAACCCGAGCTGTTTACCGGCTTCTCATGACCCGCCCTACTCTGCTTCTGATTGGCTAGTAGTCCTTAACTAGGAACTGTGCAGCTCCCAACAAAGATCATTTAGAGACAAGATGTATTACTCCATAGCTAAAACGAAGCCTTTGACAAAGGTTTAAAAAGAGAAGACAATATATGGTGTTTTTTGAAGATTAAACCATGTAAACCTGTTGTGGTACAGCCCATAAATAAGATTATGAACCTGAAAATCAGCAGAATACCACCTCTTTAAAGAATCCTCAAGGAAGACCTGTCACACCAAAGACGGTGGTTGTATGCACTTATCCCGCCCCACATATCCCAGTCATCTGCTTTTAACAGCCAATCGTGTGGTTCCACTGATGTAAGGGTCTACCACACTTGCATAGTAGAAGTATAACATGTAGAAAAGAAACACTTTTGAAACCTTTTTTGGGGGCAAAGTCATTTTACTGCTGATTCTGTTCCTGCAGTTTTATCTTGTTTTTCCCGAAATAACCGGTCAACAGTGTTAGCAAGGTGGCGGGTCTGGCCTCTTTAAAGACTTTGTTTATTCTTACAATGGGAACATGAAGAGGCACATCGTTGTTTTACAGAGTCTCAGGTTATTATACAAAAACACCTTGGCCCAGTGTTGAAACACCAACTGCCAGTCAGGCCGAGGTTAATATTCATGTATGCGTTTGTTCATTAAAGCCACTTTGACAGTCAGTCAGCCATCACCAGGTAAAACCTGCCGACCGTCAGACACTTGGTCCGGCGGGCGCTCGCCGCCTTTTGTCTTTTCTTACACATTTTCCCTGCGGTTTATTCAAGTGTCCATTATTTCTACTATTCATTCATGTTCAAGAATTTTACATTTGCCAATTGAATAACGTGCCTTGTGGTTATAAATTACGCTTTTGTTGGCTTATAATTAAAAGGGAACACAATGGACTGGTGTTGACTTGAAACACAGACACAGGAGGTGACATTTCCCCATAATAAGACTCACGCTGCTCATCCTTACAACGATGTCTATCACAGGATGTTCTTTTCATCCATGTCTGGTCCTTTTCACTCCGTTTGGGATAAAATCAGGCTGGTGATCATTTCTTTGTTGCATCATGGAAACCAACGAGAGAGAGAGAGACGGAGGTAAAAGGAGGGATACATGTGAAGATGAGAGGAAAAGAGTCCCTCGGTGTGAAGTGTCACGGCTGCTGTAATGATAAGGTCAAAGTAGATTTCAGTGGAAAATGTCACACCGTGTTTCTCCACGCCGGTCCCTCCGGGTCCCTCCTGTGAATGACACAGGTGACCTATCAGCAGCCGAGGAGCCAATAAGTGTTTCCAGAGAGATACGTGGACTTCACAGTATACCGGCCGAGAGAGGAGCGAGGTGGACAGCTGACCCCTTTTAAAACAAGAGCCCGACAAAAGGTCGTTAACATGCATTTGATGGCTACATTTAAAATATCAAGCTGACAGACGGAGGCTAAAGCTAACGGGCCTCAGGTAGAGCTGCAGCGATTAGTCTGTTAATTGATTATTTAACTGTCAAATTAATCGCCAGCTAATTTTATATCCTTTAATCCATCTGTCATTTTTTTTAAAGAGAGAAAATTCAAATTCTCTAAATCCAACTTCATATATGTGAATATTTCCTGGTTTCCTTTCTCCTCTGTGACAGTAAACTGAATGTCTTTGGGTTGTGGACAAAACAAGACAGATCAGGAAGTCCTCTCAGGATTTGGGAAACACAGATCAACATTTTACAGACCAAACAGTTAATGTGTAATGAAAATAATCGTTAGTTGCAGCCCTGGTTGCAGGTCATGCTGATATGGTAACAGACGGAGGCTAATGCTGGCAGAAATAAAGAAACAGGATATCTGCAGGATCGAGGCAGTCGTGGTGTTACGGGTGGCAATGGAGCAGTGGATAATGCACGCCTTTGTTGTGGGAGACCGGGGTTCGATTCCCACTGCGACATCCACCAATGTGCCCCCGAGCAAGACACTCAACCCCTAGTTGCAACATCTGACATGTATCTCAATTTTAAGCTGCTTTGGATAAAAGCGTCAGCTAACTGAGTGATTATTATTATTATTATCATACAGTATTATGAACACAAATGTAATGCAGAAGGTCATTTTGTTTTAAAATAACCCGTGGAAGGAAAAACATACTTGAACCAGCAGTGACTCCCACGCGGCGCATGTTCCAGTCCTGAACAGGTGATTCACTGTAATAATAATGATAACAGCCATTAGTTGGCTAATGACATGGCTCTGGAGATAACACCGGGGTGCTGCTGGAGGTAGCCGTGCACAGCCGGTATCAAGTGCGTGTGCACGTGTTGGTGTTACGTACTTATGTCACTTGTTGTGCTGGAGCTGAGAGAGATGGTGGGCGGGTAGAGACGTTTTGCCTAACACCGTGTGTGTGTGTGTGTGTGTGTGTGTGCGTGTGTGTGTGTTACACCTCTTTTCTTTCTTGAGCTACAACCTTCAAACACAATAACACCACGGCGTCCTTTCAGAGCCGACGCCACATCACATGCAGCACTTCTCAAAATGTACACTCCTCAAAACAACCCACGCTTAAGAAAAACGCTCGCTCTACAAAAGTGCATTTAAACTTAGTTCCATTATCAGTCAGTAAACACTGGGGCAGTGGTGATAAGTGTTAGTGTTGCCCAGCTGCAGGTAAAAAGGGCCAGAGCTCCTGTGTACATGCCGAGCAACCAGCCCCCCAACCAGCAGGCAGAAAACAACTTCTCCCATCACGCTGCAGCTTCACCACGGGATTTTTCTTCCTCTTGGAACTGAACCAGAACAAATCAAAGAAACTCTGCCTTTTTCTGCTTTCACGACTCCTTTTACTCACTCGGTCACACTCAATCTCACACCGACACGATCTTTCGCCTCCTCTTCTCACCTCTCCCGTCTTTACCTGTCTGATCTTGTTCTGATCCCATGAAAACCATCACTCTCTCTGCCTCCCTCCCTCTCTCTCCCTCTGTCTGATCCATCCACCGTTCAATCACTGGTGCTAATCAAACTCTCCACTCTCACACCCCCCTCTCCCCCCAGCTCTCCCCTGCAGCGCCACTCAATCTAACCTCTCTGCATCAATCTTTTATAGCGGGGCTTTCCACGACACCCACTCTCTCCCTTTTGTCTGTTCCCATGATTGATACTGTGCTCTGCTCTCTCCCATCTTTTATTTTTAGACTCTTCTGCATGCCTAGCTGCCACGGAGCCAGCCGTGGGGTGGTGGTGTGTTGGTAGGTGTAGGTACACTGCAGCTTCTGACTCCACAAAATTTCAGAGCCAGAATATTTTCTCGTCTTATAGCTGCTGCACACTGGAGGAGCTTCAAATCTTAACAGTTGTCTTAATATTTTCATTGTAAGAACGCACACACCAGATGATTCAGTCAGGACACAGGACCAGATACTTGGTGTTGACTAAATTATGTCAGAGTGGCTACTTGGGATCTCACAGAAACATCAGATAAAAACCTCTGGAGGAGGTTTGAGACGCACTCCAGCCAAATCTGGTCTGTAGTACTTTAATTTTTCACCAAATTTTCTGGAACATCAAAACAGGCCATCTGCTTCATTATTACACCGGCACGCGCATGCCCAGTGTACGTGACCAATAGATGTGCATTTCGTTTTAATGTATATGGAAATCATATTCGTTGTAAAACTTCGTTTTTCAACTAAAACTAAGTGGTGTGCATGAGGCCTTAAACTTGATTTATACTCTGCGTCAGGTCTACGTGCATAGTTACGCATGTAGCCGTGCATTTGTGGAAGATTTTATTGGACTTTGATATTTGTAACCCACAGGAAAAAAATCCACAAATGTGTACTATGATGCGCAAATATTTCTACAAATATGTATTTTTAAAATCTTATACACAAAAAACAAGAACACAAAACAGTTTTTGCACATTTGCAGATTGCTTTCTGTCAATTTGCGGGTCATCTTACATTCGTAACTTCCTTTATACACATTTGTGGAATTTTGTCCAATGCGTACTGCAGAGATCTGTAAAAACAATACACACATTTATCTCCGTACACACATTTTAATTTCACATGCAAATTGTTATTTACGCATTTGTGAATTTCTTTATACACACAAAACAGTTTTTGCACATTTGCGGATTATTTCCTGTCAATTTTCAGGTCATGTTACATTTGTGACTTCCTTTATACACATTTGTGGAATTTTATCCAATGCGTACTGCTGAGATCTGTAAAAACAACAAATCTCACTACCCAAAACATGTATTTTTATATTTGTGTTGTGTAAAATCATATCCACAAAAACTTACTCTGCACATACATATTTTAATTTCACATACAAAGTGGTATTTACGCATTTGTGGATCATTTCCTGTCAATTTGCAGGTCACGTTACATTTGTGACTTCCTTTTTACGCATTTGTGGAATTTTGTCCACTCTGTAACACGGACATCTGTAAACAGAGATCTGTAAATGTGAGAGCGCTTCATTAGCTACACCAGCAGGTGGCAATAGCGACTTTGCCTCCCATGAGTTGTAAGAATATCCACTGCAGTACCCAGGGTCGCCTGTAGGAGACAACAACTTCTGCTTCTGAGGGACAACTGGACTCTTCTTTATCTAAACCTTTTCCGTACAAGTGCACATAGTTTGCTATTGAATTCTTTATCACTGCATATTTACATTTTTGAGGAGGTGCACGTCAGGCCATGGCGTTAGGGTACGGGGCTACGCAGAGACTTCGCCGTTTAATCGATGCCCAAGTATAAATCACAGTTTAGTCACATTTATTCAGCTGCTCTGTATATCAGCAGAATAGTGGTCACTGTCTCGAGGTTAGCTTCAGACCAGCAACTAAAACATCAGATGCAGTTAACATATTTCTTGAGTTAGTAGTGGTTCTCAAACTGGGGGGGGCGGACAGAACCACTGTGGGGCGGGCGAGAGGACAAACATGAAGTTGACTGAACATAATTTATGTATGTATGTATTTTAATCAAATTCAAAAGGGCTTCATTTTTGCAAGTAGCTCCCCTAATGTTGTTATTGATTGATAAGAATTCAATCCGTTTACGTATGTGCCGGCGGCTTTTCAGCATGAAGGAGCAATGACAGCAAACAGGGTGAGGCAGATTTAGATGGTTGACGTTAATCTTGGACTCATTCCTTCTGAGAGCAACATGAAAGATGGCCGACTGATTACCTTTTTATAAATGTCCCCGTGCTGCCGGCGTGTTTTTATAGTTTAGGAGTAATTAAACTCTTTTCCTAATGGCAAATCCTAATCTGCAAAACGCGCTGATGAATGTTCTTTGTTCCCGTCTCTCGGCCTCGGTCTTCACCAACACGAGTGGGACAGAGAGGATTTGTGATTGGTGGCTGTTCTTCCTTCTCTGTTCCCTGTTTGTCCTCTGAAGAGGCAACAAATCATATCTCGTCAGCTTGTTGCCTTCAGGTTCTATTTAAAGGAGCTGTACAAACGAACGCTCGATGTGTTGTGAAATGTTGCCCGAATGTAACACGACCTCCTCTTTGTCCCTCAGGATCTCTCGAGCCGCCTCCGTCCTGCTCTCTGACCCCTGTTTCCAGCTCCACTCCATCCAGCACCTGTTAGGAGAGGGAGCAGAGTCCTCCAGCACCTCAACAGCCATCACCTCCACCGCCCGTCCCGTCGTCGGCTCCCTGGGGTCCGCCGTGGCCCCTCAGATCCCTTCAGCCGCCGGAAACGGCTCTTCAGAGCGCAAGCACTTCTCCCTGCACGCATGTGAGTGAAAGCTTTGTTATGTAAAGCCTTTAGGGTCTCGGAAGGAGCCGTGTGGCGTCTGAGAAATGTCCTCAAGTGACGTCACTTGAGTCGGCGTCGAGTTTGAGTCAGAAAGACGTGAACTCACCGCAGGCTACGTTAGCCGCTGCTAGCATAACTCACCACAATCTCCCACATAACTGTCAGTGTCTTCTTCAAACCTGAATTCACCGTGCGATCCTGAATCAATAAATACAGTTAGTCAAATATTCTTCATCAGTTTTGTAATTAAGTACATTTACTCAAGTACTGCACTTAAGTACAAATTTGAGATACTTGTACTTGTACCACCACATCTCACTGTCCTTTTTACTATAGTTATAGTACAGCTTCACTTACTTTACAAATTAGGATTTTACACACACAAAACACATGAAGAGTTTAAAAATTAGTTTGTTTGTTTTAAATTAAATTACCCATCAAGTACAGCTGACAGGCTCATTAGACTGACGTTAAAATGAACCCAACAACTTTGATGGTTTAACATGTTTTTCATGTTAAAACCTTTAATGGTTCACAAATGTGAAGATTTGCTGCTTTTCATTTTAATTATTTAAATTTATTTGTAATAATGTTGAGCTTTGGACAAAATAAGCTTTGTGAAGGCTTCACACAGTAACTGTGACAGCATTTCTCACTATTTTCACAATTTTAAAAATGAGCTCCACCTCAATAATCACATACATGAATAGTACATTATACTTAAGTAAGTACTTTTGTACTTTGACTCAAGTAAAAATCCTCTGCTGCTCTGCACTGAAAGCAGCATCGTTGTTCGCAGCTTCTGTCTGCAGTGGACCCAAACTCTCAGGTAAGTTTTTCTCTGATTTCCAAGCAGAATTATGGACATTTATCCTGGATGGACTTGTTTTATAGAGAACCAAAGATTGTATAGATGTATAGTATGATGTGTTTTAATGTTAAGATCAAACTGCCTCAGGGTTAGACAGGGACGCTGTGAAGCTCTACTCTCCCAGCTGCTGAGGTCACATGACTTTAAGGACGCTTCAGGACAGCCACAGAAGTTACAAATCGATTTAGCGTCTCCTTTCAAAGTGGATCAGAAGTTGAGTCTGTGCCTTGGAAACAGGCCCGTTGTGTTCTTAATGTGATTTAGACCTCACTTTAATTTTATTTAGGGCCCGCAGTCATATTCATCACGGCCGCAGTGAACAACGCGCTCTGCTTCACCAGGCCGTGTGACGAGGCTCCTGCTGTCACTGTTATATTTCTTGTAAACTTGTTTTTATGCCGCAGTTTAGATTTTCTTCGTTGTCTGAAGCACTTTGTGTTTATAGGCTTCAGGCCGACCGGGGCCACAGCAGTGTTGGAGACTCGAGCGTGTGATGGGTGGAGGCAGTTAGTTTCTGCAAATGTTAAAAACATTTGCAGAAACTAACCAAACTGTGGGTACCAGATGATTCAGCTAAGTGGAGCGAAGACATCCAGGTTAGGGCTGAAACGACTCATCGAGAAACTCAAATAACTCGATACGAAGAAGTGAATTCTTCTGCGCTGACGCTGTGGACAAGTGAAGGCGGTGTGATTTGATGTCGAGGAGCTAAAAGTGGACGAGGGAAATAACGAGGGACAAAGAAGAGACAGGCCAGAGAGAAAGACAGAAAGCGTCCAAAGTCTGGGATCATCTCAAGCTAAAATAAAGCAGCAGCTCTGTACAACAGAACCGGCCGACCACAACAGCACCACGGCAGCTTCAGGGCCTGAACTGAAACAACCTGGTCTACGGGTCCACGGAGCCGACCACAAACAAGTAACGGTAGCATTAGCATTTAACGTAAATCATGATTGTTAGTTGAGATAAAGGCTAGCAAAGATAATGCAGTGTAAAACCGTGCCTTTGTTGTTCTCCGACTGGTTAGTCCCTGAGTTTTCTTATCCCGGGACCGGGGTGCCAAGCTAAAGGATTTCTGATCCGATTACTCAATGAAATAATCTAAAGAGTCCTCGATTACTAAACGATAGCTGCAGCCCTTATCCAGTTTAATAATCAGTTTCTGCAAAGACAGTAAAGCACAAATGTGTTCATACCATGCCCCCCCCCCCCACCGACAGACCCACATGGCTGAGATCCACAGAGATGCAGAGCAGAACCTTCAAGCAGAGATCCACTAATCGAGCCTGACAGACAGAGCCGAGGGAGGCAGGTGAAGAGAGGAGAGACAGACAGACGGGTGGAGGGAGACAACAGATTAACATCAGTGTTGTATTGTCGCCCCTGAATAATCACAATAACACACAGTCAGTGTGTAGCTCTGGTGTGTGTGTGTTGTGTGTGTGTTGTGTGTGTGTGTGTGTGTGTTTGGACGATGGCGTGGAGCCACAGCTGCACAGCAGACGCTCAGGTGCCCGGTGGTTGAGCTGTCGCCACAGGGGATGGCCTGGTCAGCACGGCATCTTCCTCCGTTGCTGTGGCAATGCACGCTGTTTCCATGGCCACGGTGGGTTGCATCATCTGGAGTGTGTGTGTGTTTGTGTGTGTGTGGAGGTCTGATTTCACTTAAACCCCCTATTCAGCATTTATACATAAAACAAATTAGGCCTTCACAAAAACTGACATTGGAATATTTTTCATTTCTGCGATATGAAAAAATAGAAGAATTGTCAGCAGATGACTTTGGGCTGGAAAATAAAACAATAACATTAATTATCACAATATAATTCTTTTCAATAATGTTGACAATAAATATTTGAGTTTATTCACTTGAGTCATACACGGATTAGGACAAATTTTTTTATATATAGATGTTTATGTTGTTGAGGAAAACAGACCGTAAAAAGCTTTTACTTAATTTTTAAATTTGTTGATAAAGATTTTATCAGAATTGTTCTGAATGTTCTGCCTCAGATTTGTGAAATAATTCATTCATTCAGTTTGACATCAAGTGTTGACCATAAAGAAGAGTTTAAACCACAATTCACCAACTTTCACTCAAGCAAAAATCACCTTTTAAACTGGAAAGTGATAATTGTCGATATCGAAAGATATGAAACCAAATATTTTTGGCCGTATCGTCCAGCCCTGAGAGGACTTCAGTTGCTCTATGTGAAGAGAATTATGCTTCATAGAAAAACTGGGCTTTGTAGAGGAAAATGCATAGAGAGTAAAAAGGCTGAAATTTAGATTTTTAGTCTGAAGGTTTTTTGTGAGTGCAACCATCCTTTCTTGAGCTACAATGCAGTAAATGTATTTTAAATATAGAATTAAATATAGCGGGCCTGTTTACGTTGTTTAGTAAACTTATCAAGAACAGTATTGTGATATTGGTGGTTTGCTGTGCGTGCAGAGCAGAGCCCTGCAGCAGCAAACTCTGTAACCAAGAACCCTTAAATCAGAGTAAATGATGTTGCATCAGACAGACGTCTCTTGTACATTAAAGAGAACCGTGCAGCCAAAAGGTTGAGCTGTTTGAGCACATTGTGATGCCAATGATGAAATGACATAATGTTTATTAATGTAAAGTATTTGTAGGGGTGGAACAGGTTAAACTACCCAAAGTATATAAAGCAGTTCAGTTTAGCTCCGTCCCTGCTGTAAGTTTGTTTGGCTGTTAAA
Source organism: Lepomis macrochirus (assembly GCA_024633595.2). NCBI lineage: Eukaryota > Metazoa > Chordata > Actinopteri > Centrarchiformes > Centrarchidae > Lepomis > Lepomis macrochirus. The sequence continues at coordinate 3,985,435 of JALXJV020000004.1, read as the reverse complement.
ACTTTTGTTCTTTTATTAAAGTTAAATTTGGTTCTCGTGGGATCTGCGGGGTCGTGGACCTGCAGAGCTCCGGTGGTTTCTGAGCAGAAGTTCTGCATGTTGTCTGGTGGATTCCTCGTGTTCTGGTGAACTTGACCGCGTGTGAAGGCGGGTTTCTTCCTGCTAGCGTGTGAACGTCCTGCGGGTTAATTACCAGGGTTGGGTTTGTGAGGGATGTTGAGCTTTATTCTGACTGAGAGGAGAAAACCGGTCCAGACTCTCTCAGTAACCTGTAAACTCTCTCTCTCTCCCTGTGAGTCATTTAAGTGGATTCTGCACATTTCTGAACAGTTTTGTATCTGAGTGTGCGCTCACATCTGTTTATTTTTGGGACGGAGCTTGTCTGTGACTTTTGCTTTGGGGTTGAAGTTATTTTGGCCGTTTATATCCGTGAGTTTATCTGGTGTCATCTGTGACGGGCTCGGCTGAGGGTTTTTGTGATTTGACATCCCTCCTACTGCTACTTGTCTCTGGCCTTTCCTCCGTTCTGCATTTGTCGTTTTAATGTCTTTGCCTTTTTTTTGAGACCAGAGGATGTTTTTCTTTTGGTCTGTGTCTGATTCTTTTAACCTCTTTCTACCTGCGTGTTTTGAGTACAAAGGTTGTAACTCAGACGACACGTTACTGGCTAAGATAACCATGAACTGTTTATTAGATTGTACTCTGCGTGGAATAATTAATTTACACATGACCTTGTTTTGAAATCAGCATTGAGAAACCGTGTTGGTCAACCACTAGTGTCCTCACAGCTCAAGCGTTAGTCTGACGTCTGAAAGCTAAAGAGGTTTGTAGTTACTAACTAGAGCACGTCACAGCTCTGCAGCCGAACACTGAGGCGGACACGCAGTGGTGGTTATCAACAGATCCAAGACGTGGGTCCCTTTAGAACTTTAAACATCTGGGAGGACCCGTTGTGTTGTGTATGTGTGTGTTTAAAGGGAAGCTAGTCATCCCTGCTTGCTATCAGTAGCACTGATTCCAACCAGACGTTTGTTTTGGTTCATGTCATTCTATTTCCAGAATAAACCCCAAATACTGTCCAGCTGTTATGTGAAGCTCCGCTGATAAACACAAGTACAGAATAAACAATGATATTAGATTGTTTTTAAGCGCGACACGCGACACGCGACACGCGCCATGCAGTTGATTAAGGCTTTGTTCCAAGGCTGGATTTATTTCTTTTTTTTCTAAATAGAACTGTTACAAATGTAAATGGGGTTTTGAATGAGATTTTCTCACATCTGGAACAGAACCTGGAAGTTAAGTTTCCCCTCACAGCAAATGAACAAACGCCGTCCAGTCAGGTAGAGCTGTACGATTATTTTAATAGATATCGCCATTTGCGTCACGATTTCAGTGTGACAGGTCATTTCTGCACTTCGTTTTCAGTTTTTTTGGGTGTCTGGACCAAACAGTAGTGTTGTAGTCAAGACCCCCCAAACCGAGACCAATACAAGACCCAAGACCAGAGTTTACCAGTCGAGACCAAGACCAAGGGAGGGCGAGTCTGAGTCAAAACCAAGACCGGTTCTTTGCATATACATGGCACGCAATATAATGTGAAACAAGATCACAGATACTTCTCAGATCTGAAAGATCCACATTCCCATTAAAACACCTACATACAAACACTAAGAGCTGAAATCAACATAAGCATCGCAGGGAGGGGGGGCAGTCGTTAATTAGGGTTATTGGTCGCATCTGACGCAACATGTTTTACTTCCAATCAAAGTTTAGATGTTAAAAAATCAGACAATGCAAAAGCAATTTATTGATATTCCCAAAGTTATGGTCTTGACTGGTCTTGCAATAAAATCCCGAGTCCTCAATGTCCAAGACCGAGACAAGACCCGACTACAAATGCGGTCGAGTCCGAGACGAGACCAAGACCATCCAAAAGGTCTTAAGACCAAGACCGGTCTCGAGGACTACAACACTACCAAATAGCCTGTTCCCTCACGTGTGGAGAACATTATTTGTGGGCCAGGGCGTCAGCACCACTGTGATCATTTATAATGGCCTGCTGTGAGACAGTTTACTGTACTTACTTCTTTTATGAACAAATTGCAGCTCCTGTTATTTGGATATTCCCATTAAATTGTCCTCGAGTCCAATCAGAATGTGGCTCGTGTGCGACACGTGTCTGATATTGTTCCTATTAGAAAGCCTGAGCCTGCGGTGTGACATAATGTCAGAGTAATGATGCACCGAGGGAAGGAATCCTTTCACTGTTTTTTATGTTCAAGGATTATGTGTGTGTGTGTGTGTAGACTTTAATGTGTGTGAGTTGGTGGGAGCGTTCAAATCCCTGCAGCCTTGAATTTATTATGGATGAGATTCTGTGGTGGAGTAGAAGCACAGCGTTTCCTTTAGATGCTGGAGAGAAAGAGAGGCACGGATGGGGAAAAAAAGGAATGAACCCTGCTCTTTCATTAACGTAAACTTTTTTATTTTAAAGTGCAGTATGCATACGGTTTATTTAATAAATAACAGCGATGTGGTGTCGTTCTGTCGTTCTGTTCTGCTGGTTCCGTTTGGATTTATAAAAGTACGGTACCGTCGTACAATTTTGAGGTACTGGTACTTTACTTGAGTATTTTAATATGATGCTACTTTCTTTTTCTATTCCAGTACATCTAAGAGGTGTAGCTAATACTAAAGATTTGACATGATAGGTTTATGAAATGCAACACATTGGGGCTCATGCGTGATTTTCTTATTTATCGGTAGTTCTGCTAACATGCCAAAGAAAAATCTTAGGTTTTACATGCAAAATAATAAATGTGTAGTTTTAATTAAAGACAACTGCGCAAGAATCTGGACCCAACAATGGCCAATAAGCGTTTGTATCCTCATGGTCGGACTGACCCAGAGGCGTATGTGAGTAGGAGTTGGTGTGAATGAATGGACGTCTGCAGCGTGGGAAAACAGATGACCTTTATACAGATCCTGTGCCTGCACACACATGCTCAAGCTTTACTGCTTGTCTTTAAAATTTTAAATGGGTTGGCACGTTCTTATTTATCAGAACTTTTACAAGTACACACTCCTGTCAAAGCGCTGAGGTCATCCAATCAGATGCTCCCCGATGTCCCCAGATCCATTTCAAAAACTAAATGTGACCGAGCCTTTTCGGTGGCTGCTTCTAACAAGAACTGCTCCGACTGCTGACACTTTGAAATTCTTGGTAAAGACTCATCTCTATTTATTGGCCTTTAAACAGAGCTGAGGGTTGACATTATTGACCTTTTCTACTGTTGTTCTTGTCGTGTATACTTGTCGTGTATTCTGAACCTGGAAAGCACTTTGGTCAACTAGTGTGTTTGAAATGTGCAATATAAATAAACCTGAACGTTCAAACCTTGAACTTTCCAGGCTCTAACAATTCAAGTGTAAAGTTACATAGAAAATGTGGTGATGTCTGGAGATTGTAATGTTTTTACTGGGTGTTACTCTGCCCTCTGATGAGGAATCTGTTCAGACTCTTTACACATGTTTTTGTGGGTTGGTACGTGCAGTTATTTGCATGTGTCAATTAAGTATAGTCATCACAGCCACTGTGTTGGTACAAAACACTGAGCAGAAGCAATGAGTGACGAATACAATGAAAGGACACGTGTACAAACAGGTATTCAAACGACAGTACAACCCTCGACCACACACACCTTCTTACATAAAATACATCATTAAAACCCCATCCACTCACATAAAAAAGGAACATGTGCCAGACACGTGAAAAAAAAAAATCGGTTATGTCCTAAATCTGCTTTGTCACAGCGGTGCTTTGTCGCAGCGGTGCTTTGTGTTAAATGCCAACATCAGCATGCTATCATGTTCACAATGACAATGCTAGCGTGCTGATGTTTAGCATGTATATCATTTACTATGTTAACTTAGTTTAGTGTGCTAGCATGCTAACTTTTATTAGCTAGCAGGGCTCAACATTAACCTTTTTGCAAAAGCCCCACTGGGCCAGTTGGTTTGAAAGTTACTGGCCCGAAGACTATTTTTACTGTCCCTCCTTCCAAAAGTTATTTATCAGTGTTACAACAAAACCAAAGACTTATAAGTTATATTCTACTGTTAAAATGTTTAATCATTTATTAAATACACACTGGATATTAAAATAAACTAAACTAAAAACAAAAAAGGATAACAAAACAATTTACTTTTGAAACAAAACCTACATGACGTGCTGTCTCGTGACAGTCATTCAATAAAAAATGTACTCAGAGCAGCTGTGGTAGCGACCTGTAAATCATATCATCTATATGGGACCATAATTTACTAAATGAACACCATGCTTTGTTGAAGAACACCTGAAACTAGCGACTGAGACCATAAACTTATTATGAAAGTGTTTACTGAGATGATAAATTAGCTGAGAAGTAGCCTCATTTTACCGGACTTCTTTTTGCAACCAGTGGGTGCACCCCCTGCTGGCTGTTAGAGAGAATGCAGTTTTAAATTCTGTGTAAATGGTTTCACTTTCAGACCCAGAGGTTGCCGCTTGATTGAGATTAGAGAAATAACATTTGACAACCACTTGTCACCTAACTACAGATCTGGATTGGACAATGTTGCGCACCCAGTGCTGCAAAGCAACTGCGGGATGTTGAGTTTCTAATTGAAAATGGACAAACGTTTGGGCTATGCTAAAAGTTCAGAATAACTAGCACAAATCATTGCATTCATATTTGTCAGTAACAACTGAGAAGTTCAGACTTGCCTTGCTACGGTCTTGCCTCGTCGGTGTGTCCGCCTCCCGCACCCAAGGTCGGCGATTTGAGTCAGGCCTCTGCAGTACATTCTCAGGAGCAGCCACATACATACATTTATCTTCTTTTCAACTTTGTTTGTTGACTCTATCTTATCAGCGCTACTGCGGGACCCGCAGTATATTTTTTAACTGCCCACTCCCACGCGATTTGTGATCCAAATATAGCTCTCTAGCCTATACTACGGAGAAGTTCAACAAACCCAGGATATGTGTTTTGTTATCTGGCTTCACTTACAGCCACGATCACGGTAAGCGGTCACACAACCCGGTAACTCATCCCTGGGTTTCCCAATCCATCCATGAGCGCAACCACATGAAAGGGCTGGTGTTTGCAACAGATACCGATTGCAAATGTGGACGTCCGAGCTGAAAGCAACGTAGCTGCAGCTGACACATGCAGGAAGGAATCACTGCCCATCATTAGGAAACAAGCCAGTCCCAGTCGGAAATTTCCACTGGAACACCCCCTTAAGTCGGATTTATGATTCTTGCATTATCAACTGGTATTGCTAACAATGGCTAAAAACATTCATCTTTGTTTATAAACTTAAATCTGTTGTACTGGAATGCGGACAACTTGGGTGTGACGACATTCCCAGCTCCGACTTCTGAGGTAAATGGAACACAGCAATACTGGACCGTTTTGAATTTGTTTGCCTGTGTTGGACTTCTTACCTGGTTATGAGCCTTGCCTGTCTCAGCGCTATGTAAGAATGTGTACCTTTGATTTTTTTCCATTAAATCATTTAACTGCCACTTCTCTCCCTCTGGTGTTTGCTATTGGGCTCTATTTCATGTGTTCCTGCTACCCTGATAGCATTAGTGACAGTACGAACTGGCCCAAACATAGACCCAGCACATGGTGATATTGATTATGAACAATATGACTTGGTTGCTGCCCCCGAGTATATTAAAGATGTATGGAGGGAGGCTCCTAGCAATTAAAATAGAGGCAGCTCTGTCTAGGGCACAGAAGAAAGTGTCTTAGCCTTGGCTGAGGAATGCATTAACTCTAGACTATGTAGACTATGGACTTCCTTTGCATCCATGCCTGTTTCCCATTCTACTAGACCCCAGCTAGCAAGCATCAAGCCTGCACTTATCCAGTCAGCTTTTATGTTTGCTAGCATCCAGCCTGCTAGCCACCAGCCTCCTCTCTGGCCTGATAGCAACTTGCCTGCACTCCAGTCAGCTAGCACTGATCCAGCCAGTTTCTTACCCTATCCTTCTCTGGATCCACCTTCGGGAAAGCCCTTCAGAAGGAAACCTGCCCCTCACTGTCGGCATGCATTACCGCTGCTCAGCTCCTTGTCCTCGCTGCTGTCCAGCTTCTCATTCTTGCCACTGCAGGTCTTCACTGTCGCCCCTGCCCAACTTCTTGTCCTTGCCGATTCGCAGCTTCTCACCCTCACCTCTGGCCAGTACCCCAATACCACAGCAAGTATTCCTGGGGTGTTTTGCCTTTGCCGCCAGCCTTCTGAGAGGTCCTGCCATATGGTCTTCCCCTGGACCTGCTCCACACATTAGCTCATCGACTGTACAGCCTTCCAGCACTCGTACGAGGGCAACATCTCCTTTCCTCAACTCCCTGGACACCTGCCCCTTTTAATAGCATTGATCTCTTATCTCAAACATTTCCTGCTCCAAAGCAGGTCAGTTGTTCAGCTCAAGTTATCATGATGATGTACCCCAGGAAGAAAAACAAAATTCTCATCACTAGAGGCCTGCTGACTCTGAATCTTTGACTATTGAGCACTGTTAAAGAATAATTTGGGTATAAGAAGTTTTGAATCCGTGCAGTAGATGCTTCTGCCGGAAACTGAACAGGCTGGAGTGGCTGCGTCATACTTGTTTTTGCCAGCGACAGGCTCATACTGTTATATCAGGTGTCTCACAACATCATGGAAAGGATCCCTACGAGGGAGTCCCGGTGAACCCCTTTGTTTTCAACTGAATAAAGTCTCGCTCTGAAATATTGTGAGAGGCAAATGGTTGCATTAAGACAGGGTGATGAGGGTGGGTGGGCTGGGCTCTTCCTTTAAGTCAAGTACGTTATTGGAGTCGTGGTGACATTGGGAGCTCTTTCCTTTAATTTAATCTTTGATGCATACACTTTTTATTCTTTGTTTGTATGGATGGACCATGAGTCTGAATAAAGAAATACTACTACTACTAGAACATGGATATGGCTGTAGTATTTTGGATAAATTACCTCTATATGCATTTAACTCCAAATCTGCAAGTGTCTCATCTGCAGCTGTATGAGGCTGTGAACAGAGCTGCTGGGTCGGCAAATTGAATCGCAAACAGTGATAAATGTTGTTACTGAGCAGAAACAGGGAGGCTGACCCTTTTTCTCTCTTTAGGAACAATATTACACTTACTTCCCCCTACCTAGGAATGTTCTACGGTGAACTCCATATGACTGTACGTGATCTTTACTACATTATTAATGTGAGAGCTAACGTCCAGGCCACCGAGAAGCCCAGGTGTCCTTCATAGTCCTGACCTCCAGCTCCTCTTAAGGAACCTCCCCAGGCTCGACGGGATGAGTATGTTCTGCCTTAATATTTCACTCAGCATGAAAGCTTCAAGCTCCTCTGCTCTCCCACAGAGAGGGTTAGGGTTGGTCACTGTCCAAGTGAGGAGCAAAGAGTTGAGTCATCAATCCTAGAGGCTGAGTGTGTCCTACAAACTACAACACTGACCTCAGTGTCCCACAGGGAAATGGACAGTGACTCCCCAACGTCCTCCATTCCTGCTTCTTCCATTGAGGTCATAAAGTGGAGTCTTTATCGTCCACTTCCTGTCCTCTGAGGTTAGTGTATGGCCAGCTGGTCGGACAAAGACTTGGTGGTATTGACTCCACGGTTCTTCTGTGCTTCGCAGTTTGATTGCATTTGTAGAAAATGTCCTATATTGATCTCTTTGTACTACAGGAAGGCTCCTCCGAACAGAATCCGACTCTGCGTGATACAAATAAAGATTTTTGGTTTGTTTGCGTTGCTTTGTGTAAGTGGATAAGCAGTGACACACTTTAACATCACCTTTGTCTTTGTGCTTTATATTTGGTGCAGCAGCTGTAACAGGATCTCAGTGTTTCCCAGACAGCATTTGTAGACTCCCTGTCTTACACTGGTCCGGTATCAGCCCTCAGATCATCTTACGTAGTAACGATTACAGCAGCACACAGGCTCAGATATGGATCACACATTCCTGTTTTATTGGAGTTTTAAAATAAAAATGATCAACCCAGTGATATTCTCCGGGTCAACATCGCTCTCTCCTGGTATTTTCTCATGTTCTTAGAGTTTAAATTGCTTCACTGCTGTGATCCAATGAATCTGTGCTCAGCCAATGTTTAGCTCGTGTGTTTGGTCTGAACCCTGGATCTTTTCAGATTGGACAGATAAGTCATTTCTCCCTCCATTATATGTTACCTCCTTCTTTGAATAATGTTAAAAACACTTAATGGGTTCATCCTGTTGGAGTGTACTGTCTCTCTTTGTTGTGTCCTCCGTCCATGTCTTCAAATGCTCAATAACACGTCGCAGTTTACCTTGAGATACAGAATTGCTAAAATGGCCAATGTTTCCAATGTCTTACCTTCAGAGTTTCTAACAGTTTGCATTTTGTCAAAAGAAATATACAAAATATAACAGGCTTTGTGGATCTGCAACGCAGGAGAGATGCAGTGCACTCCACCATCCGATCCTCAAAACCAGGTTCCTATGGTGTATTTTAACAGTCCTGTGCTTGTGTTTTTCCACCAACAGACACAGACTACATCAGCGAGGAGGAAAAACAGAAGGTGGAGCTGATGTTGGCGTTTCTCACAGAGGAATCCAAACAGGCTGCAGCCAGCACAGCTGTAAGTACCTCTGCACGTCTCAGCACAGATCATGGACATGTTATTCAGACTCATTCGCTGTTTCCCCGTATCCTGACGTGTGTCAGTGGGTTTTTTGGTGTAAATGCAGGCTGTGTTTCATGTTTGTCTTGACAGATGTGGGAAGTAGAACAGCTCATGGTTCATGTTTTCTTATTGAAGTGTCAGTTTTCAGATTTCATAAAGTAATAAATAAGGAGTTGTTTTGAGGCAGGCAGTCCTCAGTGTCTCAGAGAAATGAGTTTGTGGAGAGCAGAAATGAAGAACTAAAGATCTAAAGATTTCAGGCTGGCAGGCAAACTGCCGAACAAGTAGGAATACATTCATTTTTATGCCCTTTTAGTCACTGCCAAACATGATACCTAAATAAATGCAGATACAGCACTTTACATTTTCACCAAATGCAACCAGGACAAAAACCACAGTGTACAAACAAAGCATGCTCCCCTGTCTCTTTCACCTCACATAGGGAGGCTCCTCTGGATTATACTAATGATCAGATGTCAGCAAAGCTCACCTTCCTGAATGAACAGATGGCGTTCATCTGGATATATAGCCTTTTATGAGATGTTTGTGCATTTAAGAGTCTGACTCTGAAACACTTGTATGAAGAAACTTCTGAAAAAGTATAGAGGAAGTTCAGGAGATGGAAAACGTTCTTGCATGAGACCCGGTGAAGTTTGGACACACTGATCCTGTTGCCCTTGAGGTTGAATCTGGTCAGGAGAAACCCATTTCCTCCTCCTGCGCGTCCTGCTCTTCCTCTCCGCAGTGGAAACGTGATCCTTTACTCTCCCCTCTAGACACCACCACAGGGCTAAACTGGCCAGAGAAAGGATTTATTATTGATAAGGGAAGGAGGAGGTAAAAAGAGAAGGAGAGAGGGGGGACATGGAGGAGAAAGGAAAGTTGTCTAAATCACTTTTTTAGCTTCGTCATTCTTCAAGTACCGGTATTTCATCAACAGTTTTATTAGGAAGTCTGTAATAGACAGAACAGATTCTGTTCATTGTAAACTGTGCCATTGATTTGACTCTGTGAGGAGAAGAGAAATAAAATAAACCAGTCAGGTAGTTTAAGTGCAGCGAGTGCTGAGCCCTGAGGTATGTTTCCACAAAGCCGCTAATGGCTCTCAGCAGGGAGGAGATGCTCTCTGCTCTCACTTGGCTTGAAGGAGGAAATTACATTCGGTCTAATGTCAGGTTTTGCATGATTGGAAAATATTCTCAAGTCCAATCACTCCGACTGAGATGTGGTTTTCGGCTCTGAGGTAGCAGTCATTTATTCCTGCAAAGAGGCTGGTGAAGTTGAATTAAACCATAATTTATTTTATTTCTACCTACTGTGTGTTTAGTACAAAGGGAGGTTGGAAGTCCACGTGGAATTTGATTATGCTGTTAAGAAGGGGAGTGCACCAGTCAGACGTTCCCTGGAAATAATAGATTGTGTTTGTGTCTTGATCTGTTTCTGTGCGGAAACATTTTCTGTAACTGTGAGGACTTCTGTCCATCATCTTCTCTGTCACTCAGTATACATTCAGCTGATTACGCTCAGCCTGGAGTTTATATAACAGCATAACAAAGTATGTGTGCTGCACGGTGCTGTGATGCGTAAAGGAAGTTCAAATCCTGCAGTCATTCCCAAAGATTGCAGCACCTGTGCGATTTTCCCCATCAGGCATCACTTGATGAAGTACTCGCCATAAAGGTTAGCCTCACTGTTGAAGGTACCCTGTGAGTTTTATGGAGCAGCTTCTTTAGCATGCGGTTTCACACTGTTCCACTGGTCAACAGGCGGCAGCAAAGCACAAACCTAACAATGCACAAACAAAGGCAGTGAAGAAGCTAAACATGGACATAAACAATGTAGGATTTGAAATATATATATATTATATTGGATTTTCAAATGTTTTATAATGAACAAAATTCACTCAACATGTTTTTTAGGCCTCAAAGATTCACTCGGTGCATTTTGCTGAGCCGGCATTGTGATTTACCACCGCCACCCTCCACCACCATCTGCACCTGCCTTAGTAAATTGATTTTTGTATAGGTATCAGCCCTAGCTGAGGCTGATTACCTGGCCAGACCTTTTCCTGATTAGGTGGTCATTATAGTTCTGTTCCTTTTCTCACACTTGTGCGGGACCACCTGATGGACTTGCTCATGTCGCTGCTGCTGCCGCCGCCATCTGCTGCCAGTACGGGTCACACACCAGGTGTTTTTTTGATTTGATGCCACATCATCTCTCTGACTCTTCATTTATGGTTTGGTTAGTTTTAGGCTCAAGAACAACTTGGAGAAGGTGGTTATGATACTAACAGGAAGTGCACAGTGATATCTGGTGTTAAAGTCTGAGGTTTTATTGACCCATCCATCCGCACTGACCTCGTCCCTTTGAGGACTTTTCAGGTCTGAATGTAGTTTATAACTAAAAGAATGAATACAGAGATTAAGACTTGAGATGAGTTGATTATGTCAGTTTGACATAACAGGTACTAAAGTAAAGCATTTTATCAAGGTTTATCTATTTGTTCATACTTTGAAAGTCTGTTCCAGTTTAGCTCTGCAATTATTCATACTCTTTCAGCTGCTTCATCTTACAAAGGTAAGCCAGCAATGCATTTCAGCTCCCAGCTAACATTATGTTTTGCATCCTTTCTTTCCTACTGTTCATATTTCTCCCTTCACATTGTCATGCATTTTTTAACTCTTATGTACTCATTCATACCTTCTGCAAAAACTCCATTTAAACTTTGATGATGTTCCACATATTTCATACATGTTGATATTGTTATGAGGATTGCTAACGAGTAATTACAAAGAAAAGTGCAAAAGATGGGAAGAAGAAACTTCCCATCCAGGATCACCCACAGACCTGTAGGAGGGAGCCGGTCCAATGTTGGTTTGTTTTATGTTTTTGTTGTTGTTTCTCTGATTTTTCTTCCTTCGTCCCTCCTGTTTAATCTCTCCGTCCGGCCAGCCCACCTTATTATTTTATTTAACCATTTCCACCTCTGCATTAGGAAGCTAAGCTTCCCCGCCCCAACTCGGCCATGGCGACCACGCCCACAGGTTTACCCAACATCCACCGATCACTAGACTGCCAAATAGACATACTGCTATTATGTGTCTGTCTACTACCACTACAGGACGCCGTCATTTGAACATAAAACACGGATGGGGATGTAAAGTATTTACTTCAGGTTATTTGCGTTAGTTGCTTTAATGTTTATTTATTCAACACTGGTTATTCAACAAGAATGAGTTGCCTAGTTTTTTGCAAAAGTACCTAATGTTCCTGATTCTCTCTCTCACCCAGAATTAAATATTTCATTAAAGTAGTCAAACCATTGCAGGTAATTTTAAAGCACATCAAGAAGCACAAAAACCAAATTACTGATACTCTGTGGGTTCATGTGAAAATTGCCAGCTGAGGTGAAGATCTTATGTTAATTTGCAGGTGTTTTATGGAGGCGTAGTTAGAGAGAGAGAGAGAAAGCAAGATCAGATCTTATGGTATGAAACCGTACAGCTGTGTTTTGCCCACGATGCTCTCCCCTCTCATTACCTTTTATGTTTTACGTAACTAAACTTTTATCTGATTGTTAAACATTTATTAGGGGAACAACAAGAGTTCTTCCATTTTTCATGACGGTCTACATTTTATCATGGGGGGGGGTGTTTCAGGAATCCTTTTTTGGGAGGAGATGCAGAGTAACAAGAGGCTTGGAATGAAAAAGAGAGAGAGAGAAAAGCTGTCTGAAGGAGGCAAAGAAAGAGTTATATATTTGAGACTGCAGGAAATTATGAAAGAATAGTAACAGTTTTACAAACCTAATTATGTCTTCTTGAATAGACATTTTAGATATTTAAGCAAACTGGCGACTGGATCAGTACATGTGTCAGTTGAAAGAGGAGTTTGGAGGTCTTCTTTCTGCAGGTTTAGCATAACGTCTATGAAAACTTCTTGTGGGGTACCTCAAAGATTGATTCTGGGCCCTGTTCTGCTCTCACTTAACATTTACATTTACTCATTTGGCAGATGCTTTTATTCAAAGCGACTTACATTTGAGAAAAAATATAGAAGCATCAACAAAGCATCAAATACAGCACAAGATCTACAACTGACAATACATACTATTAAGAGGAGCAGTGAATACTAGTAAGAGCTAATAGCACATATCACATCAATGGGGTAAATACCTAGGGAAAGAAGTGAGAGTTAACATAAAAGTGCAATCAATACAAGATAATTGTAAGGGGATAGAAAAAAGAAGAGCACATGAAGTGCATGTTAGAGGTTTGGAGTTAGAGGTGTTATAAGAGGAAGTGTTTTCGAATAAGATGAGTTTTCAGGAGCTTCTTGAAGTCAGAGAGGGACGCCCCTGCTCTGATAGCGTGTGATAGCTCGTTCCATCATCGTGGTGTCACAGATGAGAACAGCCAGGCCTGGGATTGCTTTGTGTGAAAGGATGGCAGAGCCAGGCGGCGTTCGTGGGAAGAGTGTAGCGGCCGAGAAGGAACGTAAACTTGTATTTTGGCGCTTAGGCAGATGTGTAGCTCCAGTAGTCACTCTGTATGCAAGCATTAGTGACTTGAATCTGATTTATGTGCTTCCCCTTAGTCACATAATTAATAAACACAATATGTTGTTTCGTTTTTACGCAGATGATATACAATTCTACAAGTCTAGGCTCTGCTCAATGTTTCTGCCTGTTAAAGGGATTGTTTCCTTGCTAATCTGGCCAAACGCTTGCTCATGATGGGAATTGTTGGATCTCTAGTATGGTAGCTTACGGTCTAGGGCTGAATTATATCTTCCTGTTAACCCTACTGATTCTGGCAGTCTGGTTGCCCCGAAATATTTTGATGATGTTTGTCTTTGGCTCCAACTTTGCGTAGGTGAGATTGACATAATTATATTTGCTCCACCCGACTTGACCTCCAAACCAACTCAAAATGTGTCTTCATTCCAAAGAATACCAAACGGTCCAAATCGGTCTTGAGACTTTTAGAGAAGTGCTGTATCTCTGAAATTGAACCATTTCTTTCTGTTGCTGAGCTACCGACAGGATTAGGACTGCAACTAAAAATTACTGATTTTTGATTAATCAGTTTGTTGTTGGTCTATAAAATGTTTTTTATGTTTTTTCCCAAAGCTCAAGACAGCAACATTAAACCTGAGATTCAGTGTACTGTCATAGAGGAGGAACAGAACCAGAAATATTCACATTTAAGAAGTGACATTTAGGGCAGCTGGCGTCAGAACTTGGAAAATCTGGTGTGAAAGAAAGAAACCGTGGAAGCTGAGAGCTGGTCCTGGTGCTGTCTGTGACCCTCAGATGCCGCCTTCAGCTGCAGCTTTGTTATTAAATCATTAGTCTGTTTGAAAAGCTGTCAGGTCGGTTGGGTGCTGGCGTCTGATTGCTCTTTTCTGTAAATGTTTCCATAGACGATTAACACCTTCACACACACACACACACATATACAGCACACAGAGATTCCCAAACACTTCACAAATGTATACACACACTGAGAACGACACTTTCATGTTTGTTTGCCAAGACAACAGCTTAGGATGTCAGGGCAACCGGAGCCACAGCGCTGGGCATTACAGCTCCAATGATTTTCCTCTAAATGCAGGGACAGGGAGGGGGAAGATGGACTATGAACACAGCAGATAAACATGATGAGAGACGAGTGTGTACATGTGTGTGTGCGGTTTGTGTAGAAGTGCCAGCAGCAGTGTGCCGGTGTCTGATGACTACCAATGTGCTGACCTTTCTGTCTGATGTGCTGAGCTTTACAGCTGAGATCTGCTCGGGTTTGGACCGAATGCTCCACCTGATCGATTTACTTCAATACAACCTGGACCTGGATGCGATTTATCATCTAAAATATGTGTTAGAAAGTAGTGAAGTAGAGTTTAATTTGAAACTAAAATAAAAAATGCTTCTCACCGGGTCAAATGTCCCTTTAGTGTCCCAAACAAATCAATGAACGCAGCCCAAACTTCTGAAAATATGCGTAAATACAATTTATATTTAATGTGTTATGGGACACAGTGTAAGACGCCTAATTAGCATTTCTTATACAGAAGGAAAGCAAGCTGTTTAATAAAATTTTATTTAATTTCCCTGGAATAGCACTCAACAAAGTCAGACCAAACTCCATTCAAAAATCTGCTAAGTTACCGGCTCTTACACATGACCGCCTCCCCATTTAAACTGATCACCTGAGGATAGTTAAGGCCGACATGGAGCTTCAGGGACGTCCTGAACCTCGATGTTCCCGTCTGGGTGCTCTTTCAGGTAGAAGTGACAGAATGCAAGCTCACTATCCAGGAGCATCTTGCCAACATCCAGGGCCCCAGGCTACCTTCCACAACTCTGATGAAGGCAGGAAGTTGCAGCAAATATGCCCAGCGTTACCCGGCTCTGTGGAAGAAGACCAGATTTCTCCTGTTGATTCAGCCAGTTGTCCACATGCAGTCCAAGTAGCACAGTCACTTGGACTTGATGGCCTCAGTAGCGACGGCTGAAACTAACCTCTCTGGAACCCCAAGTGAAGAAACTGGCTGAGAACCACCAAAATTTTGCTAATTTCATTTGAACATTAAAATAAATCCTTCTGCTTGCTGCAGTAGCCTGAGATAATTTCTATTCAAATGGCTTTTTTGCTCCCTAGAAACTGAACATATTCATATTCCAACTCTGTTTATTTGACATTTAATGGCGTTATTTTTAACAATGTGACAACAGAATGATAATCGATATTCTTGAAGACAGTTATTGCATTTTATTTGATGGGGGCCTGGATAATGGATAGGGGCCCAAACCAGCTGAGAACCAGTGCGTTAGAAGAAAACACAAGAGAGGAGAGTGGGGAGTAAATAAGTCATCCATTTTTAAATGCTTTTATGTTCAGGGTTAGGAAAACCTTCTCTTATCTTTTTTTCACACTTCAGTGAATTTTACCAGTGTGACCGTTTCCACCTGAGATGCTGAATGATGACACACCGTTACAGGCAGTGCAGTTCATTGACTGCAGCTTTAAAATGCAGCAAATGGAAACGCATGACGACAACAGAAGGAGGAAGAAACATCTGATCAAACATCTGATCGCTGATGACCTTTTTCCTCCAGTGCAGACGCTTCGCTGCTGCTACTGCTACACAGCAGGCTGCGACTGTATTATTTTTAATTTAACACTTGAAGCAAAATCATCCCTGCGCACTTTGTCAAGACGGCAGCAAGTCAGCGCCGCAAATCCTGTTTCCTTTTTGTCCCCACACAAGCAAAACATATCAACACAGGGAACATGTTTCTGTTTGTGGTGCTCACTTAGAATTGATTTTCTAAATGTTTATTCAATGCCTCCATGTTAACAGCGTTTTGTGCACCACTGCTGCCATGTTAAAGCAACATTACATCATGCGTCATCAAACCTAAACTGTTTTATATTTTCTGTTTATTTAACAGACACACATGAGTGAGAACATTTCAGTCTGTTGTTACAGTCTGTGAATGATTCCAGTTCTTTTCGTTGCCTCACACTGATGCAAAAATGTATTTGCAAGTGATGATCTTACTGCGTATTACTCAGTGATGAAATAAATCTGTGTCATAACCATTTTAACTTTTATGTAAAGTACAAATACAGATTCTTCAGTTCAGGGAAAGGGTAGACATAAAACGATTAAATTAATCTCTGGCACAATAATCCTTTTTTAATTTCAGCTGATCCAGCATCTGACACAAAGGGTCCGTTATTGTTATTATTATTATTATTATTATTATTATTATTGTTATTATTATTATTATTATTATTTATTATTTATAACGCAGCAGTGACGTGCAAATTAGACTCATTTTAAAAAATGGCATCATTAACGTAATTCTAATGAGGTTTGTGTCTGTTTTTGAGGACGTTTGAGATAAATATGAAATTATTCATGAAGTTTTTGATATTTATTTAGTATAATTTAATTGTATTAATATTAATCGAGAAATGAATTTTAATAAGTTAGATTAATCAGTTTGAAAGATGATTAGAAGCCGCAGCACTAGTTTCCATGACGGTGAGTTTTGTAGTTCAGTGATTTTGAGTTTGCAGCCGGTCACGCTCTGTGTGCAGAGACGCAGCAAAATAAGAGCAGCTACTGAATTAATGAGGTTCAGCTGATGATTCAGATCTTCCACGTTTAGAAGGCAGAAACAACAGATATGTAATTTTAATTTGCAGATTGAATAAAATGAGAAAACAGCTACAGTATCTCTGAGTGGGAGGTGACAAAGAGGTAAATAGAGCAGCTCTGGCGAAGATGCAGGCTGTTGATGTTTTCTGGTCGGTTACGTGCGTCTACTCAGCTCTGCAGCCGGACGCAGCAGGTTCAGGAGGATATAAAGTTTGACAGCAACACTGATTTTTTTTTTTTTAGTGCAGACACTTTAAACCTTCCTGACTCATATCTCAGCCTCCACAGTACACAAACACACATAACTCCTCTACACACAGTTACACACTCAAGCTGCCTTCATCCGCTCGCCTGGAAAAGTCCTGCTCTCTCCTCTCTGCAGCCGTCAGACATTAATCCTGTTAGTCTCTGCTCACGTTACTCTTGTTGTGTGTTTG
Source organism: Lepomis macrochirus (assembly GCA_024633595.2). NCBI lineage: Eukaryota > Metazoa > Chordata > Actinopteri > Centrarchiformes > Centrarchidae > Lepomis > Lepomis macrochirus. The sequence continues at coordinate 3,968,091 of JALXJV020000004.1, read as the reverse complement.
TTTCGTCATTTGACCGTTTTTTCTCCTTTGCACCTGATAATCACGTCTCTCAGGCCTCTATCCTCCTGTAACTCTGTCAGACTCACGACGGACAGTTTAAAACAAAAAGGATCATCAGGAGAAGTCGTCTTTTTTATTCCAAAAAGTTTCTTTTTGTCAACACCGGCCGCCTACATTACCCACAATGCAGCTCTCCCTGTGACACCTGGGTGGTAGATTCAGTGTGTGCTAGCGTGCACAGAGATGAGCAGCAGCTACACAGGTGTGTGAGCTCACTTCTTTCTGACTCCCCACCAACAGATTAGTTTTAAATTTCAAACTTGTAGTCTTAATCTGACGCTGACTCAAGTGACATCACGTGACGACTTTCATCAGACTTCACACATCTCCCTCTGAGACACTAAAGCTGTCATACTACTTTAAAACATATGCAGGAGAAGCCCTCAACACCTGAAGACACGCTGAGGTGGAAAATCACTGGAGCTTCATCTGGTTTGTGACCAAATTCCTGCAAAACTAATGATCAATCCCCGTTAGCTCAAAGCACCACTGTGGCTACCAGAGGTGTGACGACACACTTCACAAAATACTCAGTTCTACTTTCTGAATATGAATTATTATATGCAGTAAATGACAGAACAATATGTAAACTCAGGTGATGGAGTACTTCGGCTCCAGTGTGTGGAGGGAGGAGCTAGAATCCCAGATCTTCCCTCAAAGGAAAATGGCTTCAGCTGCAATGAAAACGCTGATGTCTGTCGTTGTTGCCGTGTCTCTAGCGCTGGACTGTAGAAGCGGAGTTACAAAGCTGTTTGTCAGCGTTGTTCAGGCCTTTCAGTGTTTGTTTTCCGGCGCAGTTGTGTATAATTGAGAGCAGTCATGGTTCTGCAGGTGTCTCTGCACAGTGCTCGTGTTAGCTGCAGTGTAGGCCGCTGTTTTCTTACAGTTCTTACATACTGCTCATGTCTTGTCCGTCATTCTGTCGCGACTATTGTCTACCGCCACGTCCCCAGAACGCCGCCATATAAACTATTTAAAAGTGGCGTGGGCATCTCATGTGTTAATTTCACACTTGCACAGCGTCAAATGCTCTTTTCACCTCAACAAAAAATCTCACCACGTTTTAATATCGCGAGATCTCGTCACACACCTTGTGGCTATGGTAAATACCTTCTCAGTACTTGTACCAAGAAAACGCTCAGAGAGAGAAGAGAAATAATTTTGTTTATCCAACAAAACACATCAAACTTTTTCTGCTTCCAGCTGCTCGAATGAGGATTCGTAGCTTCTCTGCAGTTCTGCAATCACAGTGAAGTGAATATGTTTGAGCTTTGGACTGTCGCTTAGATAAAACAATACATTTGAAAACTTCACCTTGGAGGACGTGTGATTTTCACTCCTTGTGGACATTGTATAGGTTATAGAAGAGATAACTGTCGGGTTAATGGATAACGCAGCCCTGGTTCTGTTGCTGGAATGATTCCTTCTCTAAAACACCCTCCTCTCCTTCTCACCATGATGATCCCCTGTCGTCTGTCCCCTGTTTTTTTTTTGCTTCACCCGTGCTGTTTGCTGTTTGCCCTTCTCTCCCTCACAAGCTGCCACACTTATTTATTTTTGGCATCCTTCGACTCGCCTGAGACCCGACACATTTTTCTCCCCATGCTGGTATTTCAGCATCAGACGATCGGTGGCTCCCCGAGCGTCTTCGCCAACCCCCCCCCTTCCCCTCCTCTCAAACGGTCTGCCGTCAGGACTCAGGTTTTGGCTCAGACGTGCAGCCTGCAGGGCGAGCGCACTCACATGAAGTCTGACCTCCCAGAGGAGCTCAGCTGTGACTGCTCTTTAGTCGTTTCTCTCGGTTTATATTTATATCTGCCTGCGATGAGAACGTTGCTGCTGATGCGACGTGTCGGACAGTTTCTCATGGTTTGTTTTACCAGCAGAAAGACTGAATCTGACTGTTTGAAATGAAGGAAAACTTCTCTGATTTAACCCTTCGTTCGGGTGTAACCCTGGTGCCGTGACAGGAGCCGGGGTCTCACTTATAAAACTGTGCGTAGAAACCTCACTAAAAGTGTACGTGCGCCCAAAAGCCAAAAATGGCGAACGCCACAAAATATTCAGATTTCCAAAACCGTGCGTACAATCATCTGTAAGCAAGTGCTCTTTATAAATCACAATCAAATTGAAATGTGGCGCATGTGAGCGAGCTCCGTGTCCGACCCTTCAAACGCCCATAGTTGCCTAGAATGGTCAGTGAAACGCCCCTCATTAATATTAATACACTTAAATTTAACTCAGTGTGACACTGACGTTCCTTTTGATGAAGCTGAAGTTGTATTGAGGGGAAAAAAGCACTGTCTCGCAACGCTTGTTCCCCGGAGGAAAGGGGGCCCCGAAGCTCCGGCCCTTTATAACCGATCTGCAGAAACAGGCGTTGCTTTTGAGTGGCGACGTCGCCGGCTGGAGGTTGGCCACACAGACGGGATGACCCAGGTACTGATCATGACTTCCACTTGCGTCCGCTCACTTGACGAGGCTGCCGATGAGTTAAAAGAAATATGATTTGTTGTAAATGACAATAAAATAGTGTTGAATTTCCATAATGTTACAAGCAGCGCATCACATCCACACGCTGGCGCTCAGCTTTTGGCTCGATAAGGCAACGAACATCTGATAACAACACATGAAACTCTGCTCTAGTATTTGCTCGACTGACGCAATGAAAACAGCATCAGTTTAAATATAATTTGTCTCCTGTTCACTTTATTTATGAGAATAAATTTCAGTGCATGCGAGTATTAATTAATATGATTCCTGATTAAACTGTCCAACATATTTGAGGTGTTCTTTTGCAGAAACAGAATCTCCGTTTGTGTTTATTATCCTCAGTCATGCTTCTTTTTGTGCCACAAATTATCTTAAATTATGTTTTTTTTATCGCGAACTTCAGGGAAAAATCAATCAAATGAGTGTCTGATTTTTTAGAAAGGCTTTAAGCCTGTAATATTTCCATATATTTTACACAGCAGTAGGCCTGTTCATTTCAAACCGTTTCATCCTTCTGCCATGTGAGTCGCCGTTTTTCAGTTTACTTACACATTCTCTCATAAAGTTTGTTTTTTATAGATCACAACCTTTGCTTGGGAAGTGGCGTGCGCACGTTTCCAGCCCTGTTTTGTACGCACACGTGGTTTATAAATGACCACCGCAGAGCTGAAGAGAGGCGAAGGTGACAAATGAACGTCCTGATGAGAAACTAGGTCAGACACACTGTGGGCCTGCTGGCTTTACCCTGTTTGTCTACAGTCTGTCTGTGACCCTCACAGGTGTTTCCATCCCCCCCCATCCACCATCGTCCTTTTCTGTAATGTTGATCATTTGTCTTCCATCAGCTCAGCACCGAGCGCAGGGGAGACGGTCTGCTCCTGGGCTGCAGGTTCAGAGAGTGTTGAAAGGGTCAACGCTTAAAGACGTTTCTGTTGTCTTATAAAACGAGATGTAAAGAAAAGCGTTTGAACCCTGAAGACAGACGAAGGACAAACAGATGAACACGAACAGGAGAGGGACAGATGGCGGGACGAGAGAGAGAGAGCGAGAGACAGCCACTAACATTTACTCAGCCGGTCCTTAATTACCGTCAGGGGACCGACCATGAAACGCCAAGCAGAGGGGAAGTGACATCACACACCTAAATTTAAGATTAAGATCACACAGTGCCAACTATAATAACGTCTGTTTTTATAAGCTTGTAAAAAAGCTTGACTCAGAGGACTCAGATCTGTTTTGTCCTGTTTTGCCGTCTGTCCTGTTCCATCTTCATCCCGTCTCTCTCCTGCTGAACTCTGTTTGACTTGTGGATTATAACAAATCTGCAGTGGAAAGGACATCAGGCTGTCGCAGCGAATCAGATTTAGTGAAAAATGAACATGGACGTAGCTTCTGTCCGACCTGCACAGTCTGGACGTGGAAGAGCTGTGTGGAGCTCATTTAACCCGGCAGGAGCTACTGAAACAGAAAAGAGACAAAGAAGAAGAAGAGATCTTCCTGTTGTTCAGGTGTTTCACTGTGGACAGACTGAAACACCTGGAGTCTCTGATGTGGACTCGAGTCGTTTTACATGTAGACATGCAGACGTACTGTTCTCAACTTCAGCAGCTGCTCGTTATGCAAATACACGGTCGGTTACTGAAGCTGCAGAAGCAACAAGCTACAAAACAGCTTCATGCTATTTGTTCCACATTTGAGGTGTTGATGATGGAGCAGAAAGACTCGGAGCTGATTTTGGGAAAACAAAAGGAGGTACTGACTCAGACAGCAGGTGATGTCTTCATCAGTAGTCAGACTGCTGCAGCTCACTAAATATATGCTGCTCACAGAGAGAGCGAGAGAGAGAGGTGTCAAAGGTCGAGCTGGGGAGAGACTTAAATGAACAATCAACAGAGAGCAAACGCAGAAGAAGTGAAGCAGAGCGAGGGGGGGGGGGTTGATCTCTTTGGAAGCAGGGGATAAACAGAGAGGAGGAAAGAAATGAGATGTGATGAAGGAATGGGAACACAGAGGGGGGGGCAGGGACCTCCTGCTGAGGAGAAGAAACCTACGTCTGCATGGAGCTGCCTGTATTTAAAACTACTGGAGTCCACATCAGAGTCTGCAGGTGTTTCAGTCTGTCCACAGTGAAGGTGAGGAGACAGAGAGAGAGAGAGACAGGTGAGCAGGGAGACAGAGACAGAAAGGTGAGGGGTCTCACTGTTTCAGATTTTAATTGACTCTTGGAAAACCCTGGAGGAGCTCTCAGTCAGTGATGAGTTCAGCGTTTCAGTCTTCAGACTGTAATGAAGCTCTTTTCTTTGGCGTGTAATTAATGTGGACGAGCTGCAGCAGCTCGAAGGAGAGCAGCAGACTGTGGAGGAGAAACGTGTCAGAGAGGAGGGGGGCGTTAAATGTGGAGGAGGTGGAGGACGCAGGTACAGGTGCTGACAGGTTGGAGGCAGCATCCTGAGGGGATACGACAGAGAGAGATGGACCGGAGAACGTAAAAGAGACAGGGACAGAGGAGAACGTGAGAGAGAGACAGAGAGGAGGACGTGAGAGAGACTGGGACAGAGAGACAGAGAGTAGGACGTGAGAGAGACTGGGACAGAGAGACAGACCGGAGGACGTGAGAGAGAGACAGACCGGAGGACGGAGAGAGATGGGGACAGAGAGACAGACTGGAGGACGTTAGAGAGACTGGGACAGAGAGACAGACTGGAGGACGTTAGAGAGACAGACAGGAGGACGTGAGAGAGAAGGGGACAGAGAGACAGACCAAGGGACGTTAGAGAGACGGGGACAGAGAGACAGACTGGAGGACGTGAGAGAGATGGGGACAGAGAGACAGACCGGAGGAGAGATGAAAGTGGATTGTGCATAATATTTCCCTGAAGTAGTTTTTCGTCCTTTGACCTTCTGATAGTTAAGTGGGCTTCATCAGGAAACTGGCAGAACAGGTTCGACTCTGGACTGTGTGAAGTCGTTTCCCTGTTTACAGTCAAACAGGTGGTCATTTTAACAGGATAAAATGAGCGTCAGTTTAATAACTAACTCGTTTACCAGCACGTTGCTAACGCCGACCAACACTGTCACGCTCCGATGTCTTTTAGGCTGTTTGGAGAAAAGCATCTCACCAAACTATGAAAACTTGTTTAACTACCAGGCTATTATTTACCTGACCTCCACATCAGGGGCCCTCAACTGAGGTCTGAGCAGACACTGTGGGGGCCGAATTAAAAAATAATTGCCACATTACTGCGTAATATTTTCAACTTTCACAAAATCAACGTTTTAATTAGCTTCTATCAGTGTGAACAGACTCCTTAAAAACAGCCGGGCCTGAATCCATAATGAGAAATCCACACAGGCCGCAGACCTGCAGCCGAGGAGTTCACCGAGGAGAGATGGTTAAAACCTGTGATTGGAATGATATATTAATCAACCTGAGACACCTGTAGTTACTATGGTAACAGCAGATGCCTTTTAATACCACAGGGCTCAGAAGTCTGGTGCAGCTAAACAAACTATTGTCGGGCAGTTATTGGTGTTTTCCCTCATTCTGTGAGCAGCCATGATCTGACTTTATGCTGCGCACGGAGCTGGTTACCTGGCCGAGCAGGTGGACAGCTCGCTGCGTCTGCTGCTGCTCACTGTTGAAAACGACGGTTGTCTTGTTGTGGAGATGCATTTTTGATGAACAACAGCGGTCAGCGCTGATCTCGCTTAGAAACAGATTGCTTTTCCTGTGACTACTTCAAAATAAAAGTCAATTTATGTTTCACCATTTAAATGCTTTTAATGTGAAGCTGCAGCAGCAGAAATGTTGATGTAATGGATGAATATACTGGCTGGTTGATTTCAGAGCTGTTGTTAAAGTTGAATTATTAGTATTAATCTTCCTTCTTAGATGACCTGCTTTATTTATTTGGATGTGATTAATAACTTTATTGTGGATCATTTGTTTAATTTCAGTCACAAATGCAGGCAGTGAAATAATTTGAATATTGTTTAAATAAGATGCCGAAGAGGTAAAGAAATGTGGACTAATAGTTACACTTTGTTTTTCACTGCATAGAAGTGCAATACAACTGATGATTGTAGAAAATTAAATACTATAAAACTTCACTTAATAGCCGCCGGCCTCCTTTCCTGTCCTGCTGTGGGAACACATTTGGACAAATAAACGCAGGTCTCCATTAATCGCCTGGTCTGGTTTTTATAGAAGTTCTTCAGATGTATAAACCTGTGAAACCCGGAGGGGTCGCTGCTTTAGCTGCTTCTAAGCTGCTCAGATCGTTAATACAAATATTCATGTTTAAACATGTGGTCAGTGTGTCAGTATGAACATGCTGCACATCCTTAGATCGGTTAGATTCTCCACATTTCAGTCGTTCAGTTCATTTAACAGAAACAACGAGCCCCAAAGTCTGATTCTTATAGATTCACCAGGGTAACCTTCAAACCTTGAAGCGTTTGTTAAGTCTGAACGTGTCCCTTCCTTCATTATTTATCTTCCTTCTGTCTGTAAGGGTCCACCGATCAAAAGAATCAAAACAGCTTTTCGTAGAAATGAATCCAAGTTGTGAATCCTGTCCATCGCTCTCTGTCTGCTAACTTCTCTCATCCCAAATAAAGGCAGGGTCAGCTCAGTGATTTGAGCAAATACATTCCCATTTACTCCCATTCAGCTGACGCTTTTATCCAAAGCGCCTTACAATTGCTACACATGTCAGAGGTCACACGCCTCTGGAGCAACTAGGGGTTAAGTGTCTTGCTCAGGGACATGTTGGGGTCTCACAGTGGATTCAAACCCGGGTCTCTCACACCAAAGGCATGTGTCTTATCCACTGTTCCACCACCGAAGCAAAGTTTTACTGTAAGTTCTAACAAAGAAGATTTTAAGGAGCTGAGTTGTGCAAGTGTCATCTCCTGAGCCTTTTTCGAGTTTTTAAGGCAGTCACTGAAGCCAAACCCCAGATAACTCGACAATAGAAGACGGGGGAGGTGGGGGGGGGGACGGGGGAGACGGGTTGGAGGAGCTGAAAGTGAGGAAAGGTTGCGAGGTGAAAACATATGACGTGAACAGATGGATGAAAAGTGCAGCAAGAGGCTGAGTGTGAGGAGGAGCGGGTGTGATGCTGACGCTCCTTCAGAAATGTGTTTCCCTCGGCACCTGTGGCGTTAACGCAGATCTCCCATGATGCACTGGGGCTGAAGATGCTAATAAGGAAGTCATCTGTGGTGTTATTCCAAGCTGAGATACTGAAAATAACGTGGCGTGTTTTTAGTTGCTATACTGAGACGGGCGAAGGAAGCTGCAGCCAGTTAGCTTAGCATAAAGACAGTTTCCAGTCTTTGTGTAATGCTAAGCTCGCTGTCCCGCCATCGTTACGTCCTCGCAAACCCAGAATAACCAGCTTTCTCTCTCTGTCGCAGCCGACCAGCGAAGAAGACCTCTGCCCCATCTGCTACGCTCACTCCATCTCTGCCGTCTTCAAGCCCTGCTCCCACAAGTCCTGCAAGTGAGTCCACACACACCTACACCAGCTTTCATCTGCAGCACCCCACACACACATTTCATCTCCAGCCTCCTCGCTCACAAACAGTCCTGCAGAACCTGGAGCCAGAGGTTCTGTTGGTTTCTGTCCAGCTTCTGCTTCTCCTGTTGCAGCGATCGGCCACTTTGATCTGAGAGTTATACAAGTCGGTCTGTTGTTCTCACATGTGGTCAAAGAGAGCTTATTCTCCACGCAGGAAAGAAACTCAAAGGAACTTCTTAAAAAAAGTATATATACATTTTCATATACGGGCCAATAATGTCACACAAGGAAGAGTTTTTATATATATATATATATATATGTATATATATATTGAGAGACAGACCTTCCCTCCCTCATGCATCATCTGCTCGTTTAAATGAAGACACCTGCATGTTATTAAGTCAAACATCTGCACATTTAGACAACAAAACATTATTTTCCAACTGCTATCCAAAGCTGAACGACTTTGGAAAATAATCTAATTGCAATTTTTTACCAATATGATATGATTTAATATGCAATTAATTTTTAAGCTCTTTACCTCCTGTGTTATTCAAAACGGACAAGCAGTACATCAGTGTGTAGTCTGACCAACACAATATTAGACAGATTAAACACACTTTCTCGTGGGTCCGGCCTGTGTTATGATGCAATTAGGTGATGCAGGTTTAAGTAATGCGTCCTCCGTCCTAATCCGTCACAGTCGAAGCTTCACAGCGACGTCGAGAAAGCGAGGATCATACAGTTTTGGCGATACGTTTTCTCCCAATAAGTTAATATACAGCCTATTACAAAATACGCTTCAACATATAATGTCGTTAATAATCGCCGCTCACAGACAAACGTGATTGGTCTAACAGTCGACTACAGCCGAGACTTGACAGGTCTGATTCGACTATGGAAATCCTTTATCGGGGACGGACCTAGTCTAGGTATTATATTCACTTAGCTCAGCAGTCAGCCTCACCCTCTGTGTTGTTGGTTAATTTTAACTTAATTTCTTAAACTCTGATTAATCTACCGACTCATTTTCAATGATTATTCTAAATATAGTTTTTTATTATCCAACATAAATGTCAAAAACGTGTCTCATTAATAATTCAATATTTTATTGAGTCATCCTGAAAAAGAAAATTCATGTGAATAATGATAATAAAGGAACATTTTAAAATGAGTCTAATTCCCATCAACCGCTTATCCTGCATCCTGTCTACAGCCTTATTATTATTTTTATTATAATCATTAATAATAATCATAATAAAAATAATAATAAGGCCGTAGACTCTGTGTCAAATGCTGGATCAGAAAAAGACTGAACCTCAATTTCAAAAGGATCGCTGTGACACAGATTCATTTAAACTCTGCATGTCGACACTTTCCCTAAACTGGAAAAGTACTTAAATGTAATTAAAAACCTGATATGAATTTATTTGCTTACTAACATGCTGTGAGATCATCTTTGTATGTAAAATGTATGTTTGTGCAGGACAAAGAAAATCACTTACGATTTACAGTCACAAACTTTTTCTCACTCGTACGTTGCGTTGAAGTAAACTGAAAATGTAAAACAGCCGAACAATAAACGACTTTTAACATGAAGACGATGAAGAAACATTTAGATAATAGACAAAACAGAAACTCCGATCCTCGTGTTGACCATCCTGATGTATCAGGCTTGTGAGTGGAGCTCAGCTGCAGCACCGTGAACAGGATCTGCAGTGCAGCCGCCGGCAGAATGATTTCGCTTCACGTGATTAAACCATTTCAAACCCACAGAGCTCCGTGTTGTTGGTTCTCGGTAGATGGTTGAAGGCGAAGTTCTTTAGCTGCAGCTTGTTCTGCTGTGGAATTAGGGGATGGGAAACACCAGAGGACCCATGATACGATTATCACGATACTTCTGTCAAGATACGATATCATTGCGATTTTAAACATATCGCGATATATTGCCATTTATTACCTTTTTTTCAACTTCAAATTGTCCCCAAAGGAAAACTCTTTTTCTCGTGGACTGAAAAATGAACTGATTTTATTATTTTAGAAACAAAAAGTAAAATTCTCCTGTACAATTCTTATATTAAACACTGATACTTGACCTCCGTGTATCGATACAATACTGCCACGGAAAATATCGCGATACTATGCTGTATCGATTTTCTTTCCCCACCCGTAGGTGGAATCCATTAAGACCGGCTGCAGCGACGTACGTTATGCAAATCAACATATTTTTAATTTGCCCCCGAGCCGTTAATCTTATTAATATATAAGACATTCAACACAGCCAAAGGTATTTTTAAGGACCTTTACTCATTCAGGAGTCCAGTCTGTCGGCCTCAGTACATAAAGAAGTAGAACAAAGCTCTTCAAACTAATATAAAGTAACACAATCAATTAATAGTCAAGTAAGATTTCCAGTTTTCTTCACCTTTTTTGCGACGTGCCTCAGACAGAAAGTCATTTTCCCCATAACATAAATTTCCTCAACTGTTTCTGTCTTTTCATGGACTGTTGGAGGCTCCTTATTTCCTGCTTATTGCTTTTTTACTGCCTGCTGATACTGTTTGTGAGAGATATCTGTCCTGCTTCTGCAGCCCTGCTGGCAAGTTTCCCAAAAACATAACACTAAAATGAAAAGCAAGCCCGGGGACAGAGATTCATCTTTTCTATGTTACCGCCATCTAATGGATTCTTAATTGATTACTAACGGCGATTAACTGACACAGAAAAAACATTTGCAAAATATGAAATTAATAACACTTAAACATTTTATGTCTCTTCTGACCATTTAAAACTTTTCTTCATGAAAATGCTTTCAAAGTTTTTTAAAAAGCAGCGGTTCGTCCTGAACGTTTCTGCAGCGTCCTCTTCTCTTTCACACTCAGCCTTCGAGCTGACGGCGCCGCCTGAAGGCCTCATCGATCCAAACAGCCGACACACACTCTGCACCTGCAACAGAGACACGCACAGACATAAAACACATGCATGTAATGTCTCAGAGCGCACGAGCACTCTCTGATGTCTAAGTAGTTTCTGCACAGGGTGAGTCAGCTGTTTGCTAACTGCTGATTGAGGCTGAAAAGCTCTGTGGGCAGCAGACCTTGGTCCAGATCGTACCTCGATACATATTTCATGTTATCCTGTAGGTGCGCTTGATTTAGCTTAGCTGGCACGCCAACTCAGCAGTTGTATGGATTATTCTGGTGCTGATTGAGAGCGCTGTCACGAGGAGTAAACCGTGCTGACCCGAGCTGATTCTAGTCACCGCCAAGGCCAGACTCATCTTTACCTCTGCAGCCTCTGAGCTTCCTCTTTTCCTGCTCCGTTAGTTTTCAGTCACTTTGCTGCTCCGTTACGCAGCGAGGTCACAGGGTGACGTCCCCCGTTAGTATGTAAAGCAAATGTAAAATTAACTGTAGTTCTTATAGAAAATACCCCAAAATAATTATATTTTCTAATTAGGTTTTTGCTCCAAGTTTAAAGGCTACTAGATTTATCAGAGTTGACTTCATGTCCTTTCATTGAAACAGGAAACATGTCTTTTTTTTCCTGGTATTTGTCTTTTATTTCAGAGTAAAAAAAATTTACATTCATGCTAGCTGTTCAAAGGTAAATAAATCCTCCCCCCAGCATCTCTAAAGCTTCCTGACTGACACGTTTCACCTCGTTAGTTTCATCTCTGTAAAAAAAATATCAACTAAGGAGATATATGTGTTATATGTAGATGTAAGTCAGGAAGCTTTAGAGATGCTGCGAGGAGGATTTTTATTTAAAAAATAACAATTATTCAATAACAATATAATAAATGTTCAATAAATGTTTAACTTTATTTACTTTAGTCACACACAAATTAGGTCTTAACTTTTTTTCTTAAAGATGTTTATTTTGTTGTTAAAAATGACTGAAAAAAGCTTTTATTTATTTTTACTCGTGCATATTTGTTGACAAAGATTTTATCAAATTGTTTTGAATGTTCTACCTCATATTTGTGAATTTATCCACTGTTTGGCCATAAAGAAAGTTTAAACCACAATTAACCATCAGGTTTCTTCAACTTTCACTCAGAAGCAAAAATCACGCTTTAAAGAAATAACGAAGATTCGAAAGAAATAACGATTTGATATCTTATCGTGATGATTATTGATATCAATATTTTATCGTGATAGTTATCAATATCGACAGATATGAAACTTTTTATCGTGATAATATTTTTGGCCGTATCATGCAGCCCTACGTACCACAAACCTTCAGTGGTTCAGTGAAGAAAGCTTCACTCTTGCCCATCATTCACACATCTGACTGTGAATAACGTGGCTTCAGTTATACCAGACGAGCGTCATGCATTTTTAAATTTGAGGTAAAAGGAGAAAAATAAAGATGTGTAGTCAACAGATTTAACTGAACAGCAGTAACAGACTGTTCTCTGACCTCCATGTCCAGGAGACAGAACCCCTCTGATGTTTATTAAAACCATGTTTCCCTCTCTGCTCAGAGCCTGTATCAACCAGCATCTGATGAACAACAAGGACTGTTTCTTCTGCAAAGCCACCATCACCGGGGTCGAAGACTACAGCAAGCCCGCCGCCTCCTAACACACACACACACACAACATCACACACACTGAATCACTGAACCCAAAGATTTCTCACAGAGGTCTGTACTGTATGTTTGTTCTCCACAGAACGTCTCCTCGCTCGAACTTACGAAACATTGAGGTTGAGATTTTGGAGCCGTTTGTCTCGTTGTTACCTTCTGCTTTGGGAGGAAGTCAGCGAAACAAACACCGTGTGTGTGTGTGAGTGAATGTGTGTTACACTGAAGTCACGTGTACTGTACAGAGAAACATGCTGAATTACTGTCAGATGAGACAGAAAGCTGAAGGAGGAGCTGAAACTCAAGTCAGGAGCAGGATGTTATCGGACACTCCACATGTCCGATAACATCAGCGTTGGTCACATACATGTATATAAACACATATGTAAAGCCATTTAAAAAAAATCTTTACAAGCCGCGGTTCCCAAAAAAACATCCGACCAGATCATTAAAAGACTCAAATATTTTTTCATGGTGTGATCAGATTTACACGACACTTAATCTCTGGAGGCCACACACGTATATTTCAATAAATACTTTTGTTTTGCAGACACCCTCCTTGTACTCAGTCCATCAGGTTTTTCTACTCACTAATCCAGATCAGGGTCAGCGGGGGATGGATCTAAAACTGCACGTCTACAACCGGACAGACTCTGTACAGACAAAGACTGGTTTTCTTATGTGCTGTTCCAGGTCACAACGTCTGAATAATCTGAGCGGCTGGTTTTCGGGCAACGTTGTGAATTAATAAAAATGTACAGTGTCTGTTGGGCTGAAAACATTCAAACCTGCAGATCATTTAGATTCACTGAAAACATCCTGCAGGAAGACCTCAGTTTGACCGGTTTAAATCGATCACCTTCCTGCTCGACTTGCCAATAGATTTTTCTTCCCAAGTTGACTTGGTGTAAGTTCTGTCATGTTGATACACAAAGTAAACACTGTTCAGCTGATGCAGCAGTGAAAAAAACAGGACACACACTTTGTGTTTGTTTGTTACAGCGGTGTGCTGCACATGACAGGACTCAGTTCTTAGTAAAACAACAACACACAGTCCTGTGGCACTAACTTTGTAGGGTCTCATTATGCATTCAACAAAATAAAAGTCCTTGAGTGTGAGACCTAGCTGTCATAGTAGCATAACAATTCACCTGTAGCTGGCAGTGCAGGTACACAGTTACACAAGCCCAGACCTTAATCTTAACCTTCACAACTACATGCTAGAACACGAACCCTGAAACCAAGTCTTGGACCCCTAGAGCATGTAAATTGCAGGTCAAAATTCAAGTCCACAAATACAGTAAAACAAGCCCACACACACAGGCTCAACTGAAGCAACACCTCCCCAATAAAATAAAAAAGTTCTCCATGGGAGGACAGCAGCGTCCTTGACTGTGAGAACTAGCTGTCAAATTAGCAACAATTCACCTGTAGCTGTCAGTGCAGGTACAACACCCACAGCTACACACACTACACACACACACACACACACACTCTTCTACAAGCCCTTACAGGAACAGGATATATCACATATCACCTTCACCTCTGCAGAATAACACATGCAGGCAGGGAACAAGGAAGCTCATACCTCACCCCACCTGTCGATGGATGGATTACTGAACGGGCCCCACCAGGTACAGACTTCTGTACCAGGGTTCAGAGGACTCAGGGGTCCCCAGACTAGAGCATCTGCACTTAACGTTTAACACATCTTGTTAGAGGATCAGACAAACTGACAGAGACACAAAACGACAACAAAGTTTTGTGTCTCTGTGAGTCTGGGGGTCTTGTCTTGTCTCTGTAAAAAAAAAAGAAAAAAAAAGAGGGGTGTTGGGGGCCCGTTGTCTCACAATCCATCCATGACCCGGCTTACAGGTGTGCAAATACTTTCACACAAACGTACTGTAAACATGATCAAGTCATTACCGGTGCAGGGAGTACAGCCATTGTTACTTAGAAAACAGACTTTGAAGACAAGTCTTAACAAACGCTGTTTCATCACACGTTAAGTCCCTCATACGCTGCTGGAGAGAAAAGTAATGTGACAAACTTTGTTAAACATGTAATCCTGTTCTCTGTCTCGCTGAGTACAGTAAAAATGAAGCTACAGCCTGCTTCTCTTAGCTTAGCTTAGCATAAAGAAAACAGGGAAATAAACGGCTGGAGCTTCATATTTTTTTCTCCCTCAAATATTAAAACGATTCCTGATTGACTTTTAAACTAGTAAACTGTTGAAACTGCTTTGATGTACCTGAACTTTCCACTGTGTGAATCAGATAAATGTCCATCACATCTTTAGAGAAACTTGCAGAACTTTCCCACAGGTTAAAGGGACAGTTCACTCTAACAGAAACCGTTTTGTCTTTGAGAGGAATAAGGCTTTGATTTATTTTGGGAACATGAAGAAACCTGGCCGTTACCTTGTGGGTGTTGAAGTGATTGGGATCTTTAGGAATGTTTGTGTTTATAAGCTTCATTTCACTGAAACTGAACCCACATCAGATTTAACCTCCCAGACTGTCTCTACAGTAACTAAACGTGTATCTAAGCGTGTGTGTTGGATAACAAGCGGGACACTTTCAGATCTCGACTCGGGTTGTTTCCTGTCCTTTAGGTCGTCCCGCGTGTTTGAAGGCTTCTGATGGTGATAAATATGTTTGTTTGACGTCTGTAAGCAGAGTGAAGACTCAAATGAGACTCTTCCAGCAGTATTTAAATCACAATATTAATATCCAGTTTCTCCTTTACTTGTAAGATTTACAGAGGGTCATTAAACCCGGAATTAAAATAAAAAAATGTCAATTTAAAAACAATATATTTTAGTTGTTGTTTTTTTTAAAAAGCTTACGTTAAATCGTATTTAATTTTCTCCTTTTCAGTTAAACATCGACTGACTACTAAATTATAACAACAGTTTGTTTTCCATTTTAATTCTGGCTAAAATCATCCTCCATAATTTTGCAGCAGAGATAAAGTGAATGTATTTTAAATGTTGGATTTAGTGTTTTTAAACACATCTAAAAAGCATGTTAGGACTGATTAACTTGTATGGAACATTTCACAGATTGTGTCTGTTTTTATTTTTATTACTGGTGTTTGTAAGAAACTGTTTTTATTTTCCCAAAAAATGAGAATACTTTTGTCCCTCCAAAGCCCCGAAGAATGAAACTCCAAAATATTTCTGTTTATCTGGTGTTACGCTGACAAATGAATGAAATACAAATAATATTGAAAACCCACAGAGGAAAGCAGAGAGATGTACGCTCCAAGGTTTTGTTAGAAAGTTTGATTCTAAAGGGCTGTCAGACGGGGAATGTGGATGGACGTGTAATCAATAGCATGCTCTCAGTTGTCCCCACTGATATCTGTGTTTGTTTTCCCTCACTATATGAACTGATAGCGGTACTTATATTCAAAGCATGTATTTGAGTGAACAGAGTGTTTATTTGTGCAGGTTTACAGAGAGCTGGGGAAAGCAGTTTAAAGGCTCAGCAATATTACACAGACTGTTTGGTTGTTTCTGTTTACTCATGT
This sequence comes from Lepomis macrochirus, assembly GCA_024633595.2. NCBI lineage: Eukaryota > Metazoa > Chordata > Actinopteri > Centrarchiformes > Centrarchidae > Lepomis > Lepomis macrochirus. Next base: position 3,951,889 of record JALXJV020000004.1, on the reverse strand, counting down.
ATCTTAATCTGGGAGGGGGGGGGGTCAGGGATGGACAGGCTTATTGCTTTCTATTTCTCCTTTGTGAGTGAGAGTGCACATATTATATTGACAATGTAACTGCATTAAATTATTTAATCTAAACCGAAAAGCTGCTCTGTGTGCTCTTCTTTTTGGAGGGAGGGTGAAAATACACACACATATGGTTTGTATTTTAAAACACCTTTCACACAGTAACAATCACACTACTTGGGGTTCAGTGTCTCGCCCAAGGAGATTTCAGCATGCAGACTGGGAGAACCGGGATCGAACCACCGTCTTTCTGATGAGTAGATGCTCTGCCCCCAACACACACATACATACATACATACTTTTATACACATACATACATACTTTTATACATACATAGTATGTGTATAAAAGTATGTACGAATCATACTTTTATACACATACATACATACTTTTATACACATACATAGATTCATACATACTTTTATACACATACATAGATTCATACATACTTTTATACACATACATACATACTTTTATACACATGCATACATACATAAATACTTCTATACACATGCATGCATACATACTTTTATACACATACATACATACATACATACATACTTTTATACACATGCATACATACATACATACTTCTATACACATATACATGCATACATACTTTTATACACATACATACATACTTTTATACGCATGCATACATACATATCTTTATACATATACATACATACTTATATACACACATACATACATACATACATACATACATACATACATACTTTTATACACATACATACATACTTTTATACACATACATACATACATACTTTTATACACATACATACCTTTATACACATACATACATACTTTTATACACATGCATACATACATACATACATATATACTTTTATACACATACATACTTTTATACACATACATACATACATACATACATACTTTTATACACATACATACATACATACTTTTATACACATACATACATACATACATACTTTTATACACATACATACATACTTTTATACACATACATACATACTTTTATACACATACATACATACTTTTATACACATGCATACATACATACATATATATCTTTTATACATACATACATACTTTTATACACATACATACATACATACTTTTATACACATACATACTCTTTATACACATACATACATACTTTTATACACATACATACATACATACATACTTTTATACACATGCATACATACATACTTTATACATATACATATACACATACATACACTTTTATACACATACATACATAATACACTTTTTATACAACATACATACTTTAACATCACACATACACATACAAATTTATACACACATTACATACATACATATACACATACACTTGTATGCATACACATACACACGATGCATACATAGATCTGTAGCACATATACAGATGACACAGGACACACATGCATAGATCTAACATGACACAGAGAGACAGACATAGACACAAACGAGACAGGCAGACAGAGACACAGACAAGACACAGGAGAGCACGAGGCAGGAAAGACGACACAGGACGGCAGGAGACAGACAGGAGCACACGAGACACACGCACAGACAGACGAGGCACAACAGAGACAGCACAAGACAGAGACAAGGACAGACACATAGGAGGACACACATGGAGGCAGACACAGGACACAAGACACGGACAGACACGAAACGGAAACAGATACAGGACAGGAGCAGGAATGGAGTCCAGACGACAGAGGAATGGACGAGCAGCTGGAACGGACACAGACAGACGGAAGGAATAACACACGAACGAGACAGAAACGGACGACATGACAGACGAACACAGGATACAGGAGGAGGATCACACGGAACCACACATTGAACAGACCAAGGAAGACACAGGAATGAGACACAACGGATATGGACCAACTCAGTGGACAGGAACACAGCGCATGACTATGGTATATGGTAACTACGAGGCATAGTGGTATGGCATGATGGCATGTACAGGTATGGTGAGTGATGCAGATGTACATGGCATAAAGCATGAGGAAAAGATAGAGTGGACAAGCATGTATGCATGTATGCATGTACAGCACAGCATGTATGCATAGTATGTATATACGGATGTGTATGCATGTGTATAAAAAGTATGTATGTATGTATGTATATGTATGTATGTATGTATGTATGTATATGTATGTATGTATGCATGTATGTATGTATGTATGTATGTATGTATGTATGTATGTGCATGTATGTATGTATGTATATGTATGTATGTATGTATGTATGTATGTATGTATGTATGTATGTATGTATGTATGTATGTATGTATGTATGCATGTATGTATGTATGTATGTATGTATGTATGTATGTATGTATGTATGTATGTATGTATGTATGTATGTATGTATGTATGTATGTATGTATGTATGTATGTATGTATGTATGTATGTATGTATGTATGTATGTGTATGTATGTATGTATGTATGTATGTATGTATGTATGTATGTATGTATGTATGTGTATAAAGTGTATGTATGTATGTATGTATAGTATGTATGTATGTATGTGTATGTATGTATGTATGTATGTATGTATGTATGTATGTATGTATGTATGTATGTATGTATGTATGTATGTATGTATGCATGTGTATAAAAGTATGTATGTATGCATGTGTATAAAAGTATGTATGTATGCATGTGTATAAAAGTATGTATGTATGAATGTATCTATGTATGTGTATAAAAGTATGTATGTATGTATGTATTTGTATAAAAGTATGTATGTATGTATGTGTATAAAAGTATGTATGTATGTATGTATTTGTATAAAAGTATGTATGTATGTATGTATAAAAGTATGTATGTATGCATGCGTATCAAAGTATAAAAGTATATGTATACACATACATACATACTTTTATACACATACATACATACATACATACATACATACATACATACGGGAAACGTGAAACATGTAGCTGTCTCATCTGTAAAAGCTCGATTCAGAGTGTGTTTATGCATGTGTGTCCCCTGCTGGTCTGTCCAGCAACCTGACACCAGGCTGAGCGTCCAGAGTTTATAGATCGAGATAGAAATAGCTGCGCCAGAGAAAGCAGAGACGGACAGAAAGATGGAGGACGAGCAGGTAAAGATGGAGGAGGGCTGCACAAGGGCACTGGTAGCAGCACTGTGTGTATTTATAGTGGAACAGGACCTTTTCTTTTTCCTCTGATCGATGGAGAAGCAGGACAGCACATGACCTGCCCACTAATGGCAACCTGCTGTGAGTGCGTGTGTGAGAAAAATATGATAATAATGAGTCAATGAGAAAGACAACGCAACAGCAGCTTTAAACAGCAAGAAATGCATCTGATTCGTGTGCATTTTATTTTGAATGTTACAGTATGTTCAGTAAAACTTTAGTTAACAGCCCAGGCTTTTATTTGGTTCAATCACTGAATTCACCCAGCCTATATATGGGACAGGCATTTAATTCCTTCTGTTTAAAACTCTGGCTCAGCAAATATGGGGAATATGCTACTATCAAATTGTTTATTTCATTCAGTATGAATATTAATTGTATAAAAATGTGGCTATTGGATAACATATCAATTAAGAATCATCCATTTGATCTAGCTCTGAGAGACATCTAGGCCAGCACAGAAAGAGAGAGAGAAAGAATAGAAAGATTGAATTGTTGAGAATCTAAAGGATGTATCATGTGTAGCCTGTCCATATTGAAATTGAGTTGTGTGTTTCTGTCAATTACTACCAAAACAAATGCTCACGCCAGATCAAGATCTTTAGGACACAAGGCGGTGGAAACACTAATGCTTCTGCCCACAGGGGGCCGCCAGAATTAGCAAAAACCGTAAGTTCCTTGTAGTTACATTAAAAAACAAACTATAATCGCTATGCAGACGACACCCGAATCTTCATACAACAGCAAATGACCCATCCAAAGTTTCTCACAGCTGAAAACCCAGAAGACTGAAATCATCTCTTCCTTACAAAGTTCCAGAAAATAAACAAACAACTGATTATCACTGCTTTTCAGTCTGCAGAAACAGACCATATCTGCTAGTCAGCACGTAGACACTCCAAGCACAAGTAAAGTCAGGATTAAGTCTTAGCATCATATAATTCATCATTTCCTCACCCAATCATCTTATATAAAGATAAGAAATAAAAAGTTGAAAGATAAAAATCAAGCTGTGTCTTTGTTGTGTTGTGTTAAGATGGAATGCCATTTTTGTCATTAATAAAACCATGAATAAATAAACAAACATGGCTATGAAATAAGTCCATCAATAAATGGGGAAATATATAAACAAATGTAAATGACTCAGTGTAGTTGAATAAATAATTCTACAAAAGAACTACTTATTTCAGGGGACAGTAATTTCATAGTGCCACAATTATTTCCCAGATCTATTTATTTCCATCTGTTAAATGCAGGACTTTTACTTGTAACAGTATTTCTACATTGAGATTTTGCTACTTTCACTGAAGTAACAGATCTGAGTACTTCTTCTGTCAATGTTAAAGTGTGACTGAAGCTTCAACCAGCCGACTGCATCCTGAAGATCCAACCGGCCGACGGAGTTTCAGTTTCTCCTCCTTGTTGCCAAATACAGACAATTTCTGTCTTGAAATCTTTTTGTCATAATTCCCACTGCCTCACTGCACAGAACATATCCAACCCACCCTGGACACTCTGTTTGAACTGCTTCTGTTTCTCCCAGGCAGATTGTTCAGGACAATTAAAACATGAACAAATAGATTGAAAAACTGTTTTTATGCAAAAGCCATTAAACACTACCTGAATAATGCAATATAAAGGAATGAAACGTGAAGTGAAATGTTATGTGTATATTGTGTTTTTACTTTCCTTTTAGAATCTCTGTTTTTAATATTTTTTAAAGCTACTTTTAGAGGCTCTTTTAATATTTATATACTGGTTTGCACTAATGTTGCACGGATTGGATTGCATCCAATTGCGTTGTACATGTACAGTGACAATAAAGATTCTATTCTATATGTAAGTGAACGGATTTCCTTTAACTTAATAATTAAATAATAACTGCACGACTGTATGAGGAATAAGGACACCTGTTTTCATTTTGAAAAGACAAAAACAGGGTTTGGAATCTTTTATAAAATGTATTAAATCATAAATTCAAAAAGGAACTCATTATTACATGTGAAATGGTTCCACACAGGTGTTCTCTCAGGACTGTTCATCATCAGGGATAAATGAAAACTCCTGTGCAGGTGTGCAAAGTTTTTATAGGGTAGCCTTGTTAGCACTAAGATAACAGTATGACAGTAAGAGTAAAATAAGAGACTGGGATTAAGAGCTCTTCTCTCTTAATTCACTTGCTGTAGTTTACATGAAATGCTCATGACTCAGGACCAGATCTGACCTGAAACTGCAGCTCAGCAGTCTGACAGCGCGCTGCTGCCCCCTGCAGGACTGTCACCTGCACAACAAGCAGGCTGCAGGACAGATATGAGTGCTTAGAGTCTGCAGGTGAAGATCCACTCTTTGTTATTCTTTTTAAATGTCTTTGACGTTATTCAGACAAAATATTATGCTGAAGAAAATGTTTTACAAAAAGTTTGATGCATTTCAGTTTCTTGAGAAAAACAAACTGATCTGTGTGATCGTGTTAAAGCTGTCAGGCTGCAGGATGAGAAACATTCATCAACTATATGTATTATTATTATCTAAAGTGTCATTTTGGAGCAGCGTGAAACACGACTGACTGTCTAACTCAGTCAGTGTTACAGAGATGATCTGAAGCTCTTCACTGATCCGCCTCAACTGAAACACTATACTGACACTGAAACACAATAATAATATGATGACAGTGGCTTTAATCTCTTGGTGCATTATACATGTGAACATGCAGCTGTTGAGCTGAGGCTTTGAGAAAGCTCCGCCCCTCACATAACTCACCTGAGACAAACCAGGAAACAGTTTGTTCCTGTTCAGTTCTCAGTGAGAAGAGACACAGTGACAGACAGGATTCAGGAGTGAAGCTGCTGTGTGGTTTTCTGGAGAGTCCTCACTGTAGACTGGAGAGACTGAGGTCAGACACCATTTTCCTTCTGTGCTGAGATTAATATGATGTGAAAGTTGATACACATTGTCTGTGTTCTTCTTTAGTTGTTTAGTCCATTGAATGTGGCAGAGCAATGTTGAGCTCCACATTTAAAACCTTAACATAACAAGAAAATCCTACATTGGATAATTCACTTTGACGCTCTTAAACAATTTTTAAAATGTCCTTTATGTTTGACTAAAGCTAAACTGAGTGTGATATTCAAAACAAACACATCATACTTCTTAAATGGCATCACCATGACATGGAATGAAAATGTAGGTTTAATTATTTGTTGACTTTTCCCCAAAGTTCATCCTGACATATTTGGCATCTTTGGAAACTTTGTGATCTTGAGTTGAATCTTAAATCAGTTTCTGTGGGTTTCAATTTGTGTTTGGCTGCACAACATGAGTTGAAAATACAGCTGTTGAGCTGAGGCTTTGAGGAAGCTCCGCCCCTCACATAACTCACCTGAGACAAACCAGGAAACAGTTTGTTCCTGTTCAGTTCTCAGTGAGAAGAGACGCAGTGACAGACGGTAAGATTTACCTTCACTACAAAGCTGACAGTTGAAGCTGTCAGGCTGCAGGATGAGAAACATTCATCAACTATATGTATTATTATTATTAAGTATCAATTTGGAGCAGCGTGAAACACGACTGACTGTCTAACTCAGTCAGATAGTGGTGTCAGTTCAGCCCTCAGCATATCAGTGCAGTGTTACAGAGATGATCTGAAGCTCTTCACTGATCCGCCTCAACTGAAACACTATACTGATACTGAAACACAATAATAATATGATGACAGTGGCTTTAATCTCTTGGTGCATTATATATGTGAACACGCAGCTGAAGTCCAGTTTTCATGCAGAAAGGAGGATTTTTCAGCTGTTTCAGGCCTGTTAGACATTTCTATATGTTTTTATATGATCAAGCTGTGAGTCAGTGTGATGAATGAGAAGATGACGCTACAGCTTTAAGAAGAGGAGGTCTGAGAAAGCTCCGGCCTCCACATGATATAACACGTGATAAATCAAGAAACAGTTTGTTCCTGTTCTCAGTGAGAAGAAATGCTGCAACAGACTGATGGTAAGATTTACCTTCATTACAAAGCTGTGACTTCAACTGAGGGAGGACAGTTACAGGAGGGAGTACTGAAGTACTTCGACCGCACACTGCTGCTGCCTGAAACACTCAGAGACTCACAGTGAAGGTAACTGAGGCAGCTTTCTACAGCAGGGAGGGAAACACAGCTGGGATTCCTGTTGTAACGTGCCGTCTGCTGTGTTTTCAGCTTCAGAGACAAAATGGCTTCCAGAATAGAAGAGGATCTCTGCTGTCCAGTCTGTCATGAGGTCTTCAGAGATCCTGTTGTTCTGTCATGTAGCCACAGCTTCTGTAAAGTCTGTCTGAAGAGTTGGTGGAAAGAGAAACAAGCACGTCAGTGTCCAGTTTGTAAGTCAATGTCTCCAAGGCAGGAACCACCTTCCAACCGGGTCTTAAAGAACCTGTGTGAGACTTTTTTGTTGGAGAGAGATCAGAGAGCTTCAGAGGCTCTCTGCAGTCTGCACTCTGAGAAACTCAAACTCTTCTGTCTGGACCATCAGCAGCCAGTGTGTGTCATCTGCAGAGATTCAGAAAAACACAGCAACCACAGATTCAGACCCGTCGATGAAGCTGCACGACAACACAAGAAGGAACTTCAGGAAACTCTGGAGCCCTTAAAGGAGAAGTTAAAGGTTTGTGAACAAGTTAAAGTGAAGTTTGATCAAACAGCAGAACACATGAAGGTCCAGGCCCGACACACAGAGAGGCAGATTAAGGAGCAGTTTAAGAAGCTTCACCAGTTTCTAGAGGAGGAAGAGGAGGGCAGGATGGCTGCACTGAGGGAGGAAGAGGAGCAGAAGAGTCAGATGATGAAGGAGAAGATGGAGGCTCTGAGCAGAGAGATAGCAGCTCTTTCAGACACAGTCAGAGCCACAGAGGAGGAGCTGAGAGCTGAAGACGTCTCATTCCTGCTCAACTACAAGGCTGCAGTGGAAAGAGTCCAGCAGCGCCCCCTGCTGGATGATCCACAGCTGCCCTCAGGAGCTCTGATAGACCAGGCCAAACACCTGGGCAACCTGACCTTCAACATCTGGAACAAGATGAAGGACATGGTCTCCTACACTCCTCTGATTCTGGACCCAAACACTGCTCATGCAGGACTCATTCTGTCTGAAGATCTGACCAGTGTGAGAGGAGGAAAGAGACAGCAGCTTCCTGACAATCCAGAGAGGTTTGATGGATACTGGTCTGTCCTGGGCTCTGAGGGCTTTTACTCAGGGACTCACAGCTGGAATGTCGAGGTTGGAGACATTAGACACTGGTCACTGGGTGTGTCATCAGACTCTGTCCAGAGGAAGGGAGACATATGGTCTGGATTATGGACCATAATGTTCTCTGGAGGTCAATACTTAACATGGTCACCACCAGCTCCATCCACTGATCTCAGCCTTCAGATGAAGCCCCATAGCATCAGAGTGAATCTGGACTGGAACAGAGGAAAGCTGTCGTTCTCTGATCCTGATACTAACACAAACATACACACCTTCACACACACTTTCACTGAGAGGATGTTTCCATACATTAGCACTGGTGGTGAGGTGAAGCTGTCAGCAGTGAAGGTCTGTGTGACAGTGGAACAGAGCAGTTAGAGATAAAGAGGATGATTATATTCATGATGTTGTTGATTTATTAAAGGGAAAAGTCTCTGAATTTAACCTGTTAAGCTGCACCTGTCCTCCTGCTGTCTCATTATTCCAAACATCTTTATTTTCTTTCACTTGTTGTTTTTTAATTGTTTGTATTGTCTTTTTCTTGTTATTTAGTTTGACAATCAGCTTTTTGTTTCTCCTGTCGGCCTTTTCATATGAATGTCAAATCTTTACAAAATATAAAACATTTATGTTTTAATTGCAACACTATGTGTTGAACAGTGGTGGGAACACTAAGGCTCACATTAGGGGGTGTGATGATACACTCAGCTCACGAGATGAGACGATATTTTAACGCTATTTTGAAGATTCTTAATATGGGCGTGGGTGCTAGGGTCTTCCCCCTCCAAAAGTTTTGAGCATTAAACACTTCATTTCCTGCATTCTGTTGACATTTTCTGCACCAATTTATGAAGGAAATGTTTTAACATTTACTCATTTGGCGCTTTGATCCAAAGTGACTTATGACAATATATACTAGAGTATTTTTTTTATTCATGCAGGCAGCAGGTGACAATTCAAAATGTAAAACTAACAGAATATAAGAGTATATGCAGAGCAGCTCTCAGTGTCACTCTGTTTTGCGTTCACACGTTTCTCCTGTAGCTAAATGTAATATTGTCCCTGCTGAGTCAGCACATGTGCAGCTATGATTTAGTTTTACCGCTTTTGTCATGTTCACAAGGAGAGGACGGAAATCTTGGCTAAAAGAAACAGTGTTAAGAAGTTTATATATTTTTTAAGCTTAAGTTCCTTTTATCAGAAAATGCACTTTTGTTTCTAATATATTTAAATTGCTTTTGAGGTTTTCTCAATTTGCAAATAAACCTTTTTCAAAGCATTTTCATTTGTTATTAACATTTCTTGTTACAAGCTCATTTTCAAAGCTGTTTCAAAAAGTGGACAGCGTAAATATCACCTACGTTTAAATGATTTAAAATATTGTACAAATTGCCGAGATGATTCTGTCTGTCAAACTTTTTCATTTAGTTTCATTAGTTGGATTCTGCCGTTAGTCGTTTAGTCAGAGGAGTCATTCTCTTTAAGGTGGACGTCTCAGCTTTAAGGCGGATGTCTCAGCTTTAAGGCGGACGTCTCAGCCTGACAAAGGCTGAAGCTGCAGTTTATTGTGCCGGCACTTTTCAGAACATCCTGTAAATCCTGTTTGACATTAAACAAACAACTCCTGAACCCAAACATACTCATGTCAGTGTGGCTTTCATTCACTTTCTATTTATTCAATATGTGATTTAACATATTGAATAAATAGTGGGGTTTATGTTTTCAGTCCCTCTATATATGTTATTTTAGCACTATCTTGTAAGTGATGTGTTAAAACATCTTGAAGACGTGGAAACATCAGCTGGTCATTCGGATCTTCACTTCACTTCACTTCAACTTATATATGCTTCCTTTAGGCAATATTATCAGAAAACGCTCCATAAACTTTCATTGTTATGCAGATGATACTCAGTTATATCTATCGATCAAGCCAGATGAAACTCCTCAGTTAGCTAAGCTTCAAATGTGTCTTCAGGATGTTAAAACCTGGATGACCTGTAATTTTCTAATGTGAAACTCAGATAAAACTGAAGTTATTGTCCTGGGGCCTAAGCATCTACGTAATATTGCAAAAATCAGTAACATTTTGTCTAAAAATGATGCAGAAAAACTAGTCCATGCATTTGTTACTTCTAGGCTGGATTACTGAAATTTCTTATTATATAAAAGTCCATTAAGACTCTTCAGCTGATCAAGAATGCTGCAGCACGTGTTCTGACAGGAACCAGTAAAAGAGATCATATTTCTCCTGTCTTCTTCTGCATTGGCTTCCTGTAAAATCCAGAATAGAATTTACAATTCTTCTCACATACAAAGCTCTTAATGGTCAGGCACCATCTTATCTTAAAGAGCTCATAGTACCTTACTACTTATTATCATTAACATTACTATAAATATCTGTCTGTACCATTTTTTATTCAGTCTATAGTAACATTACCTTTGCTGTCTGTACCTCTATGTGTAGGCCGCCTCCCTTCTCTCTCTCTCTCTCTCTCTGTTGCTCTTTTACCGGACGAGGCAGATGGCTGCCCACCCTGAGCCATGGTTCTGCTCGTTTCTTTTTTTTTGGACAGTATTTTTATTGAAATTTTCCATAATAAGAAGGGGCAAATACATACAAAAACCATAACAATCAAAATAGACACGTAACCAAAAAACAAAACAAACATAAAAAAACAAAGACAGTAAAGGGCAGGGCAAATTATTTAAAAAAAGAGAGGATAATGACTACACTGCTGTAACACTGACAACATCTTTTAACATTAATGTACTCAGAAAGAAAGGTGAATGGCACACTATAGAGTTTACCCTGGGCCAAGTGCAATGCCACACCGGGCAAGATTATCCAGAAATGGCTGCCATATATCAGAGAATTTGCTAAGACTGTCCATCATACTATTTCAAATCTTTTAGTATGTAAAATGCTGGTGAGCTCAGTGAGCCAGGTTTTAAACTGAGGCACAGTGTCCGATTTCCAGAGTCTTAAGATCACCTTCTTTGCGATCACCGTTCCATACATAATAGTGCTTTGCACAGAGACGCTTTGGTTTAGTTGAGAGAGAGAAAACCCAAACAATGCAATCTCTGGATCAGGACCAAACACACAGCCATACATGTCAGAGAACCACTTAAATATGTCGCACCAAAAATTGTATAGCCTCGGGCATGTCCAGAAATGGTGGGCCAAAGAGGCCTTCTGCAGCTTTACAGCGGTCGCGACAGAGGAGAAATGACAGGGAAAATCCTGTGCACTTTAATCTTAGAGTAATGAAGTCTGTGCATAACCTTAAATTGAATTAATTGATGTCTAACATTGATAGAACAAGAATAGATCCTGCCAAGGCCCCTCTCCCAAACCTCATCCACAATCTGCATCCCTAGTTCTGCCTTCCAGGCGTTTTCAGTGAACGTGTTGCACAATTGACCTGCTCAGTAAATATACTGACAAATTGCAAAACCAGTTTCTTGGCTTCAGGTGGGCCACACAGAAGCTTATAAATCTCCTTTCCTCCGTAGAGAATCAAAGTTAGGTACTTTTGATTTGTTGCCATATTTTTAGACAATTGCAAATTATTATGTTATCTATCTTAGTATTTACAGGCGATTGGGGCGCCGAGAAAAGTAGTGCTGGAAGGGAGCCATTTTTAACATCACTCATTTCAATGGCAACCCAGGGGGAGTCTCGGCAGACACTTCCACTTTGTATACCATTTTTATAGCATTTATCCGTCACTTTTCAACGCCCCCCCTAAGTTTATCCAATTTCCCAAGGAAATTTATCTTAAAGATCAATTTTGGGTCTTTTGGCAGAACTACTCCAAGATATTTCAGTACATCTGTGACTTTAAAAGGGAGAGAATGGAGAAATTCAGCACAAAGTTTAGCACCTAATGAAAATAAATTCACTCTTCTGCCAATTGATTGTATATCCCGAAATTTCACCAAATGAATTTATAAGATTTAGCAACACGGGAATGGACTGCTCAGGTTGCGACAGGAAGAGAACAACATCATCAGCATAAAGAGAGATGTGATGATCAACATTCCCCAGTCGGATGGGTTCAATGGAAGGATGGTTCCTAATACTGATGGCGAGGGGCTCCATAGCAATGGCAAAGAGCAATGGGCTAAGAGGACAGCCCTGGTGTGTCCCATGAATGAAGTAAAAATAGTGTTGATCTTTCTTGATTTGTAAGAATGGAGGAAGAAAAGTTGAGCATATAATATTTTGATCCACGAGACAAATTGGCTACCAAACCCGAATTCTTCCAGTACCTTCAACATATAGGCCCATTCCACCTGATCAAATGCCTTCTCCGCATCCAAGCAAAGGGCACCCGCCTTAAAAAGCCATTCCTATACCTATACCAATTTCTAAGAGGCGCTTCCAACGTTCCTTTTTTAATGGGCATTCGAAGGAGATTACGTGGCCTCAAAGCACAACTTTAAAAGTTTCCCACAATGTAGAATCGGTGACCTCTGTGTTGTCATTAGTATCCAAAAACTCAGAAATCTTAGCTGATATGAATTGGAATCAGAAAGCAGTGATGGTGTAAGTCGCCAGTTATAATGTCGTATCTTATGATTGAAATCAAGGACCAATGTAATAGGAGAGTGGTCGGAAATTAAAATATTGTGACACTTTGATGCGAGTACATTAGATATCAATTTAGAGTCAAGCAAAAAATAATCTATTCTCGAAAAAGATTTGTGCATTTGGGAGAAAAAAGAATAATCTCTGTCCGTAGGATGTACCAGTCTCCAGATATCAACCAGATTTGTGGTGGTCATAAGGTTATTTAAGACTGCTAAGGAGGCCAGCGGTTGACTGGGCTGGACTGACCTGTCCAGACTATTATCAAGCACACAGTTGAAATCGCCTCCTATAATTAAATGTGTATTTGAGAGGTCAGGCACTAAGCTAAATATCTTACGGAAGAAGGCTGGATCATCAATATTCAGACCGTAAACATTAAGGAGTGTAACATGAAATGAATAAATGTAGCCCGTCACCAGAATGTATCGGCCATTTGGGTCACTAATAGTAGAGAGATGCCTGAACGGGCTGAACCCTGGCTTTATTTAAAAACGCAGATTGAAAAACCTGATTGGCGCAGCTACCTGAGCAACTTGTCTTTAGTGGGTCTGATACGTGTTTCTTGTAAGTACATGATATCAGCTCATAGAGACTTTAAATGAGAGAACTCTTTAGCTCGCTTCAGCACATGCCCCAAACCACGCACGTTCCTGCTGGTAAAAGTAATGCCGCCACCTTGAGAGGGTAGATTAGGATGCATAACAGATTATCAAAGCAGCAGTGTACACATATAATGCTCCAGCCAACCATTTATAACAACACAAGTTGAACTTCAAAGTGAACGTAACCCCCCACTTTCCCAAACAAAGTGAGATTTTAAACCCTACATACTCACTTCGGGGTCGCCGGACCATAAGCGGAGACTTAAAGTTGTTAAACTAGCACAAAAAGCTCCACAGCTCCCTCCAGTAGTGTGAACTATAACTTGTTGCCAGAAAAGGAGTCAGTCATGGAAATGTCCAGCTTGTGTGAATAGTAGAGTTGAGCCGTATACTCGGCTGAAACGAGTATCCGGTACGGATAAAGCATTTTTGCCGAGTACGAGTATCATACAAGTAATATGAGTCAATATCTGTACTAACATCTGTAGGGGTCGGATTGAAAAAAAATCGTTATTGCGTAGCTGACTGTGCGGGAGACAGAAAATCGCAGACAGTGTGAATGTCTAAATGAACAGTAGTCTATAATAATGCGTTGATAAAAAGTGTTCTTATGATCTGCAGAAAATATCAGCCTTATTCTTTCAGCTCGGCTGTGTGTCGGCGTTTCACATTAAAAGACTCGACCGTTCTCCCTCACTTAAAAAAAAAACAAAAAAACTTGTCGCCACTTCAAAAATGAGATTAATTTATTTAACACACTCAAAAGTGTTCCAAACATTTTTCTAAATTAACTTCATAAAGCAATGAAACGGAAAAATCCCTTCATGCCATAAAATGAGCTCAAATAATGTTTTAAAGACTGAATCTGAACATTTAGGCTGCTGAAAACTCACCGTCCCACCTTTAGCGTCCACATCACATCGGAACATGACTTGAGTCTCTGTAGTCGGCCTTAGAAAGCTTTACTAACCTAAATAGACAGACTACGTTCATATTAAAATTTAGCAGGTATTTCAATACCAAACTGTTCATCATATTCAGCCTCTCATAAGAAAAATAAAATCCATTTATTTTAATGGCTGCGTCAGGCTGTGTGAACGACTGGGAGCAAATAAAAAATATTAAAGACATTTAAAGGAAGTAAGTGCTGATCCTGCTCTACTGTAAAAACCTGTAGGCAACATTAGCCTGAGGCATCAGTCTCTGTCGCATCGCCATAGTCAAGAGTTTCTCGACATCACGGTGCAAACAGAAAGCAGCCTATTGGCTAAAACAGTCTGTGGGATTTCCTACAGATGGTGATGTCAGTGAGCTGATTGGTCAGTAGGTATCTCTTTTCTGGAACATAACCTGCTGGGAGCAGGTTAGCTGTTCATAAAAAAAATTTAAGTTAAAAAAGAAAGTTATGTTGAGCATGAAAACTCTTCAATACATTTTACTTCATAATTGCAACCGCATGTGTTGTATTCATTGTTGCAAAACTTGTTCTGTGTATAGTTTGTTTGTTATCGTGATCAAAACCATTGATCTGAAGCTCAATGCTGATGCTGTCATCTAAATAGTTTTCTAATCAGCAATAAATATAACAATTTCTGATCAACCCATATAAATTGCATGCTTAAAATAACATACCGTTAAAGCCCTGCCCATTTCGAGACACCCCGACCCACTTCCGGGTTTAACCCCACCCACTTCCGGGCTAGGCCCCGCCCATCCGAGTACGGATACGGATACAGATAATTCATACGGTTAACAGATACAGATAATGCTGTACTCGCTCATCCCTACTAATAATCATCAGTTGTTTCTTTTTGAGCTCTTTGTGACACCAAACAACCTGAAAGAAGCCTCCAGCTCTAACCACCTTCAGCATGACAGAACAGTTTATTCCTCCATCATTGACATAATAAGTAACATTAAATACATCTGAAAACAGCGGGTTCATAATGTTATTCTCTTGTACTGTAAATCTCTTTTGAATGCAGCCAAGAAAAATCCCCTCCGATCACAAAGCTAAGAACAAAAGTGTTCGCAAACTTCTAAGCGGCTCCGGCCATCTGTTACCCAAAATATCTGTCTGTGGTTCCCTCTCTGATAGACTCTTATTTACACAGGAAGACAGACAGAGGGGGTCTCACCAGGACAGACAAACCTCCTGGGTTTTGTTTCTCTAAAACAGAGAAAAGTCATCAGTCAGCCGAATCCCAGAAAGTCATCTTCGACACTGAGGCTCAATGAATTTATCTGAAGACGAAGTTTAAAGCTGATACAGGAGACTGCAGAGGGCCAGGACGTCACTTTGTGCTGAAAAGTGGTGTGGACAAAGGGACTCTGATTCGGGGTTTGAAGAGACACTTAGCTCGTGAGACACGATATTAAGGTCATGAGAAGGAGACAGAAAGATCATTAAAGAGTGCTTTAAAGATAACCTCAATGTGGAAATATACACGAGCGCAGAGTGTCTGGGGGTCCTCCCCCCGATAATTTTGACCATTAAACAGTTAATTTCCTGCATTCTGGTGAAAGTTTCTGCACCAATTTATGGTGGAAATGTTTTCTTTTATGTAAAAGGAAAAGGAAATACAAAATTCAGCTTGCAGTGACATTTCAAAATATCTAAATACGACAGAATCCAAGTCAGTGCAGCTCTCAGTCAGTCTGTGCTGATCTCAGATCTGTTTCTCCTGCAGATCAACTTTTCTCAAGTAATATCGTCCCTGCTGAGGCAGCACATACAGTATGTAGGCCTGATCTCTGCTCAATCTCTGCATCCCCTCAAGCACGCAACCTGGGCGTCATCATGGACTCCACCCTTTCCTTCCAACAGCACATCAAAAACACTACTGAAACTGCCTTTTACCATCTAAAGAACATCTCCAGACTCCGACAGTGGCTTTCCAATTCTGTAGCAGAGACCCTCATCCACTCCTTCATCACCTCCCGACTTGAATACTGCAACGGTTATACATTTCAGAAAGTGGTGGGGACATGTCCCCAGAGTTAATGACACCTATGGATAGATTAGACCTAAGTCACATGACGTTTAAAAACCTTGTAAAAAAAGGTGGTAGTTTGGTTTGGTTCAGCCAACAGAACAAATTGATCAGGTTTAGGAAAAGCTGGTGGTTTGGGTTAAAATAACTACAAAATGTTAGGGAACTTAAAACATGTTAACTTTGACCTCCTTTCACACGGGACTCAAACCTCTGTCTCCTGAGGGAAAGTCCTGAGTTTACTTGACATTGTAATGGGAATTCCATGAGGACCATCTCCAAACACAGTCATGTAATTAATGTTACTCACCGAGGGCCTCTGGTTTATCGCGTACTGGGTAAATGTATGTGATGTATCCTGGTGATCATTTCATTTACTGTTTTACAACATGTACCTGGCTGTACTAGGGCTGAGGGTCTTTGTGATAGATTGTTATATCATTAAACTGTTATTTAAACAAGTCAAATGTGTCACTGAAGGTGATTTCTCAACCATGAAACTATGTGAGAGACATGAAGCTGAAAGAAACACTGAGAGGACAATCAGATCAACAGTCTGTTGTGGCTGTAAATACTGAACAAAGCATCACTAATAGGTTTAAATATTTAATTTCACCCACATTTGCACTGAACAAATTCTGGTATTGAATTACGTGACTTTAAACACACATGTTCCTCTTATAACTGCAACATATGAAATACACCTCACACACCAGGAAACTCTTGTTTTTGATTTTCAACATTTTATTCAGGTTTCTTTTTGTAGCAAAAATTGAAAATACACATAAAAACAGGTGGATGGAAAAACACTTACTGCGTTATATAACGTAGCTGTAGCATTGTGCTATGTACTGCAAGTCATCAAGAAAAGCTGAATATGAACATCATTTACAGCTGTGCTAGCAGCTCTGTGAGGCTAACACGCTCACAATGACAACGCTAACATCCTGATGTTATATAATGTTATTCCATCTTTGTTTAGCCTCTTAGCATGCTAACAATTAGCTATTAGCTAGCAGTAAACAAAGAGTCCAGCTGAGGCTGATGGGAATTCTTTTTCACTGCTTTTTTTTCTTGTCAACAATAAAAAGGCAAAACAAGTCAAATATAAAGATCAGACAAAGTGAAATAACTCTAAAGACAGACGGAGATAGAAATAAACAGTGAAAAAGGCGTGAAAACACCAAAAACTAAAAGGAACATCTTTGTTACTTTTAGTTTTCCTCCTCTGACTAAACAACTAACAGCAGAATCCAACTGATGAAACTGAATGAAAGACTTTGACAGACAGAATCATCTCAGCTTCATCACATCAAACTGAAACTTCTACAAATATTTTGGATCATTTAAAACTGTAATTAATTAACCCTCATCAGATTCCACAAACTGGCTGCTGGTCTTCATGGCTCCACACACACAAGTCAAAATAATAAAACATGAACAACTATTTAAAATGACACAGTGTGGATTTAAAAAAAGGAACGGCTAAACGAACCAAACATAAAGAAACTCAGTAAAATAATTTTACATCTGAAAAGGCGGACAGGAGAAAGAAAAAGCTGATTGTCAAACTAAATAACAAGAAAAAGAAAATACAAACAATAAAAAACAACAAGTGAAAGAAAATAAAGATGTTTGGAATAATGAGACAGCAGGAGGACAGGTGCAGCTTAACAGGTTAAATTCAGAGACTTTTCCCTTTAAGAAATCAACAACATCATGAATATAATCATCCTCTTTATCTCTAACTGCTCTGTTCCACTGTCACACAGACCTTCACTGCTGACAGCTTCAGTTCATCTAAAGTGAAAATGACTGGAAACATCCTCTCAGTGAAAGTGTGTTTGAAGGTGTGTATGTATGTGTTAGTATCAGGATCAGAGAACGACAGCTTTCCTCTGTTCCAGTCCAGATTCACTCTGATCCTCTGGAGCTTCTTCTGGACTCTGAGATCAGTGCGTGGAGCTGATGGTGACCATGCGAAGTATTTACCCAGAGAGAAAATTATTGTCCATAATCCTATGTTGTCTCCCTTCCTCTGGACAGACTCTGCTGACACACCCAGAAACCAGCCTTTACTGTCTCCAACCTCGACATCCCAGCTGTGAGTCCCTGAGTTAAAGCCCTCAAAGCCCAGGACAGACCAGTATTCATCAAACCTCTCTGGATTGTCAGGAAGCTGCTGTCTCTTTCCTCGTCTCACACTGGTCAGATCTTCAGACAGGATGAGTTCTGGATGAGCAGTTTTTGGGTCCAGAATCAGAGGAGTGTAGGAGACCATGTCCTTCATCTTGTTCCAGATGTTGAAGGTCAGGTTGCCCAGGTGTTTGGCCTGGTCTATCAGAGCTCCTGAGGGCAGCTGTGGATCATCCAGCAGGGGGCGCTGCTGGACTCTTTCCACTGCAGCCTTGTAGTTGAGCAGGAATGAGACGTCTTCAGCTCTCAGCTCCTCCTCTGTGGCTCTGACTGTGTCTGAAAGAGCTGCTATCTCTCTGCTCAGAGCCTCCATCTTCTCCTTCATCATCTGACTCTTCTGCTCCTCTTCCTCCCTCAGTGCAGCCATCCTGGCCTCCTCTTCCTCCTCTAGAAACTGGTGAAGCTTCTTAAACTGCTCCTTAATCTGCCTCTCTGTGTGTCGGGCCTGGACCTTCATGTGTTCTGCTGTTTGATCAAACTTCACTTTAACTTGTTCACAAACCTTTAACTTCTCCTTTAAGGGCTCCAGAGTTTCCTGAAGTTCCTTCTTGTGTTGTCGTGCAGCTTCATCGACGGGTCTGAATCTGTGGTTGCTGTGTTTTTCTGAATCTCTGCAGACGAGACACACTGGCTGCTGATGGTCCAGACAGAAGAGTTTGAGTTTCTCAGAGTGCAGACTGCAGAGAGCCTCTGAAGCTCTCTGATCTCTCTCCTGTAAGAAGGCCTCACACAGGTTCTTTAATGCCAGGTTACGAGGTGGTTCTTCTGTTAAAGACATTTTCTTACAAACTGGACACTCAGGTGCTTGTTTCTCTTTCCACCATCTCTTCAGACAGACTTTACAGAAGCTGTGGCTACATGACAGAACAACAGGATCTCTGAAGACCTCCTGACAGACCGGACAGCAGAGATCCTCCTCTGATCTGGAAGCCATCTTGTCTCTGAAGCTGAAAACCCAGCAGACAGCACGTTACAACATGAAGTCAGCTGTGTTTCCCTCCCTGCTGTAGAAAGCTGCCTCAGTTTCTTTCACTGTGAGTCTCTGAGTGTTTCAGTCAGCAGCAGGTTGCAGTTGAAGTACTTCAGTACTTCAGTACTTGAGTACTCCCTCCTGTAACTGTCCTCCCTCAGTTGAAGTCACAGCTTCGTAATGAAGGTAAATCTTACCGTCTGTCTGTCGCTGCGTCTCTTCTCTCTGAGAACTGAACAGGAACAAACTAATTCCTGGTTTGTCTCAGTTGAGTCATGTGAGGGGCGGAGCTTTGTCAGACCTCCTCTGCAGCTGCTTCAACTTTAACAGAGGGTGTGTTGCATTCCTAAGCACTGATTCACTGCTGGGTTTGTAGACTGATAGTGTGCAGCAGGCTGTTGCAGCAACATGTTCACAGTAGATTTTAGCAGAAGAGTTCAAATATAACGCAGTAAAAAAAACTGTGCAAAGTAGATAACATGTGTGTAGAAATAGTCGCAGAGTTGTCATGAGTCACTAACACAGATATTTGATTGTGTTTTTCATTCCAGTCCGTTGTCGTCCAAACACCAACTAAAATCAAAACAGGACATCCTGACTTTCCCTCTAGCGCCATCATCAGGTCTGTACTTTGCTTTATGACCAAATGCCTGCAGAACTAATGACATTCCCATCAGCCATTAAAAATTATGAAACTCACAGAAATGTCCCAGGTCAAAAAGAAGTGCTCTTAAAGGCACTGAAAATATACTTGAAATTCACATAGTATGCCTATAGTACATACTTTGAACATGCTTACTACAGGTATATTAAAGATATATTCTCCTGAGTTTTAACATACTTTTAAGTATACTTTAAATTGGTAATAAATATATACTTAATTAAACTTTTAATAAATATGCTTCAATAAAAGTATATTTTTTACAACATTTTATTCTATAAAAATATATTTATTTAACTCCACTAATAAATACTATTTAATCTTTACTATTTAGGTTTACTTTGTGGAAGTACATTGTTAAACAGTTACACTTTAAGTGGGTTAAAAAACATATTTATGGCAAACAGGCTGCATTGTGTAGGCTACTGATTTCCAGAAGTATGATTTCTAAAACATATTTTTTTAAACATTAAAATATATTTTTAAAAAGCACATTATTTTTCTTTATCTATCTTTTTTCATTTCTGTTCTTTCTTTTTAATCAGGTAAATAGCTAGTTGAGCTCAGAGACCTCTTTCATAAGGGTAACCTGGCCTAGAAGGAAGCAGCACATATTATTGACTTAACAAACAACAACACATAGAAATAAGCAAACTATAAATCATAACACAGTTATACTTGTTCCTGTTTGTTAACATTAAACACACGTGTACAGAGGGAGAAGTGTACCCTCCCGCCCAGCCCACTAACGCAGTGCATTCAGTTCGACCAATCAAAATCAAGCTTTTCAAATCGACAACCCAATCACACAGCTTATACATAAACTGTCTGTGGCCTTACAAAATGTCATGTGGTGCGACCACAATTTATTTTAAAATGAATTAATTTCCTTAACATGCTTCACAGTTTTTACAAGTTCACAGTAATAAAAATGTTTTAGATACAATGTATTTGCTTCTATTTTGGATTTTTAGAAATAATGATCTTATATTTTTGTTCTATAATCAGGGGCGTTTTTAGGATCTTCAAACATTGGGGGCTTAGCCCAGCCCATAAAACTTCTTCACATAATAACCCTCCACCAAACATTAAAGCAATAGTAAACATACTTTACTTATATGTTAACAAAGCAACACTATTAACTTTGTCATGCTAAACTGCTAAACTGTAATGCTGTGTCTAAATCAAATAGCCTAACATAAAAAAAACTGTGGCCATATGAACCCATAAAATTAAAAAAGTTTAACACTTAGTTTCCTGCATTATGGTGTTTTTTTGCACCAATTTCTGCTTTTTCTTCATCTATTTATTGTGGAAATAATTTATGTAAAGGGACACACAACATTCAGGCAGCCCACAGGGGCTGTATCTTTGTTTCACTGTTGCTTTTAAATGACTTGAAGGCTGCAATTCTGCCTTCAATCAAACTGATTGCTCGTTTGATTGTCGTTGTTGCTGAATTTTGGTGAATATTTAAGAACATTTTGATATTTTATGACCTTGTAACTGATTATTTATTCCCATCTTAAATGTGCAATCGTACTCCTGCCTGCCTCGGCCAGGAGACTCTTGGAAAAATATTTTTTCTGGTTTAATAAAGGTTTAATAAAACAATTCAAAATCTCAAACTGTAACAGAATATAATGCAGAGCAGCTCTCAGCTTTCAGATATGTTTCTCCTGTAGATCAGCTTTTAATATCATCACTGCTGAATCAACAGACACACAGGTGTGACTGACTGAGGTAACCTCTGTCCATATGGCACCTTTTTTACATCATGAAAAAAAGTTAAATCATTTTAAATCAGTTAGAAACTTCTGGACTTTAAGAGTTCTTTTGTTTCAGCGGGTTTTCTGCTCTTGTTCAAAGTTCTGCACATTTAGAATCTAACTGGGTTAATTTTCAGAATAAAGGAATATTTTTGAGAGGTCAAACAGGATAAATCATCCTAGACTTTTCAATCAAGCCGCACTCCACCTGCATGCTGCACCGTGAGGACGGGATCTATACCACAGATTCTGCAACCGGTTGCACCACTAGTATCCATGGGAGTGTGGGGATGTTTTGTTGTGCAGGATCACAGCCCCGATGTGTCCACATGAGGAAAGGTCAAGACAGGCTATCAGAGTAAAAAATGGACTGTTTATTGCATCAGACTAGGAAACTTGATGAGTTTATTTTTTTAAGTAGCAGATTAAAATATTCCTGCAAATACAGTGAAGAAGTTGATTATCTGTAATTTTGCTGTTTCTACAATTATTTTCCTTTTTAATTCTCCATGAAGGTGTTTATGAGATCACTTTAAAATATCACTTTTGCTGCCCAGCCAACTTTTGTTACCTGTGCCTTTTATTATGGAGATGTAGCCAACCAAACCGCTTGTTCTGCAGCAGCACAGGCTGCCAGTAAAATGCATACCAAAGTTAGTCATGGAGTTCCACAAGAATCTGTGCTCGGACCAATCCTCTTCACTTTATATATGCTTCCTTTAGGCAATATTATCAGGAAACACTCCATAAACTTTCATTGTTATGCAGATGATACTCAGTTATATCTATCGATCAAGCCAGATGAAACCAATCAGTTAGCTAAGCTTCAAATGTGTCTTCAGGAACCTGTATGAGGTCAAAACATGTTAAAACCTGGATGTTAAAACCTGTCCAATTGGACAGCAAGATTCAGAGACAAACTGTCAAAAAAACCTTTCCCGGCTTGGAGGTGCGTCGCCCGGTCGCCCTAATGAATAAGCCGGCGCTGTGTGAGACTGACAGTCAAATCAGGCTCCGACCATCGAAGCATCGAATCTTCGACTATTCGGGTTCAGCCCTAGTCTAAAATTACTTGATATTATTTAACTACGATTATAATGGCTGACTTTACTATTACGACGACAAATGTTAACAGGCTAGACTATAAGATATAAAATGATTAAAGAACATGTTTTCAAAAATATTTTTTTATTTAAATATTTTGTAGAATGAAGTTCTTTTCATCAATTCATCAATTAACAGTACATCAATGTTATTAACTGATCCTCAGTTTCTTTTCTGAAGTGGCAGCCTACATTCTTCCCCCCTTTTCATCAACCTGATCGTTCATATAAAATATTTTGAAACTTGTAAATAATGTAATAATGTAAATTCATCAACTAACAAAGTAGATCAATTAATGTCATTGACATTGTTGGAGCAACAGCTTCAACATGATGTTGCCTAAACTTTTACCCCAGCCTGAACTTTCACTATTAAGTATCAAGTTCTATGGATCCACAGTAGTGATACGTTTCATTTTAACAGCCTTTTAACATCGTCACTAATTACCAAAGCACATCTGGTTATTTGGAACAAGAAAAGTTTCTAATTTAAAGGTTCAGTGTGTAAAATTTAGGAGGATCTATTGACAGAAATGAAATATAATATACATAACTATGTTATCAAAGGTGTATAAAGACCTCACATAATGAACTGTTATGTTTTTATTATCTTAGAATGAGAAGTAAGGAAAGAAGTCAAATTTGGACAAATGGACACACGTTATTTAGCTCAGAGCTGACAGAGTGAGTCGGTCACAGTAGCTTCTTCTAAGCTCTAACAAAGGGAGGGGGGAGAGGAAGGTGAGCTGTTGATTGCAATTCACAACCCTCACCACGAGATGGCGATAAAACTTACTCACTGAACCCTTTAATAAATGTAAACATATGTTAAATCTATATAAATAAACATAATTTCAAACAAATATTTTATTTTGTTACACAATTACACCATAATTATGTTTACATCATTAATATCCACAGAATATTAGTCATCAAATTTTATGATTTATAACACAAAAGCCAAAGTGCTAGAAAATAAAGCAGCCATCAGGCCAAACCGTTAAATTAAAGATTACGAGTGAATCTTCCATTGATGTGTTCTTCCTACATGCACGACAAAGGTTGTGCACAAAGACACAAACACACTGAAGACAAGAGGATGCAGAAAAATGCTTCAAATCCAACAGGACAAGTTGGATTTTGTGTTTAGGATGAAGTTTAAGATGAACATTTGATGTGAAAGAAAATAAAGATGTTTGGAATAATGAGACAGCAGGAGGACAGGTGCAGCTTAACAGGTTAAATTCAGAGACTTTTCCCTTTAAGAAATCAACAACATCATGAATATAATCATCCTCTTTATCTCTAACTGCTCTGTTCCACTGTCACACAGACCTTCACTGCTGACAGCTTCAGTTTACCTACAGTGTTAATGAATGGAAACATCCTCTCAGTGAAAGTGTGTGTGAAGGTGTGTATGTGTGTGTTAGTATCAGGATCAGAGAACGACAGCTTTCCTCTGTTCCAGTCCAGATTCACTCTGATCCTCTGAGGCTGATTCTGAAGGCTGAGATCTGTGAGTGGAGCTGGTGGTGACCCTGCAAAGTATTCACCTTCAAAGAACCCTATTCCCCATAATCCAGACCCTATGTTGTCTCCCTTCCTCTGGACAGACTCTGCTAACACACCCAGTATCCAGTCTGTACTGTCTCCAACCTCGACATCCCAGCTGTGAGTCCCTGAGTTAAAGCCCTCAGAGCCCAGGACAGAGCAGAGTTTGTCAAACCTCTCTGGATTGTCAGGAAGCTGCTGTCTCTCTCCTCGTCTCACACTGGTCAGATCTTCAGACAGGATGAGTTCTGGATTTGCAGTGTTTGGGTCCAGAATCAGAGGAGTGTAGGAGACCATGTCCTTCATCTTGTTCCAGATGTTGAAGGTCAGGTTGCCCAGGTGTTTGGCCTGGTCTATCAGAGCTCCTGAGGGCAGCTGTGGATCATCCAGCAGGGGGCGCTGCTGGACTCTTTCCACTGCAGCCTTGTAGTTGAGCAGGAATGAGACGTCTTCAGCTCTCAGCTCCTCCTCTGTGGCTCTGACTGTGTCTGAAAGAGCTGCTATCTCTCTGCTCAGAGCCTCCATCTTCTCCTTCATTATCTGACTCTTCTGCTCCTCTTCCTCCCTCAGTGCAGCCATCCTGGCCTCCTCTTCCTCCTCTAGAAACTGCTGAAGCTTCTTAAACTGCTCCTTAATCTGCCTCTCTGTGTGTCGGGCCTGGACCTTCATGTGTTCTGCTGTTTGATCAAACTTCACTTTAACTTGTTCACAAACCTTTAACTTCTCCTTTAAGGGCTCCAGAGTTTCCTGAAGTTCCTTCTTGTGTTGTCGTGCAGCTTCATCGACGGGTCTGAATCTGTGGTTGCTGTGTTTTTCTGAATCTCTGCAGACGAGACACACTGGCTGCTGATGGTCCAGACAGAAGAGTTTGAGTTTCTCAGAGTGCAGACTGCAGAGAGCCTCTGAAGCTCTCTGATCTCTCTCCTGTAAGAAGGCCTCACACAGCTTCTTTAACACCAGGTTACGAGGTGGTTCTGATCTTGAAGATCTTCTCTTACAAACTGGACACTCAGGTGCTTGTTTCTGTCTCCACCAGCTCTCCAGACAGACTTTACAGAAGCTGTGGCTACATGACAGAACAACAGGATCTCTGAAGACCTCCTGACAGACCGGACAGCAGAGATCCTCCTCTGATCTGGAAGCCATTTTGTCTCTGAAGCTGAAAACACAGCAGACAGCAGGTTACAACAGGAAGTCAGCTGTGTTTCCCTCCCTGCTGTAGAAAGCTGCCTCAGTTACTTTCACTGTGAGTCTCTGAGTGTTTCAGTCAGCAGCAGGTTGCAGTTGAAGTACTTCAGTACTTGAGTACTTCAGTACTCCCTCCTGTAACTGTCCTCCCTCAGTTGAAGTCACAGCTTCGTAATGAAGGTAAATCTTCCCGTCTGTCTGTCGCTGCGTCTCTTCTCTCTGAGAACTGAACAGGAACTAACTGATTCCTGGTTTTAATCTGTTGAGTCATGTGAGGGGCGGAGCTTTGTCAGACCTCCTCGTCAGCTGCTTCACCTGTAACACCTGATGTTCCTAAGCACTGATTCACTGCTGGGTGTGCAGACTGATATTGTGCAGCAGGCTGTTGCAGCAGCTGTGTTTATGTTCACAGCAGTTTGTAGCAGAAGAGTTCAAATATAACGTAGTAAAAAAAACTGTGGAATGTGTTTTTAAAAAGTGGTGGTCACAAAATTAGCCATTTCAGAAAGTGGTGGGGACATGTCCCCTGTGTTAATGACACCTATAGCAGGGGGGGTGAACCTAAGTCACATGACGTTTAAATACCTTTTAAAAAAGGTGGTAGTTTGGTTTGGTTCAGCCAACAGAACAACTTGATCAGGTTTAGGAAAAGCTGGTGGTTTGGGTTAAAATAACTACATTACATAAGTCAACTACAAAATTTTAGGGAACTTAAAACATGTTAACTTTGTCCTCCTTTCACACGGGACTCAAACCTCTGTCTCCTGAGGGAAAGTCCTGAGTTTACTTGACATTGTAATGGGAATTCCATGAGGACCATCTCCAAACACAGTCATGTAATTAATGTTACTCACTGAGGGCCTCTGGTTTATCGCGTACTGGGTAAATGTATGTGATGTATCCTGGTGATCATGTCATTTACTGTTTTACAACATGTACCTGGCTGTACTAGGGCTGAGGGTCTCTGTGATAGATTGTTATATCTTTAAACTGTTATTTAAACAAGTCAAATGTGCACTGAAGGCGATTTCTCAACCATGAAACTATGTGAGAGAGATGAAGCTGAAAGAAACACTGAGAGGACAATCAGATCAACAGTCTGTTGTGGCTGTAAATACTGAACAAAGCATCACTAATAGGTTTAAATATTTAATTTTACCCACATTTGCACTGAACAAATTCTGGTGTTGAATTACGTCACTTTAAACACACATGTTCCTCTTATAACTGCAACATATGAAATACACCTCACACACCAGGAAACTTTTTAATTTTCAACATTTTATTCAGTTTTGTTGCAAAAATTCAAAATACACATAAAAACAGGTGGGTGGCTTCCTGCGTTATATAACGTAGCTGTAGCATTGTGCTATGTACTGCAAGTCATCAGGAAAAGCTGAATATGAACATCATTTACAGCTGTGCTAGCAGCTCTGTGAGGCTAACACGCTCACAATGACAACGCTAACATCCTGATGTTATATAATGTTATTCCATCTTTGTTTAGCCTGATAGCATGCTAACAATTAGCTATTAGCTACCAGTAAACAAAGAGTCCAGCTGAGGCTGATGGGAATTCTTTTTCACCGTTTTTTTCCCCTCGTCATAAAACAATAAACAGCAAAACAAGTCAAATATAAAAATCAGACACAAAGTGAAATAACTCTAAAGATAGACGGAGTGTTACGACTGTGGTCGTAAGTTCTGCTTTATATAGTGTAATGGCCATCTGTTTTGTTTATGTAAATAGGTCTGTGCCACAGCCTCAGAGGGATTGGTGGAGTCCTCTCGGCTCGGTGGGGGATTGGTGGCAGCGGCTCCAGCCTGTAAGCAGATGATTGGTTGTTTTCTGAGGGCTCCTTACTTAAGCGGAAAAGAAGATGGCGGTGGCCGCGAGTGTGGGCATCTGGGCATCCTCCTCCTCTCCCAACCGGCCACAGTTTCCTCTTGTTTAAGTAGGGGTGGGCCGCCAGTTCTGTTTTCTCCTGGTTTTCTCTTGTTTATTCTAGATAGGGAGGTTAGTTGCTTGTTGTTTATTTTGTTTGTTTGATAGGTTAGGTAACAAACACCATGTTCGAGCATAAGTATGCTCATAAGTGTACATGGTACCAGAGCACCCTAGGCTGAAGATCGATGATCGATTTTGTAATCGTTTCATCTGATTTGAGGCCGCATGTTTCGGACACTCGGGTGAAGAGAGGGGCGGAGCTGTCAACTGATCACCATCTGGTTGTGAGTTGGGTCAGGGGGTTGGGGAAGACTCTGGACAGACCTGGTAAGCCCAAGCGGGTAGTGCTGGGTGAACTGGGAGCGTCTGGTGGAGGCCCCTGTCCGTGAGATCTTCAACTCAAACCTCGGCGGAGCTTTTCTGGCATCCCTGTGGAGGTTGGGGACATTGAACATGAGTGGGCAATGTTCAAAGCCTCTATTGCTGAAGCTGCAGTGGAAAGCTGTGGTCTCAAGGTCTTAGGTGCCTCAAGGGGCGGTAACCCTCGAACACCGTGGTGGACACCGGTGGTCAGGGAAGCCGTCCGACTGAAGAAGGAGGCCTTCCGGGATTTGTTGTCTCGGAGGACTCCGGAGGCGGTTGCAAGGTACCGACAGGCCCGAAGGACTGCAGCCTCTGCTGTGGCAGAAGCAAAGCAGCGGGTGTGGGAGAAGTTCGGAGAAGACATGGAGAAAGGACTTTCGGTAGGCACCAAAGTGTTTCTGGAAAACTGTCCGCCATCTCAGGAGGGAGGCGGGGAACCGTCCAAGCTGTGTACAGTAAGGATGGGACCCTGTTGACCTCAACTGGGGAGGTAGTTAGGCGGTGGAAGGAACACTTTGAGGAACTCCTAAATCCGACTGACACGCCCTCTCTAGTAGAGAGCAGAGCTGGAGGCTGATGGGGTTTTCGTCAATTATCCTGGAGGAGGTCACTGAGGTAGTCAAACAACTCCACAGTGGCAAAGCCCCAGGGATTGATGAGATCCGCCGGAGATGCTAAAAGCTTTGGATGTGGAGGGGCTGTCTTGGATGACACGTCTCTTCAACATTGCGTGGAAGTCGGGTACAGTGCCCAAGGAGTGGCGGACGGGGTGGTGGTTCCACTGTTCAAAAGGGGACCAGAGAGTGTGTGCCAATTACAGGGGTATCACACTTCTCAGCCTCCCTGGTAAAGTCTACGCCAGGGTGCTGGAGCGGAGGGTTCGGCCGATTGTCGAACCTCAGATCGAAGAGGAACAATGCGGTTTTCGTCCTGGTGGGTGGAACAACTGACCAGCTCTTTACTCGCATAAGGATCCTGGAGTGGGCTTGGGAGTATGCCCATCCGGTCTACATGTGCTTTGTAGATCTGGAGAAGGCATATGACCGGGTCACCGAGGAGACACTGTGGAGGTGCATGGGAGTATGGGGTGAGGGGCCCTTCTTAGGGCTATCCAATCCTTGTACATCCAAAGCGAGAGCTGTGTCCGAGTACTCAGTAGTAAGTCGGGACTCTTTTCAGGTGAGGGTTGGCCTTCGCCAGGGCTGCGCTTTGTCACCAATCCTGTTTGTGATATTCATGGACAGGATATCGAGCGTAACCGTGGCGAGGAGGGCTGCGGTTTGGTGGGCTTGGGATCTCGTCACTGCTTTTGCGGATGATGTGGTCCTGATGGCGTCATCGGTCCGTAGCCTTCAGCTCTCACTGGATCGGTTCGCAGCAGAGTCGCGGCGGCTGCGATGAGGATTAGCACCTCTAAATCTGTGGCCATGGTTCTCAGCAGGAAACCGATGGAGTGCCAACTCCAGGTAGGGAATGAGTCCTTGCCCCAAGTGAAGGAGTTCAAGTACCTCGGGTCTTGTTCACGAGTGAGGGAGACTGGAGCAGGAGATTGGCGGAGAATCGGAGCAGCGGGCGGTATTGCACTCGCTTTACCGTACCGTTGTGGCGAAAAGAAGCTGAGCGAAGGCAAAGCTCTCGATCTACCGGTCAATTTTCGTTCCTACCCTCACCTATGGTCATGAAAGCTGGGTCATGACCGAAAAGAGCGAGATCGCTTGGTACAAGCGGCGAAATGGGTTTCCTCAGGCGACTGGCTGGTGTCTCCCTTAGAGATAGGGTGAGAAGTTCGACCATTCGCGGGGAGCTCAGAGTAGAGCAGCTGCTCGCTGCGTTGAAAGGAGCCAGTTGAGGTGGTTTGGGCATCTGGTAAGGATGCCTCCTGGGCGCCTCCCTAGGGAGGTGTTCCAGGCACGTCCAGCTGGGAGGAGGCCTCGGGGAAGACCCAGGACAAGGTGGAGAGATTATATCTCCACCCTGGCCTGGGAATGCCTCGGGATCCCCCAGTCAGAGCTGGCTAATGTGGCTCGGGAAAGGGAAGTTTGGGGTCCCCTGCTGGAGCTGCTGCCCCCGCGACCCGACTCCGGATAAGCGGTTGAAGATGGATGGATGGATGGATGGATGGATGTTTGATAGGTTAGTCCTGATTTCTAGGTAGGGGTGTTTTGTTTGTTATGTTGGCCTGGGCCCACCCTGAAGTAACTTAGTTAATCCTTAGTTATTTGCATCTGTTCTAAATAAATGTATTGTCTTTTATCCTTTGATAATCGGAGTTGTGTTTATGTGGCTTCTTGGGACTTGGAGAGGATGGGTTAGTTTCGTGTTGCGTCTGGATCCCTTGGCCGGGCGTAACATGGAGATAGAAATAAACAGTGAAAAAGGGGTCACAACACCAAAAACTTAAAGTAACATCTCTGTGAGCTTCACCAATTTCTGCACATAAATATTGTTTAAACATATCTGGATCAAACTTTCTGATCCGGGATCTGTATTATTTTAGCGGTCTTTGCGTGTCGCCCTGCGCTGCAGCCGTCCAGCTGGGAGCATGTGGACCCTATTTGCAGTCAGAACATGAGGATGCAGCAGATCAAAGCCGCTGTCCCCTTTACAGTGGCTTAGCGTGGGGCCTTATCTGGAAAGTCGTTTCCACCTCGTGAACTGCAGCCTGAGCTGTGCAAGAAAATACAGGAGCAGTTATCTGCAGGTGGTCCACAGTGAAACGTACGTACAGTCTGTACGTCTGAATGTAAAACAGAGCAGAGGACAGAGGTGCTGAGCTCTGCATGTAGCTTGGGGTAACGTCTGTAGATGCAGGTAGATGTTTGCAAAGTTGGTGACATTTAAATGAAAATAAAAGACATTTGCTGTTTGACAAAATGCACCAAAGTTTGTTATTTATTTATTTGGAATGAGCTCGGTGCTCATGGCAAAGTAACCTGATGTAACAAAGAGGAAAATGGTCACGATCGAGTCACATGTTCTAATAGAAAGTTGGGAAGTCCACCTTAAACAGAGGGACTCCTCCTCTGACTTAACGACTAACAGCAGAATCCAACTGATGAAACTGAATGAAACACTTTGACAGACAGAATCATCTCAGCTTCATCACATCAAACTGAAACTTCTACAAATAAAAACTCAGTGAAACATTTTACATCTGAAAAGGCCGACAGGAGAAACAAAAAGCTGATTGTAAAACTAAATAACAAGAAAAAGAAAATACAACCAATAAAAAACAACAAGTGAAAGAAAATAAAGATGTTTGGAATAATGAGACAGCAGGAGGACAGGTGCAGCTTAACAGGTTAAATTCAGAGACTTTTCCCTTTAAGAAATCAACAACATCATGAATATAATCATCCTCTTTATCTCTGACTGCTCTGTTCCACTGTCACACAGACCTTCACTGCTGACAGCTTCAGTTCATCTCTAGTGTCAATCAATGGAAACATCCTCTCAGTGAAAGTGTGTGTGAAGGTGTGTATGTGTGTGTTAGTATCAGGATCAGAGAACGACAGCTTTCCTCTGTTCCAGTCCAGATTCACTCTGATCCTCTGGAGTTTCTTCTGAAGGCTGAGAGCAGTGGGTGGAGCTGGTGGTGACCCTGCTGAGTATTTACCTTTATAGAACCGTATTCCCAATAATCCAGACTGTATGAGACCCTTCCTCTGAACAGACTCTGGTAAGACACCCAGTAACCAGACTGTACTGTCTCCAACCTCGACATCCCAGCTGTGAGTCCCTGAGTTAAAGCCCTCAGAGCCCAGGACAGAGCAGTATTTATCCAACCTCTCTGGATTGTCAGGAAGCTGCTGTCTCTCTCCTCGTCTCACACTGGTCAGATCTTCAGACAGGATGAGTCTTGGAACAGCAGTGTTTGGGTCCAGAATCAGAGGAGTGTAGGAGACCATGTCCTTCATCTTGTTCCAGATGTTGAAGGTCAGGTTGCCCAGGTGTTTGGCCTGGTCTATCAGAGCTCCTGAGGGCAGCTGTGGATCATCCAGCAGGGGGCGCTGCTGGACTCTTTCCACTGCAGCCTTGTAGTTGAGCAGGAATGAGACGTCTTCAGCTCTCAGCTCCTCCTCTGTGGCTCTGACTGTGTCTGAAAGAGCTGCTATCTCTCTGCTCAGAGCCTCCATCTTCTCCTTCATCATCTGACTCTTCTGCTCCTCTTCCTCCCTCAGTGCAGCCATCCTGGCCTCCTCTTCCTCCTCTAGAAACTGGTGAAGCTTCTTAAACTGCTCCTTAATCTGCCTCTCTGTGTGTCGGGCCTGGACCTTCATGTGTTCTGCTGTTTGATCAAACTTCACTTTAACTTGTTCACAAACCTTTAACTTCTCCTTTAAGGGCTCCAGAGTTTCCTGAAGTTCCTTCTTGTGTTGTCGTGCAGCTTCATCGATGGGTCTGAATCTGTGGTTGCTGTGTTTTTCTGAATCTCTGCAGACGAGACACACTGGCTGCTGATGGTCCAGACAGAAGAGTTTGAGTTTCTCAGAGTGCAGACTGCAGAGAGCCTCTGAAGCTCTCTGATCTCTCTCCTGTAAGAAGGCCTCACACAGGTTCTTTAATGCCAGGTTACGAGGTGGTTCATCCGTTGGAGATCTTCTCTTACAAACTGGACACTCAGGTACTTGTTTCTGTCTCCACCAGGTCTTCAGACAGACTTTACAGAAGCTGTGGCTACATGACAGAACAACAGGATCTCTGAAGACCTCCTGACAGACCGGACAGCAGAAATCCTCCTCTATTCTGGAAGCCATTTTGTCTCTGAAGCTGAAAACACAGCAGACAGCACGTTACGACAGGAAGTCAGCTGTGTTTCCCTCCCTGCTGTAGAAAGCTGCCTCAGTTACTTTCACTGTGAGTCTCTGAGTGTTTCAGTCAGCAGCAGGTTGCAGTTGAAGTACTTCAGTACTTGAGTACTCAGTTGAAGTCACAGCTTTGTCATGAAGGTAAATCTTCCCGTCTGTCTGTCGCTGCGTCTCTTCTCTCTGAGAACTGAACAGGAACAAACTGTTTCCTGGTTTGTCTCAGTTGAGTCATGTGAGGGGCGGAGCTTTGTCAGACCTCCTCTGCAGCTGCTTCAGCTGTAACAGAGGGTGTGTTTCATTCCCAAGCACTGATTCACTGCTGGGTTTGTAGACTGATATTGTGTAGCAGGCTGTTGCAGCAACATGTTCACAGTAGATTTTAGCAGAAGAGTTCAAATATAACGCAGTAAAAAAAACTGTGCAAAGGACATAACGTGTGTGTAGAAATAGTCGCAGAGTTGTCATGAGTCACTAACAGATATTGGATTGTGTTTTTCATTCCAGTCCGTTGTCGTCCAAACACCAACTGATAACAGGACAATCTGAAGCATCTTTGTTTCAGTCATTTTGAAACTCACAGTGATGTCCCAGGTCAAAAAGAAGTGCTCTTAAAGGCACTGAAAATATACTTGAAATTCACATAGTATGCCTATAGTACATACTTTGAACATGCTAACCACAGGTATATTAAAGATATATTCTCCTGAGTTTTAACATACAGCGGGTGAAATAAGTATTGAACACGTCACCATTTTTCTCAGTAAATATATTTCCAAAGAAGCTATTGACATGAAATTTACACCAGATGTTGGTAACAACCCATGTAATCCATACATACAAAGAAAACAAAACAAAGAAGTTCAGAA
Source organism: Lepomis macrochirus (assembly GCA_024633595.2). NCBI lineage: Eukaryota > Metazoa > Chordata > Actinopteri > Centrarchiformes > Centrarchidae > Lepomis > Lepomis macrochirus. Next base: position 3,917,804 of record JALXJV020000004.1, on the reverse strand, counting down.
ATAAAGTTATGTGTAATAATGTGAAATGACACAGGGAAAAAGTATTGAACACATTAAGAAAGGGAGGTGCAAAAAGGCATGGAATGCCAATACGACAGCTGAAAACTATCAGTAATTAAAAGCAATCCAGACCCTTGTGAGTACAAATTAATATCAGCTGGTTCAGTCCCAACTGATGGCTTACAAAAAGGACTCATTGCCAAGGTGTCACACAAGACACATCCCATGATGGGTAAAAGCAAAGAGCTGTCTCAAGACCTTCGCAACCTAATTGTTGCAAAACACAAGATGGCATTGGTTATAGGTGCATTTCTAAGCTTCTGAATGTCCCAGTGAGCACTGTTGGGGCCATAATACGGAAGTAGAAAGACAATCATTTCACCATAAATTTGTTTCGACCAGGTGCTCCTCGCAAGATTTCTGACAGAGGAGTGAAAAGAATAATCAGAAGAGTTGTCCAAGAGCCAAGGACCACTTGTGGAGAGCTTCAAAAAGACCTGCAATTATCATGTACTGTTGTCTCAAAGAAAACAGTAAGTAATGCACTTCATCGCCATGGCCTGTGTGCACGCTCACCACGCAAGACTCCATTGCTGAAGAAAAAGCATGTTGAAGCTCGTTTAAAGTTTGCTGCACAACATTTGGAAAAGCCAGTGAAATACTGGGAGAATATAGTGTGGTCAGATGAGAGCAAAATTGAACTGTTTGGATGTCATAATACACACCATGTTTGGAGGAGAAATGGCACTGCACATCACCCTAAAAACACCAAACCAACAGTGAAGTTTGGAGGTGGGAACATTGTGGTGTGGGGCTGCTTTTCAGCAAATGGTACTGGGAAACTTCACATAACTGAAGGAAGGATGAATGGGCAAATTTACAGAGACATTCTTGACAGAAATCTGCTGCCATCTACCAGGATGATGAAGATGAAACGAGGGTGGACATTTCAGCAAGACAATGATCCCAAACACACAGCCAAGGAAACTCTCAACTGGTTTCAAAGAAAGAAAATAAAGCTGCTAGAATGACCCAGCCAATCACCTGACTTAAATCCCATTGAAAATCTATGGAAAGAACTGAAGATCAAGATTCATAGAAGAGGCCCACGGAACCTTCAAGATTTGAAGACTGTTTGTGTGGAAGAATGGGCCAAAATCACACCAGAGCAATGCATGCGACTAGTTTCTCCATACAGGAGGCGTCTTGAAGCTGTCATTACCAACAAAGGCTTTGGTACAAAGTATTGAATAAATATCAGTAAGCGTGTTCAATACTTTTTCCCTGTGTCATTTCACATTATTACATGTAACTTTATTTCTGAACTTCTTTGTTTTGGTTTCTTTGTATGTATGGATTACTTGGGTTGGTACAAACATCTGGTGAAAATTTCATGTCAACAGCTCTTTTGGAAATATATTTACTGAGAAAAATGGTGACGTGTTCAATACTTATTTCACCCGCTGTACTTCTCAAAAGTATAGTTTAAATTGGTAATAAATATATACTTAATTAAACTTTCAATAAATATGCTTCAATAAAAGTATATTTTTTACAACATTTTAGTCTATAAAAAATATATTTATTTAACTCTTAATAAATACTATTTAGGTGTACTTTGTGGAAGTACATTGTTAAACAATTACACTTTTAGTGGGTTAAAATACATATTTATGGCAAACAGGCTGCATTGTGTAGGCTACTGATTTCCAGAAGTATGATTTCTAAAACATATTTTTTAAACATTAAAATATATTTTTAAAAAGCCCATTATTTTTCTTTATCTATGTTTTTTCATTTATTTTCTTTCTTTTAATTTTTTTTAATCAGGTAAATAGCTAGTTGAGCTCAGAGAACTCTTTCATAAGGGTAACCTGGCCTAGAATGAAGCAGCACATATTATTGACTTAAACAACAACACATAGAAATAAGCAAACTTTAAATCATAATACAGTTATACTTGTTCCTGTTTGTTAACATTGTACAGAGGGGCGAAGTGTGCCCTCCCGCCCAGCCCGCTAACGCAGTGCATTCAGTTCGACCAATCAAAATCAAGCTTTTCAAATCGACAACCCTATCACACAGCGTGAAAGTCTGCTTCTGCTATTTTTGGCCAGAAATCATTTTGTTTCTCAGGTTTCCTTTGTTTTACGAAGGTGGACACCACAGACATCATAAGAAGAGAAGAATATCCAATCAGCTCCCTGCAGAAGTTAAATGTGAAAAGAGCTAAAGTGGCTAATACAAGCAGGAGAGGACAGATGCAGAGACTGGCAGCAAAAATCATCTTTCTTGGTAAGTTCATTATTCTCAGCAAGACAACACAGTTGTGTAAGTTAACTAAAGTTGAGCTCACTCTGGGTTTGGAAATATTTTCTTTGGTGGGTAGCTCTGGTGTGCATTAGCTAATGCTAGCACGTGGATTAATATATTTGTTAGCTAACGTTAGTTAGCATTTTAATAGCTTCATAATCGAGACAGCAACTTTCGTCTGCCCTAAACAGTGTTGGGAGTAACGAGTTACAAAAGAAACGCTATTAACATTACAGTAATGTATTGCTTTTTACTGTAAAGCAGTTTTTAATGTCACTAAAATTTCGGTAACAATCAAAAATCTCAGTAACCTGTTGCTGGAATTTGATGCAGGAGATTTTACCAAGGCAGGCCTGTGCATGTGTCTGTATGAGCCCTCAATTCTGCTTTTGCACTGTTAAAATGACCAGTGAGGTCTTTATCAGAGTAATAAATGCAACTAATCTAGTCTTCCTTAATTCTCACATGTCCGTGTTTACAGGTAGTTATTGGTCACCGTCATCAATATTCCTGCCCATGTAGTCTGTAAAGACATCACCTCAGCTGTCATTTTTGTATAAATTCATTCTAAAGTTTAGCTGAAGCTGCTATGAATCATCTGTGTTAGACTATTCCATAGTAGGGGTGGTGATGGCGCAATGGTGAAGACCCGAGTTCAATCCCCAACAGTGACCCATCTATCATTGTGTCCCTGAGCAAGACACTTAACCCCTCATTGCTCCAAGGGCGTATGACCTCTGACATGTGTATCAATTGTAAATCGCTTTGGATAAAAGCACAGTTAGACATGATGCCATATAGTGTTTCAGCAACTTTAAACGAAATAAAAAATCTGACAATGGTTGTTAATTAATTAGAGGTAATATTGCTTTGATATACACACAATATTTCAAAATAGTTAAATTACAATAAAGGTACTTAAAATAGGTCCATTTTAACACAACTAAGTATATGAAAATATATTGCAATTATCTTAAAGTTGACAAAGTATTTCTAAAATGGCACTTAACATACGTTAAGTTGTTCCAAAATAACATTTAATATACACTTACTATAGTACAATTAAAATATGATGAAGTGCATCCAAAAAAGTGCTACTTAAGTATATTAAGTATATATATATTAGTGGTGGGCATAGATTTTTTTTTTTTTTTTTTAATTTAAATTAATCTAGATTAAAATGGCTCATTTGACTTCTGCCGAAGGCATTTAAAATATGTGTGCGAACGGGTTTCAAGCCAAGTTTCAAGCCAGGTGGCGCACTAGACCAGGGGCTCTAATAACACTTTTCACTGTTTACAACATCACCTCAAGTTCTAAATATTTTTTGGTCAATTTTCTCATGATATTGAACAAAGACTAAAAATGATCTGTTGTTTCTGAAATGTAAGAAAAAGTGTGTCAAATTGCAGAAAAATCGATTCCAAGTCAAACTACAACAAAACCACTGATAACACGCGCGATCAACCTGAATGAAGGCGCAGCTGATTACACCGTCTCCACCATCATTTCATCTTGAAAAACTGTTCCACGCTCAGCGTCCATAGTTGGGGAAACACCATAAGCACATGAAAACCTTGTGCCTGCAATAACTGAGAGCACAGCTGCAAAACGTCTTGTGACTTTCCGGGTGGGTGAAATAGGGAGACGCGAAAGAGACGCTGTGCGCATTTACGCACGGGGCACATTAGCATAATATTTAAACTGACACGCCAACAGCATCAGTCAGAATCTCATGTTAATTGATGTTCTGTGTTCTTCTCCACATCTAAAAGGTCTCACACATAGTCCAGGTTTATACAGCGAAACTGTTTGGAGTAAGTGGATCAAGATTATAACTAGTTTTGCTGCACGAATCCATCGTCATCCACGGATCCTGCGGACAGGGTCGCGGGGGGCTGGAGCCAGGTTTTGCTGATATTACAGCGACGATCCGCACCCCCCTACAACATACAACATCACCACAGACACACAACACCTCCCAAAAAACACAACTACCAATTATAAAAAGACATTTATACCAGTGCTTCCACAGAGGTGACAGGTATCACACAACACTTTTACAAGGACATTTCCTTTAAATAAATAAAATATAACTGCATGAGGAATAAGGAGACCTGTTTTCATTTTGAAAAGACAAAACCAAAGTTTGGAATCTTTTATAAAATGTATTAAATCATAAGTTCAAAAGGAACTGATTATTACAGGTGAAATGGTTCCACGCTGCTGCCCCCTGCAGGACTGTCACCTGCACAACAAGCAGGCTGCAGGACAGATCTGAGTGCTCAGAGTGTAGTCCTCAGATTATATGATCCAGGATTACAGGAACTTCTTCTCTGAGTCTGCAGGTGAAGATCCACTCTTTGTTATTCTTTTTAAATGTCTCTGACGTTATTCAGACAAAATATTATGCTGAAGAAAATGTTTTACAAGAAGATTGATGCATTTCAGTTTCTTGAGGAAAACAAACTGATCTGTGTGATCGTGTTGAAGATGTCAGGCTGCAGGATGAGAAACATTCATCAACTATATGTATCATTATTATCTAAAGTGTCATTTTGAAGCTGCGTGAAACACGACTGACTGTCTAACTCAGTCAGATAGTGGTGTCAGTTCAGCCCTCAGATTATCAGCTCAGTGTTACAGAGATGATCTGAAGCTCACACATATGCACACATAACAATGATAAATAACTGAACAGACTTTAAGAAAAGTTTGTTTGCACAATAAGAAAACATGCAACGCAAACATAGAAGAAACATGTGCATTGTCCAAAAAAGAAACTTAAGCTAAATAAACAAGCTGCTGATACAGCATTATTTTATATTTTCAATTGTCACCTGCTGAATTTTGTGTTCCTTTTATATAAATAAAGACATTTCCATTCATGGGAACATTATAATTATGACTGTTTCAGTTAGGAGCAGTGATACTTTCATCACATCAAAGTGATACTTTGAAAGAAATATTTTGGATCATGTAAAACTTATATTTTATATTTTGTAAAGATTTCACACCTGTAATTAATTAACCCTCACCAGATTCCACAAAGTGGCTGCTGGTCTTCGTGGCTCCACACACACAAGTCAAAATAATAAAACATGAACAACTATTGAAAACGACACAGTGTGGATAAAAAAGAAACGAGTAAACCAACCAAACATAAAGAAACGTCTCGGGTTACGTAGGTAACCCTTGTTCCCCGAGAAAGGGGAACGAGACACTGCGTCGGTGACGACACTATGGGAACGCCTCTAGGCGTGGCAGGGCTGAATGCGAATGAAAACTACTCCAATCCTATTGGCTCAGTGAGAACGGTAGCATGTGACGGCGTAACCGTAGGCGTATATAAGCACGCCGGCACATAGGTACATCAGCCTTAACTATGAAGCAAGGCACTCCAGGCGGGAGAGGTGCGGTGAACCGGCGCAGTGTCTCGTTCCCCTTTCGGGGAACAAGGGTTACCCACGTAACCGAGGCGTTCCCCTCGAGGGAACTCGAACTGCGTCGGTGGCGACACTATGGGAGCGAGATACCCACTATGCCGTGCGAAGCCCGCCTGCCCTAGCGTGCAGGCACCCTGTGGAGCACGACTAAAGGGAGGCGCTCTGGTGCCGGGTGCGGAGGGAAGGTCCAGACTGTAAAACCGGATAAAAGTGTGGGGAGTGGCCCAGCCAGCCGCATCACAAACCTCCTGGAGGGATGCTCCAGAGAGAAGAGCCGCGGAGGCTGCCATGCCTCTCGTGGAGTGAGCCCTCACAGCCATAGGTGAAGGCAACTTGCGCACCTGATAGGCCAGGGAGATAGTCTGAACAATCCAGTTGCTGATGGTCTGTTTGGAAGCCGGGAGCCCGGCTTTCGGGGATCCAAAACATACCAGTAACTGATCTGCCTTCCTCCACTGGGAGGACCTCACAGTGTATATACTCAGTGCCCTGACAGGGCAGAGTAAGTGAAGTCTCCCGTCCTCTGCCGTCACATGTGGTGGAGGATGAAATGCCTGCAACACTACTGGCCCCACCCTGTTGGATTGCACCTTGGGAATGTACCCCGGGGAGGGGTGCAAGATGGCCCTAATGTCCCCTGGGGCAAACTCCAGGCATTGAGAGGAAACCGACAGGGCCTGGAGGTCCCCCACCCTCCTCAGAGAGGTGATAGCGAGGAGAAAAGCCATTTCCAGGGTCAGGTACTTGGCCTCGGCCAAGTCCATGGGTTCGAAGGGGGCCTCAGCCAGTACTTCAAGAACCACCGTCAGGTCCCAGGTGGGAACTCTGGGGGCGAGTAGCAGGTCTCATCCTCCGGGTCCCGCGGAGGAATCGTACGACTAAGGGGAGTTTCCCTAGAGGCCCATCCCTAAAGGAGGCGTGGAAAGCGCGATAGCTGCCACATGAACCTTGAGTGTGGATGGGGAAAGGCCCGTAGAGAAGCGGTCCTGCAAAAACTCCCGCACCTGAGCCACCGGGCAGGTAACTGGGTCCACCATGTGTGTCCTGCACCATGTGGAAAACACCTTCCATTTTATGCCGTACATCCTCCGTGTGGACGGGGCCCTGGAGCTAAGGAGTGTCTCGACTGTTCCGGCCGTGAGGCCCGCATCTAGGTACTGTGCCCCCTCAGGGGCCAGACCCACAGCTGCCACAGGGCGGGGCAAGGGTGAAGAACCCGGCCCCCCGGCCGGGACAGCAGGTCTCTCCTCAGAGGTACCTGTCATGGCGGACCGTCCAGGAGAGCCGTCGAGTTCGAGAACCATACTCGGGTCGGCCAGAGCGGTGCTACTACTAGTAGTCGGGTTCCATCCTGACGGACCCTCTCCAGGATCCCCGGGAGCAAAGCGACTGGGGGAAATGCGTACAGACGTAGCCTGGGCCACGAGTGTACCGTAGCGTCCAGCCCTAGTGGGGCTGGGGGTGTCAGGGAAAACCATAGAGGATAGTGCGTAGTCTCTTGAGACGCAAACAGATCCACGTCTATGGGCCCGAACCTTTCGCATAACGACTTCACCATCTCGGGGTGAAGTCTCCATTCCCGATGTGTCAGCGCCTGCCTCGACAGCAGGTCTGCTCCCTTATTCTGAGTCCCAGGGATAAACATGCGCTTTGAGAGACAGGAGTCTCTGCCGAGACCACAGGAGGATCTGATCGCCAGTTGCAAAGAGGCGAGTGCAGACCGCCCTGGTGATTCAGACAGGCCACCACTGCCATATTGTCAGATCTGACAAGAGCGTGGTGACCCTGGAGTTCGGGCAGGAAGCTCCTCAGAGCCGGAACACGGCCAACATCTCGAGGCAATTGATGTGCCATAACGATTGATGCTCCTGCAAAACCCCTGTGCTGAGCGGTCTCCCATGACCGCGCCCACCCAGTGAGGGAGCGTCTGTCGAAGCGATTACATGGCGACAAGATGCCCCTAGCTTGGGTCCTTGGGACAGGAACCAAGGTTTCTTCCATTGTGATAGGGCACGAAGACATGTGTGCGTAACCCGTATCCGGCGGAGCGGATTCCCGATGCCTTGGTCCTTAGCCACCACTGCAGGGGTCTCATGTGCAGCAGTCCAGATGGTATTATGCTGGATGCAGTCGCCAGGAGACCCAGCACTTGTTGAAAGTGTTTTACAGTGGCGGCGTGGCCTCACTTCACCCCTTTGCGGCAGCCAATATGGTGTCGACATGAGCCTGAGACAATTGTGCCTGCATCATTGTCGAATCCATACTACCCTAGGACTGTAGTCCGTTGGGTGGAGTGCCAGCACACTCTGCATTGCGTTGAGCCTCAGCCCTAAGCGCAGCAGATGGGCCAGAACGACATCTCAATGCCGAACCGCCAACTCACAAGACTGGGCTCAGATTAGCCAGCTGTTGATGAGTTGAAAATCCAGATGCCCTGGAGCCTCAGCGGGGCCAGTGCTGCATCCATACACTTGGTGAATGTGCGGGGAAGTGCCAGGCGAATGGAAGAACCTGATACTGGTAAGCCACACCCCCAAAGGCGAACCCATGGAACTTCCTGTGAGAAGGGCCGGATGGAAGCGTCCTGTCCCAACACCGGACCTTGCTCGGGCAGACCATAGTCCAACCCACCCTGGTGAACTTCAGAGGGCAGGTCTTGAACTTTAGTCGATACCCATTTATGGCAGTGCGCGGCGCTTGTGGAGAATGATCGTCAGGCTCCGCCAAACTGTCTGCAAAATCTGCCAACGGAACCAGCTCCTCGGGGCTGGTGGTGCGGTGTCTCGTGTGATTTTCAGGTGGACCCCTGAAGCCCCAAAGCGGCAGGGGAGAGCCACCGAAGATCCACGGTGAGTGAGTCCGGATGCCGCCTGCAGACCTTCGGGGCAGGCAGTACAGCGTGGACTTCGATGGTGGCAGGTGCGTCCCGAGCGTGTAACGGCGGGATAACATCACCTATCGCCACGGCGAAGGGGACCTCGGAACAAGCCCCTCGGGGCTAGTGATCGGTATCTCGTGTGATTTTCAGGTGGACCCCTGAAGCGCCAGAGCGGCAGGGAGAGCCACCTAAGATCCACGGTGAGTGAGTCCGGATGCCGCCTGCAGACCTTCGGGGCAGAGCAGTACAGCGTGGACTTCGATGGCGGCAGGTGCGTCCCGAGCGATGTATAGCGGGCGGGATAACATCACCTGTTGCCACGCGGCGGAGAGGGACCTCGGTGCGGCCTCGGAGGGGGGTTAAGCGGAAGGAGCCGGATGGAGGCGATGGGAATAGGCGTCCTTAGATCCATCATGGCCAACCAATCCCTGGATTGGATGTGCGTCACGATGGCGGGGATGATGCACATCTTGAACCTGTATCTTCCCAGAGACCGGTTCTGAACCTGCAGATCCAGGATCAGGCGCAGGCCTCCATCCTTCTTGGGAGCGAAGCAGTACCGGCCGCGCCTCTGCGAAATCCAACCCCTCGGGGCTGATGGCTGGCGGCTCCGGCCGAACAGTGAAAGCTCGGTGGTGGTTAGAGCGTCCCGAGCGCCTCGGCGGCGGGAAAACTGCGCTAGTGGCCACTCTGGAGGGGACCTCAGTAGGCCCCCGGGGCTGAACACAGAGCCAGGACCTGCTCGCTTGGACCCTGCGCACCCCCCTCCCCCGGGGAGGGTGCGCAGGAGCGTCACTTCGCGTCCCAAGCTGTTCGAGGGGGACCGCGAGAACCATACTTTGCTTGCGAAGTCTGCCAACGGAACCAGCCCCTCGGAGCTAGTGGTCGGTATAGTTCTCGGATGGTCCCCTGAAGTATGTCACCAGGACAGACTCGCCGATGATCCGCAACCTGGGGCCCGAGCCTCTGATCGACTGCCGGCCCTCGGGTCCGGCAGAGCAACGACGGCTCGGTGGTGATCAGCGCGTCCCGAACGCCTCGTCGGCGGGAACATGCTAAAAGTTGCTCCGGAGGTGACCTCAGTCGGCCTCCGGGGCTGAAACAAAAAGTCAGGACCTCTTTGCCAGAGCTTCCTCTACCCGTGGCATCACTCCATAGCCGCTATCCTTAATCCCCGTCACATTGCTGTACTCCAGCAGCAGGGGAGTAAACAGCCTGGCAGAGAAAGGCTTATCCCATGATTTACATAACTCGTTATGTAAATCCGGGAAAAATGGCAAAGAGTGGCGCTGTGGAGGTCTTTTGCTCTTTTCTTTGTTTTTTTTGTTGCTGAGTGGCTCCGAAGGAAGCGATCATCCAACCTACTGCTGGTATTAGGCTTCTGCGTGGCTTGTGGCCAATCCAGGCTGAGCCTAGCCACAGCCAGCGTCACCACTTCCAACAGTTCATCATAATCGGCGGCGCTCTTCTGATAGCGCCGGCCCGACACCGGAAGTCTTTCTCCTCCTCCCGACGCCTAGCATGTCTAGCTCCTCAGAGCCAGAGTGCAACAATCCCGGCGAAGTGCGTCCCGATCAAAGAAGCGAAACACGGGCTTTTGAGCGGGAATGAGGAGAGTCGGAGTTAGCCGATGACTGGAGAGAAAGGGCGCTTCGCCGTCTCGAAAATCCTCCAGTCGATCCTGCTGCGATCCCCATGACCAGCGCTGCCGGTCTGCCTCAGCAACCGCAGGCCCAGAGCCACGGGGAGAGCGTATCTGGCCGTCCTCAGCAAACAGCGCCCTACGGGACCTCAGTACACGTAGGGGCAAGCCTTGCAATGGTCACAAGCAGCTCCCTCGAGAGCTGCCGTGGCGTGCGGCAGGCCCAGACAAGCGACACACAGCTCATGTGAATCTCCTACCGTGAGAAACCGTGCACAAGGAGGCACACATCTGCGGAACTGATCCTGTCTCTGCGACGCTGAAGACATGCTGTTACTTCCAGGTAAGAACTTTTCCAAGGTTTGTGGGAGCTTTCCATTAACAACAAACAGCCAACGTGCCTGCTGAATAGAGAAGGCTGATGTACCTATGTGCCGGCGTGCTTATATACGCCTACGGTTACGCCGTCACATGCTACCGTTCTCACTGAGCCAATAGGATTGGAGTAGTTTTCATTCGCATTCAGCCCTGCCACGCCTAGAGGCGTTCCCATAGTGTCGTCACCGACGCAGTTCGAGTTCCCCTCGAAGGGGAACTCAGTGAAATCACTTTACATATGAAAAGGCCGACAGGAGAAACAAAAAGCTGATTGTCAAACTAAATAACAAGAAAAAGAAAATACAAACAATAAAAAACAACAAGTGAAAGAAAATAAAGATGTTTGGAATAATGAGACAGCAGGAGGACAGGTGCAGCTTAACAGGTTAAATTCAGAGACTTTTCCCTTTAAGAAATCAACAACATCATGAATATAATCATCCTCTTTATCTCTAACTGCTCTGTTCCACTGTCACACAGACCTTCACTGCTGACAGCTTCAGTTTATCTCTAGTGCAAATGTATGGAAACATCCTCTCAGTGAAAGTGTGTGTGAAGGTGTGTATGTGTGTGTTAGTATCAGGATCAGAGAACGACAGCTTTCCTCTGTTCCAGTCCAGATTCACTCTGATCCTCTGGGGCTTCTTCTGCAGTCTGAGATCATTGGGTGGAGCTGATGGTGACAGTGCAAAGTATTTACTTTGAGAGAACACTATTGTCCATAACTTACTCAGTACTATGCCTCCCTTCCTCTGCACAGACTCTGCTAACACACCCAGTAACCAGCCTGTACTGTCTCCAACCTCGACATCCCAGCTGTGAGTCCCTGAGTTAAAGCCCTCAGAGCCCAGGACAGAGCAGAGTTTATCAAACCTCTCTGGATTGTCAGGAAGCTGCTGTTCCTCTCCTCCTTGTCTCATACTGGTCAGATCTTTAGACAGGATGAGATATGGACCAGCAGTGTTTGGGTCCAGAATCAGAGGAGTGTAGGAGACCATGTCCTTCATCTTGTTCCAGATGTTGAAGGTCAGGTTGCCCAGGTGTTTGGCCTGGTCTATCAGAGCTCCTGAGGGCAGCTGTGGATCATCCAGCAGGGGGCGCTGCTGGACTCTTTCCACTGCAGCCTTGTAGTTGAGCAGGAATGAGACGTCTTCAGCTCTCAGCTCCTCCTCTGTGGCTCTGACTGTGTCTGAAAGAGCTGCTATCTCTCTGCTCAGAGCCTCCATCTTCTCCTTCATCATCTGACTCTTCTGCTCCTCTTCCTCCCTCAGTGCAGCCATCCTGGCCTCCTCTTCCTCCTCTAGAAACTGGTGAAGCTTCTTAAACTGCTCCTTAATCTGCCTCTCTGTGTGTCGGGCCTGGACCTTCATGTGTTCTGCTGTTTGATCAAACTTCACTTTAACTTGTTCACAAACCTTTAACTTCTCCTTTAAGGGCTCCAGAGTTTCCTGAAGTTCCTTCTTGTGTTGTCGTGCAGCTTCATCGACGGGTCTGAATCTGTGGTTGCTGTGTTTTTCTGAATCTCTGCAGACGAGACACACTGGCTGCTGATGGTCCAGACAGAAGAGTTTGAGTTTCTCAGAGTGCAGACTGCAGAGAGCCTCTGAAGCTCTCTGACCTCTCTCCTGTAAGAAGGCCTCACACAGGTTCTTCAACACCAGACTAACAGGTGGTTCTGACCTTGAAGACATTTTCTTACAAACTGGACACTCAGGTGCTTGTTTCTCTCTCCACCAGCTCTTCAGACAGACTTTACAGAAGCTGTGGCTACATGACAGAACAACAGGATCTCTGAAGACCTCCTGACAGACCGGACAGCAGAGATCCTCCTCTGATCTGGAAGCCATTTTGTCTCTGAAGCTGAAAACACAGCAGACAGCACGTTACAACAGGAAGTCAGCTGTGTTTCCCTCCCTGCTGTAGAAAGCTGCCTCAGTTACTTTCACTGTGAGTCTCTGAGTGTTTCAGTCAGCAGCAGGTTGCAGTTGAAGTACTTCAGTACTTGAGTACTTCAGTACTCCCTCCTGTAACTGTCCTCCCTCAGTTGAAGTCACAGCTTCGTAATGAAGGTAAATCTTACCGTCTGTCTGTCGCTGCGTCTCTTCTCTCTGAGAACTGAACAGGAACAAACTGTTTCCTGGTGTGTTCCTGTTCCTGTTTGATGGGCGGAGCTTTGTCAAACCTCCTCTGCAGCTCTTGCAGCTCTTCTCTCTTAATTCCCTATCTGTAGTTTACATGAAATGTTCCTCATGTCTCAGGACCAGATCTGACCTGAACCTGCAGCTCAGCAGTCTGACAGCTGCTGCTGCCCCTGCAGGACTGTCACCTGCACAACAAGCAGGCTGCAGGACAGATCTGAGTGCTCAGAGTGTAGTCCTCAGATTATATGATCCAGGATTACAGGAACTTCTTCTTTGAGTCTGCAGGTGAAGATCCACTCTTTGTTATTCTTTTCAAATGTTTGATGCATTTCAGTTTCTTGAGGAAAACAAACTGATCTGTGTGATCGTGTTGAAGCTGTCAGGCTGCAGGATGAGAAACATTCATCAACTATATGTATTATTATTATCTAAAGTGTCATTTTGGAGCAGCGTGAAACACGACTGACTGTCTAACTCAGTCAGATAGTGGTGTCAGTTCAGCCCTCAGATTATCAGCTCAGTGTTTTTCTTCTTCTTTATTATTAGATCCTCTGATGAGGATTAATTAATTACACGTGTGGAATCTTTACAAAATATAAAACATTTATGTTTTAATTGCAACACTTTGTGTTGAACAGTGGTGGGAACACTAAGGCTCACATTAGGGGTGTGATGATACTCAGCTCACGAGGTGAGACGATATTTTAACACTATTTTGAAGAAGCTTAAATATCAGCGTGTCTTCTAGGGGTCTTCCCCCTCCAAAAGTTTTGAGCATCAAACTCTTCATTTCCTGCATTCTGTTGACATTTTCTGCACCAATTTATGGTGGAAATGTTTTTACATTTACTTATTTGGCACTTTGATCCAAAGCGACTTACATTTGAGAAACAACATACAAGCATCAACAAAGCATCAAATACAGCACGAGATCTGCAACTGACAATACGTATTTTTTTATTCATGTAAAGAGAAACACTAAATTCAGGCAGCAGGTGACAATTCAAAATGTACAACTAACAGAATATAAGAATATATGCAGAGCAGCTCTCAGTCACTCTGTTTTGCTTTCACATGTTTCTCCTGTAGATCAACTTTTCTCATGTAATATTATCCCTGCTGAGTCAGCACATGTGCAGCTATGATTTAGTTTTACCGCTTTTGTTCACAAGGAGAGAACAGACATCTTGGCCAAAAGAAACAGTGTTAAGAAGTTTATATATTTTTTAAGCTTAAGTTCCTTTTATCAGACAATGCACTTTTGTTTCTAATATATTTAAATTGCTTTGCAGGTTTTCTCATTTTGCAAATAAACCTTTTTCAAAGCATTTTCATTTGTTATTAACATTTCTTGTTACAAGCTCATTTTCAAAGCCGTTTCAAAAAATGGACAGCGTAAATATCACCTACGTTTAAATGATTTAAAATATTGTACAAATTATAGTTTGATGCCGAGATGATTCTGTCTGTCAAACTTTTTCATTTAGTTTCATCAGTTGGAAGAGTCGTTCTCTTTAAGGTGGACGTCTCAGCCTGACAAAGGTTGTAGCTGCAGTTTATTGTGCCGACACTTTTCAGAACATCCTGTAAATCCTGTTTGACATTAAACAAAAAACTCCTGGACCCAAACATACTGATGTCAGTGTTGCTTTCATTCACACTTTCTATTTATTCAGTGTCAATCATGTGTTTTAACGTATTGAATAAATAGTGGGGTTTGTGTTTTCAGTCCCTCCATGTATGTTATTTTAGCACTATCTTGTAAGGGATGTGTTAAAACATCTTGAAGACGTGTGGACACCACAAAGCCATAAAGACACATCACTTTATATATGCTTCCTTTAGGCAATATTATCAGGAAACACTCCATAAACTTTCATTGTTATGCAGATGATACTCAGTTATATCTATCCATCAAGCCAGATGAAAGTCATCAGTTAGCTAAGCTTCAAATGTGTCTTCAGGATGTTAAAACCTAAATGACCTGCAATTTTCTAATGTGAAACTCAGATAAAACTGAAGTTATTGTCCTGGTGCCTAAGCACCTCCGTAATATTGCAAAAATCAGTGACATCCTGTCTAAAAATGATGCAGAAAAACTAGTCCATGCATTTGTTACTTCTAGGCTGGATTACTGAAATTTCTTATTATATAAAAAGTCCATTAAGACTCTCCAGCTGATCCAGAATGCTGCAGCACGTGTTCTGACAGGAACCAGTAAAAGAGATCATATCTCTCCTGTCTTAGCTTCTCTGCATTGGCTTCCTGTAAAATCCAGAATAGAATTTAAAATCCTTCTTCTCACATACAAAGCTCTTAATGGTCAGGCACCATCTTATCTTAAAGAGCTCATAGTACCTTACTACCCCACCAGAGCACTGTGCTCCCAGAATGCAGGGTTACTTGTGGTTTCTAGAGTCTCCAAAAGTAGAATGGGAGCCAGAGCGTTCAGCTATCAGGCTCCTCTCCTGTGGAACCAGGTTCCAGTTTGGGTTCGGGAGGCAGACACCGTCTCTACATTTAAGAGTAGGCTTAAGACTTTCCTTTTTGATAAAGCTGATAGTTAGGGCTGGCTCGGGTGAGTCCTGAACCATCCCTTAGTTATGCTGCTATAGGCTAGACTGCCGGGGGATTTCCCATGATGCACTGAGCTCCTCTCTCCTCTTCTCTCTCTCTCTCTCTGAGTGCAACCTCATCCCATTAATGCATGTTACTAACTCGACTTCTTCCCTTTCCCGTGGTCGTGTGCTTCCTCCTCCTGTCGCTTCCTGCGGGTGTTGCTGGCTCTGGAGCTGTGGAGTCTGGATCTGTGGTTGGGAGTCTCCTGCTGCCCCCGTGTTCCTGCTCGACGCCCTCTGCTACAATTGCAACTGCTGTTACTAGTCCTATTGCTGTTATTACTGTTATTATTATCATTAACATTACTATAAATATCTGTACCATTTTTATTCAGTCTATAGCAACATTACCTTTATTGTCTGTACCTCTGTGTGTATACTGTGTAGGCTGTCTCTCCCTCTCTCTCTCTCTCTCTCTCTCCCCTTCACCCCCAACCGGTCGAGGCAGATGGCCGCCCACCCTGAGCCATGGTTCTGCTCGAGGTTTCTGCCTCTTAAAGGAAGTTTTTCCTTGCCTGTGTCGCCTAGTGCTGCTCTTGGTGGGAATTGTTGGGCTTCTGTAAATAACTTCAGAGTTCGGTCTAGACCTGCTCTTTATGAAAAGCGCTGTGGGACAACTGTTGTTGTGATTTGGCGCTATATAAATAAAACTGAACTGAAAAGAACTTCTTTCATATTTCAGTGAAGCTCCAGATTGAACTGCAGTGAACATTGTAAAGTTCGTTACATGATTTCTCACATATATGGACATTTTTAGTATTTTAGAAATAAAGCAGCTTTGATGGAAACCAGTCAAAATACCGTTTTTAGAGGTGAATTTGTGTGACAGTTTTACTACATGCCACACTTTGATAAACATGTTGTCTCTAACAAGATCACATGACACAGAGAAACAGCTGCAGTAACCCAGTCTGCACAAAGTTACCTGCACAGGTGGAGAGAAATGACCTGAGTGTCAAAACATCAGCCAAACACTGAGTTCACCAAAAACACTAATAATGCACGTGCCCTGTTTGCTACTGTCGACAGGCTAACCAACCCTCCTGTGTCTGTAGCCTCTGACTTTCTATCCACCAGGGCCTGCAATGAATTTGCTTCCTTCTTCGCAGACAAAATTCAAACAATTAGGCAAGCAATCAGCACCTCCATGTCAGGTACAGGATATGTCCTATCCCTGTGTCCACTTAAAAAACAATTCATATAGCATGAGACAATTTGATTCTATTAACCATAAAAATCTGGAGGACATAATACAACATCTGAAATCCTCCTCATGCTGCCTTGATATTCTGCCAACAGGTTTTTTCAAAAAGGTGTCTAAATGCATGGCCTCAGATTTACTACAAATTGTCAACATGTCTCTCCTCTCAGGTTTTTTCCCACAGGCCCTGAAAACTGCAGTCATTAAGCCACTCTTAAAAAAAGAGCAATCTAGACAGTTCACTAATGAACAATTATAGGCCCATATCAAATCTCCCATTTTTAAGTAAAATAATTGAAAAGGCTGTTTTTCAACAGCTTAGTGCTTTCATGGCACTAAATAACTGTTTTGATGTCTTCCAGTCAGGTTTTCGACCACACCACAGCACTGAGACGGCTCTAGTTAAGGTCTTCAATGACATCCATTTAAACACTGACAGTGGCAGAATTTCAGTCTTAGTATTATTGGATCTCAGTGCTGCATTTGACACGGTTGACCACAACATACTACTAGACAGACTTGAAAACTGGGTTGGACTTTCTGGCACAGTACTAAACTGGTTTGAATCCTACTTAAAGGACAGGGACTACTTTGTGTCTATAGGTAACTACACATCTGAGCTGACAAAATGACATGTGGAGTTCCCCAAGGCTCCATTCTGGGACCTCTTTTGTTTAACATTTACATGCTTCCACTGGCTCAGATTATGAAAAACAACAAAATATGTTACCATAATTATGCAGATGACACACAGATTTACATAACCATTTCACCAGGTGACTATGATCCCATACAGGTGCTGAGTAACTGTATTGAGCAGGTCAACGACTGGATGTGCCAGAATTTTCTCCAGTTAAACAAAGATAAGACCGAAGTTATTGTTTTTGGAGCCAAGGAGGAACGATTGAAAGTCAGTGCTCGACTTCAATCTGTAATGTTAAGAACCACAGACCAAGCCAGAAATCTTGGTGTAGTCATGGACTCAGACCTGAATTTGCGGAGCCATATTAAGACAATTACAAAGTCAGCCTACTATCACCTGAAGAATATATCAAGGATAAGAGGCCTTATGTCTCAGCAGGACCTGGAAAAGCTTATCCATGCATTTATCTTCAGTCGACTTGACTACTGTAACAGTGTCCTTACAGGGCTCCCTAAGAAATCCATCAGGCAGCTGCAGCTGATTCAGAACGCTGCTGCTCGAGTCCTCACTAAGACCAAAAAGGTGGATCACATCACTCCAGTTCTGAGGTCTTTACATTGGCTTCCTGTATGTCAAAGAATTGATTTCAAAATCCTGCTGTTAGTTTACAAAGCACTAAATGGATTAGGACCAAAATATATTTCTGATCTTCTGCTTCGTTATGAACCATCCAGACCTCTCAGGTCGTCTGGGATCAGGTCTGCTTTCTGTCCCCAGAGTCAAAACTAAACAAGGAGAAGCAGCGTTCAGTTATTATGCTCCGTATATTTGGAACAAACTCCCAGAAACCTGCAGGTCTGCTGAAACTGTCAGTTCTTTTAAATCAAGACTGAAGACCTTTCTTTTTACCACTGCTTTTAATTAAGATTTTTCTTTTTATTGATAATTTACACTGCACTGTATCTTTTACTGTACTGATTTCTTTTTCTTTGTTTTTAGCTTTTTAACCATGATTGTAGCCCTGTAACTTTTAACACGGTAACTTTTATTATATTTTCCCTGTTGCTTTTATGTTTTATGTAAAGCACTTTGAATTGCCTCGTTGTTGAAATGTGCTATACAAATAAACTTGCCTTGCCTTGCCTTGCCTTACACTCTTACACAAAGACCTCCTCGTTTCTCACGGAACATGGTGTTCCTTGTGCAACCGTGAAATCCTTCCCCCCTCAGCTGCTGTTCCCTGTTCTGACAGCAGGTGGGAGTGTTGCTCTTCACTGAGGCAGAAACCCCTCTGCTTCTTCTTCTTCTGAATGATTTATCAGCCTCACTGTTTGTGTGGGTGCCCCTCCCTCTCTCCTCTCTGTGTGTTTTCATGTGTGTGTTTGTGTCTACAGGGAGAGCTGTCCAATCAACAAATGTCGTCATCTGATGATCCTCGTCAGGAAGATTTTACATGTTTGTGCTGTGTGTGTGCTTTTCTTTCTGCTGAGCAACTTAAAATGACATATTGACAGCTCATTTCATTCTGTCTTGAAGAGGACACACACAGTTTGTGATTCATTTTCACTTCTGAATTCTGATTATGTTCGCCAAGGCCACTGATGTAATGAGGTAGATAGAACAGCAGCGCATCACACACACACCTCTTTCCCTGTAGCTGGAGGATGATTGGTCGGCTGAGCTCTGATTTGCCGCTGCAGAGTTTGCCACGCCAAGGTCGAGCCTGCAGCCGAGAAAGAGTGAGTGTGTGTTTGTGGTGAATCCTGTAAATTTTTCATGGGGTAGCCAGAGGTTTTGGTGGAAGAAGAACCAACACGTCAAAGTAAAAGTACATCAGTACAGAAGTATTATCAGTATTAAAAGTACTCGACTGTGGCTGCAACAGGAAGGGAGATACTGAAACACTGTTTATGAATATTCCACATTGTGGACTAAACTTTTAATGTGACCTCTCTGACCGACCGCGACGAGCTCACACTGAAGGTAAAACACTGAACCTCCGTCAGGTTTGTTCAGTGACAATAAAGTTTATTCAAACAAGGCGACCGCGTCCTCAGCGTGGACAAGAAGAGAGAAAAGTCTGTCAGACTGATGCGTCTGCTCTGAGTCGGGCTGCAGTTTAACCACAATAATAAGCTTAAGAAGACTCTGATGCCTGGTGCACACGAGAGACATACGACAGAATTTTAATGATTTAATATTTTAATTTTAAAGTATTTTAATTTAAGCGTCAGCAGACGCTTCAGTCCAGACGCAGGACCACAGGCCTGGTGTTCATACCTGCCAGTTTCAAAGTGGCGGTTTCTTGGAATCGGGATCTCACAGAAACTCGCGTCAACAAACTGTAGATGAGGTCGAGGCTGAGAAAAGGGAATCAGCAGGTTTATTCCTTTTTTTAGATACACAACATGCTGGGGACGCTTCCTGCTCAGCTCGCTCTCATTGGCTGTTCAGGGTTTCTGATTTGGTGAGGTTTAGGTGAAAAGAAGTCCTTCATTAGGACCAGAACCAAGACCTACACGTTCTTACAGGTTCAGTATATGAAGCTGCAGGTGTCAGGTGGCCCTCCAGTCAGCTGGCTCCTCTTTTATATCTCGTCTCAGTTTTATCTTTCTCCTAAAAGATTTCTCTCAATTATTTACATGAAGTGTTTTAAGTTTTTCTGTAATTGTATTAATTTATTTCTTGTTTTACTGTAAAGCACTTGTCTTACTTTGCTTTTAAAACATGCTACATAACTACAGATAATTATTATTCTTATGATCATCTAGTCATCAGTGTGCATTCGTAGAGTTTCATCCAATAATCAGCGAGCTGAGCGTGTTTGCAGAGTCACTTTAATCCCTTTACAGTTAGAGGAACAGCCTGGACGGATCTGTCAGCAGCACAGGATCAGCTGTGAGACACTTTTCACTGTTTACAGCATCACCTTTTATTTCTGGGGGGCCTCCCCTTCACCTGTTTTATCTCTCTGCTTTTCTTTTAACTGGTGGATTCAGTTTAAAACACGACAGCGTCGAGCTCGTTTCCCCTCAGCGAACCAGGTGAACAGATGTTTGTGTTTTGTCCCCTCAAACTGGCCCCTGGGGTTTCATTCAGCTGACTCTAACAAACCTTTCAGATCTAATAACATCTCTAAACACACGCTGTAATTAAGGCTGTGTGTTACTGAGCCTGCCAGAGTCACAGTTGGAGGATGTATTAGGAGATCAGTCGTATTCACACACTGTTACATACAGTATCTCTTTACCGTGAGCAGAGTTTAGGAAAATAAGTTCAAGCTAAGACGGCGATTTAAACCTGCAGTGGAGCTAAAGGTCTCCTGTTATAAACCTCTGAGACGCGTCGCTGTCCTTTTTATTTCTGCCCTCGCTAACTCGCTCTGATTAACCTTTAATTACTCGGTAATCAGCGGAACATTGTGATTAACTAGAGTCTGGAGAGACTCGTCATTAGGACAGAATCAGAGGTCAGAGATCAGCTTTACTTCATGTTTTGTTCTCGGAGGAGAAAATAGTGAAAGTCCAGATTCCCACAGAGCATCGTGAAGGTTTCTAATGTCGGAACCAATCGATTTTGGCTCGTGTTCAGAGAGGCCGCCGTCCAGGAGAACCACGTCAGTCTGCAGAAATATCAGACATCAGCAAGTTTGTTAACGACGTGGAGACTAAAGACGTTAAGACCAGAAAGCTGGAATGAACAGAGAGCCAAAGCAGCTGCTTTACCTGCCCGGCCTCAGGGAAAGATCCTGGTCTTCACTTAATACGGCAAAAGTTAAGAACAGACGTGTTTATTAATATTCAGGACTGCCCCAAACCTTAAGATGTTCCTCGACTAGTCGTCACATGTTCGTGATTCTAACTGAATTAATTAAATATATATTTGTGGGGTGTCAGAAAATGATTTGAGCTCCAGGCCTGAGACAGAATATCAGCAGTAAAGCTACATTACAGATAAATACAAACCACAACAACGGGCCTTTAAAATCTGCATTTTACAAGCAGCGAGCCGCCTTTTAACGACGAGCGGTACTGATTCTGAATGTGTCGGAACAACCAGCGAGGAGACTGAACGTGTTCATCTACTTCAACACAGTGTGACGTCACACAAGTCTCTGTGTTCCAGACAGGAACAAATAACTTCCAACCTCACAAGAACAAATACTCGCAGACTTCATAACGCCGCTGGGTCCCGGGCTTGGAAACCTCCAAAACACCAACACCCACGAAATTTGGTGGGGAAATGTATCATATCAAGACGCACAAAAAAGCCTCAAGAACCCATACCCTAAACTCGACAGGAAGTCCGCCATTTTGAATTTGGCGGTCATTTTGGGACGACTCACACACTCAGTAACTAACTCCTCCTAGGGATTTAGTCGGACCGACTTCAAATTTCTGCTGTGCCTTCTAAAGGCACAATGAAAAGTTGTGCTATCTGCGCGCTTTCGTCAATGGGCGTGTCCGTGGCGTGGCGTCAAAGATCAAGTCTTCGCCATGACACAGGAAGTGCTTGTAACTTCAGTGTACATGCTCAGATCTGCATGAAATTTTACAGGCTTGATAAGAGTCCCGCCCTGAACAAATCTACATGTCGACATTCACCCCAGTCATTGACGCCACCTGCTGGCAACAGGAAGTGAGATACAAAACCTTCATGCAACGTCCGAATCGCGTAGCAAATGCACAGCCACACTGGCAGAGCTCCAGAATATGAAACGCCGCCGCCTCACGCCCCGACGCGCTACATGTGCTTGCAGCTTTAATGTTTCAAAGTGGACTTTTAAAACAATCTCTGTCCACTAAAGCGTTTTACCTGCCAATCAGAATTAAATCGCTCATCACCAGAAGTCCTCGCAAGTCTCTGAGCTAGAGTCCAAGTCAAGTCTCAAGTCTCTGAGCTAGAGTCCAAGTCAAGTCTCAAGTCTCTGAACTAGAGTCCAAGTCTCTGAGCTAGAGTCAAGTCTCAAGTCTCAAGTCTCTGAGCTAGAGTCCAAGTCAAGTCTCAAGTCTCTGAGCTAGAGTCCAAGTCAAGTCTCAAGTTTCTGAGCTAGAGTCCAAGTCAAGTCTCAAGTCTCTGAGCTAGAGTCCAAGTCAAGTCTCAAGTCTCTGAGCTAGAGTCCAAGTCAAGTCTCAAGTCTCTGAACTAGAGTCCAAGTCTCTGAGCTAGAGTCAAGTCTCACGTCTCTGAGCTAGAGTCCAAGTCAAGTCTCACGTTTCTGAGCTAGAGTCCAAGTCAAGTCTCAAGTCTCTGAGCTAGAGTCCAAGTCAAGTCTCAAGTCTCTGAGCTAGAGTCCAAGTCAAGTCTCAAGTCTCTTAGCTGGAGTCCAAGTCAAGTCTCGAGTCTCTGAGCTAGAGTCCAAGTCAAGTCTCAAGTCTCTGAGCTAGAGTCCAAATCAAGTCTCAAGTCTCTGAGCTAGAGTCCAAGTCAAGTCTCAAGTCTCTGAGCTAGAGTCCAATCAAGTCTCAAGTCTATGAGCTAGAGTCCAAATCAAGTCTCAAGTCTTTGAGCTAGAGTCCAAGTCAAGTCTCAAGTCTCTGAGCTAGAGTCCAAGTCAAGTCTCAAGTCTCTGAGCTAGAGTCCAAGTCAAGTCTCAAGTCTCTCGTGGTTATTACGAATGTTGTATCAGCTGCTGCCTTCAATCCAGGTTGCTAATAAAACTGCATCGCTATAAGGAATTCTGTAACTGTAACCTGTTTTTCATTTTCTGCACAACCCTGTGATGTGAAATGCAAATACTGACGGCTTATTAAATTCTGTAAGTCCACACACTGCCCAGACTCTTAAACCCAGTGTAACGTTAACTAAATAAAACTGTGACGTTGCATAATCCACTAGAGATGAACGAAGAGCAGCGACGGTGAAGAACCACAGCAGAGATTTCTCTGCACGGACCGACAACCAGGTGGAACTGTTACTGAAAGGAACACGGGAGGACAAATAGAAATGCACAGAACAAGTGTACAAAATATTTTAATAAAAACAGCAAAACTAAAACAGCAGCTTCGTTTCTGCTTCGCATGACTGAGGAGACCCAATCAGGAAGCCAAACGTGAGCGTCCGCGTCATCGTTTTTAAAAGTCCTCCGTTGTTCGTCTGTCCGCACTAAAAGGCTGCCCCAGAGGACTTCTCTGTTTTAGTCTAAACAGGAGGCGGAAACGTGGCAGAAGGTCTGGGTCTTAAAATAAAAACATTGAAGTGTGGACGGAGCCTTTAAATGAGAAAAAGCAGGAGGAGGCTGTTTGTCTCCGTCACACTTCTGCCTCCAGTAAACTGTTTGACTTTCTGCTTTCACTTTCTGCTGATCGACGGGTGACCCATAATGCATCACTTTAACTCTCAGACACATAAAGGCAGCGGCTTTCTCGCTCTCTTTTTTAAAGCCTTTACTTCCTCTGTAGAACACACACACAGTGTGAGAGCTCCTTCATCAGC
>JALXJV020000004.1:3789065-3893609 GCA_024633595.2 Lepomis macrochirus | reverse complement strand
CTGATGAAGGAGCTCTCACACTGTGTGTGTGTTCTACAGAGGAAGTAAAGGCTTTAAAAAAGAGAGCGAGAAAGCCGCTGCCTTTATGTGTCTGAGAGTTAAAGTGATGCATTATGGGTCACCCGTCGGTCAGCGTCGGTGCAGGTCAGCAGAAAGTGAAAGCAGAAAGTCAAACAGTTTACTGGAGGCAGAAGTGTGACGGAGACAAACAGCCTCCTCCTGCTTTTTCTCATTTAAAGGCTCCGTCCACACTTCAATGTTTTTATTTTAAGACTCAGACCTTCTGCCACGTTTCCGCCTCCTGTTGAGACTAAAACAGAGAAGTCCTCTGGGGCAGCCTTTTAGTGCGGACAGACGAACAACGGAGGACTTTTAAAAACGATGACGCGGACGCTCACGTTCGGCTTCCTGATTGGGTCTCCTCAGTCATGCGAAGCAGAAACGAAGCTGCTGTTTTAGTTTTGCTGTTTTTATTAAAATATTTTGTACACTTGTTCCGTGCATTTCTATTTGTCCTCCCGTGTTCCTTTCAGTAACAGTTCCACCTCGTTGTCGGTCCGTGCAGAGAAATCTCTGCTGTGGTTCTTCACCGTCGCTGCTCTTCGTTCATCTCTAGTGGATTATGCAACGTCACAGTTTTATTTAGTTAACGTTACACTGGGTTTAAGAGTCTGGCCAGTGTGTGGACTTACAGTATTTAATAAGCCGTCAGTATTTGCATTTCACATCACGTGGTTGTGCACTGAAAATGAAAAACAGGTTACAGTTACAGAATTCCTTATAGCGATGCAGTTTTATTAGCAACCTGGATTGAACGCAGCAGGTGATACAACATTCGTAATAACCACGAGAGACTTGAGACTTGACTTGGACTCTAGCTCAGAGACTTGGACTCTAGCTCAGAGACTTGAGACTTGACTTGGACTCTAGCTCTGAGACTTGAGACTTGACTTGGACTCTAGCTCAGAGACTTGTGAGGACCTCTGGTGATGAGCGATTTAATTCTGATAGGCAGGTAAAACGCTTTAGTGGACAGAGATTGTTTTAAAAGTCCACTTTAAAACAAAATCGTAGTGTGGATGTAGCCTGAGATATAAAGATACAGTTTGGGTTTTAATGCGCTAACTTTTAGAACTGATTCCCATAATTTGGAGGATGTAAACAGGAAGTATAATTTTTGATTCAGGTAGTTGGCTCTGAGCTACAACCTGAGCGTCATTACTTTACCCTGTATGTGGTCATATTTAGTCAAACTGTCCATTAACAGTAGCTGAATTAGCTGAATTAGCTGTTAGCGTCTCCTGTTAGCAGTGGACCCACAGATGTTCAGACACCCGTCACTGGATCACTGTGATACTGAAGTAAACTTAATAAACATGAAGATTCTCAGGTTCTGCAGGGTCTTTCTCTGATTTTGTGGATTTATGGACGTTTCTTTGTGATGGAGCCACTGAATCTAATAAAACACAGTTTTCATGTCAGTGTGTTCAGATCTGACTGAGTTTTTTTTCAAATCACATCAGTCTGTCTCCGAGTGTTTTAAAGTATCTTAATCTCCTCCATCAGCTGTGAGCCCCCCCAACTCTGATCTTGCAGGGTTAATTTAAGTGGCCCCTCTCAAACAGCAGGCCCCTGGTATCACATGGCTAAGTTCCAATCATTTGCACAACTGATTTCAATGCAGTTACTGGACATAAATACACAAATACAAGGACTTACAATGTGACACACACGCACACACACACACACACACACACACACACACACACACACGTTCTTCACGTCAATAAGAAAATAAGTGCAGTGACTGAGCGTTTCCCAGGAGGTCCACTCAATCTCCACTGCAATCAGCTTCCTCTGCAGTGTTTCCAGATCAAAGTGAATCAGCGATGTGTTTTCCCTCGATCTCGTCTTATTTAAGGGATGTGGGTAATTATGGAAGATTTGAAAGTGCCACGCGTCGTAGTCTGACTGATGCCTCACCGCTTTTTGAAGATGATTCACTTCATTATCTTCAGTGATGCGACTGGTGCAGAATCCACTTTGATGTGACGCTGATATTCTCTGTCGCAGTCGCTTGAAGAGGAACACGTAGAGCTTGTTGTGTGACGGCGATACAACGATAACGCCGCTTCTTCACCGATCAGGAGGTGCAAATTGTTCAGGCTGCAGATTGATTTTTACCTTCAGGAGGACGTAACGTAACGACAGAGGCGTCGGTTCTTCACACAGATTTCAGGGATGAATTTGACAGGAAATCTGCTTTAAAGGACAAAAGACAGGAAGAGCGGCGGGTAGAGGAGCTGTGCTGAAGCTTTCAGAGGTAGAGAGAGAAAAGGTCGATACTGGAAGACAAGCGTGTTAACATGAAGGAGAGGAACGAGCAAAAACCCTGCATGTAAAGCTACTGAAATAACAAGCGTGAACGCAGCTGTAACATCGCAGCAGGTGGAGCTGAAACATAATAAAGGAAGCTAACTACACTCACAGCCGCCATGATGCCACCGCGAGGTGGGCGGGGCATTCAATTTCTCAATGAGGGAGTATGGGATGGCGGCTGGCAATGGATAAGACTAAGCCTGAGCAAGACTCTTAACCCCTCGTTGCTCCAGTAAGTCAGCTTTGGATAAAAGCTAAATGAATAAATGTAAATGTTGTTAAAGAGAGAAGCATCACAGCAGAGTATTTTTACATTCTTTAAAACGTGTCTGGGGGTTTAAAATGAACTTTAAAATCACAGCTACTTCAGAAAGACTCAGATGAATCTAAACACTTGTGAGTTTCAGATTCTATAATAATGTTGTCTGGAAAATTTACGTTCGCTCTGTTTTTAATCAGCGAGCTCAGAAACCCTGAAGGTTTCTGTTTAATAATACTGTGTGTGTGTGTGTGTTCTCTGCAGATCATTTCATAAACCAAACAGAGACCTTTACTAAACATAAAAAACAGATTTCTTTCGGGCTGTGCGATGATGATGATGATGATGATACCCATCGTTTGACGATAGAAAAACGTCTGTATTTGTCATATTGTTGGATTTCTCCCCTCTAAGTTCTCACTCACCTTTATAAAGCAGAGAAACATCCTGAGTTGGAAATGTTTCACTGAATTTACAAAAAAGATTCTGCATCGTTATCAGGATATTAAATGAACTATATCTGGATATGAATTTGTTGCCGTGTCGCACAGCCCTACGTTTCTTCCTTCAGTAGAATATTCACTAGTTGGTGTCTTTGGATGCTGGTCAGTGACCTCGGCCGTGCACAGTTAGAAGCACAGATCGAGGCCGAAGGTTCCTTTAATGGGATTCCTGAAGTCTGATGGACTTGAGATCCCGTGACTGTGATTGTGGCGCTCTCTCCAAGCGCCGGAGACTTTATTTTCATCTCATTTAACAGAGCTGCAGCTCCCACAGCGGGGCGCCGGATCCACGCTCAGTTTGTCAATCGGCCCGATTGATCTGAACTGCGAGCCGGATGAATAAGAGCTCATATCCTGTTTGACCCCTGAGGTCTGTTGCATGTTACAGACTGAGCCTCTGTTGGAGCCCAACAGCTTCGTGTGTTTGTCAGCTTTGCACACAGAAACCAACTCCTGTCTCCTACAAACTGTGTTTGTATTTACTATTTATCAACGACACAAAGGTCAGCTCTGCCTGGATGATGTTAGGTGTGAATGTCAGAGGTCAGAGGGGTTTGTGGACCCCTGAGTTCACCAGAGACCAGGTTCACACGCTGAGACCTTTGGTTAGGATCCGTTAAGATGGTGGTTTCTGTTCAGTGTCATTAGTATCAGCACGGACCGTTTCTCTTGTAACACAGAAGTCATTTACCGGCACACTGCTGCTAACTGTAGCTGCCCTAGCTAGTTAGCTTCGGTTAAGCGGCCCTGTTAGCTGACTCTGCCGGACCGGGAGCTTCGGATTACCGGGAGGGGTGTTGGTGTTCTGGAGGTTTTCAAGCCCGGGACCCAGCGGCGTTATGAAGTCTGCGAGTATTTGTTCTTGTGAGGTTGGAAGTTATTTGTTCCTGTCTGGAACACAGAGACTTGTGTGACGTCACACTGTGTTGAAAGTAGACGAACACGTTCAGTCTCCTCGCTGGTTGTTCCACACATTCCAGAATCAGTACCGTTCGTCGTTAAAAGGCGGCTCGCTGCTTGTAAAATGCAGATTTTAAAGGCCCGTTGTTGTGGTTTGTATTTATCTGTAATGTAGCTTTACTGCTGATATTCTGTCTCAGGCCTGGAGCTCAAATCATTTTCTGACACCCCACAAATATATATTTAAGTAATTCAGTTAGAATCACGAACATGTGACGACTAGTCGAGGAACATCTTAAGGTTTGGGGCAGTCCTGAATATTAATAAACACATCTGTTCTTAACTTTTGCCGGATTAAGTGAAGACCAGGATCTTTCCCTGAGGCCGGGCAGGTAAAGCAGCTGCTTTGGCTCTCTGTTCATTCCAGCTTTCTGGTCTTAACGTCTTTAGTCTCCACGTCGTTAACAAACTTGCTGATGTCTGATATTTCTGCAGACTGACGTGGTTCTCCTGGACGGCGGCCTCTCTGAACACGAGCCAAAATCGATTGGTTCCGACATTAGAAACCTTCACGATGCTCTGTGGGAATCTGGACTTTCACTATTTTCTCCTCCGAGAACAAAACATGAAGTAAAGCTGATCTCTGACCTCTGATTCTGTCCTAATGACGAGTCTCTCCAGACTCTAGTTAATCACAATGTTCGCTGATTACCGAGTAATTAAAGGTTAATCAGAGCCGAAGTTAGCGAGGGCAGAAATAAAAAGGACAGCGACGCGTCTCAGAGGTTTATAACAGGAGACCTTTAGCTCCACTGCAGGTTTAAATCGCCGTCTTAGCTTGAACTTATTTTCCTAAACTCTGCTCACGGTAAAGAGATACTGTATGTAACAGTGTGTGAATACGACTGATCTCCTAATACATCCTCCAACTGTGACTCTGGCAGGCTCAGTAACACACAGCCTTAATTACAGCGTGTGTTTAGAGATGTTATTTGATCTGAAAGGTTTGTTAGAGTCAGCTGAATGAAACCCCAGGGGCCAGTTTGAGGGGACAAAACACAAACATCTGTTCACCTGGTTAGCTGAGGGGAAACGAGCTCGGCGCTGTCGTGTTTTAAACCGAATCCACCAGTTAAAAGAAAAGCAGAGATAAAACAGGTGAAGGGAGGCCCCAGAAATAAAAGGTGATGCTGTAAACAGTGAAAAGTGTCTCACAGCTGATCCTGTGCTGCTGACAGATCCGTCCAGGCTGTTCCTCTAACTGTAAAGGGATTAAAGTGACTCTGCAAACACGCTAGTTGGCAGTGGGGTAAAAACTGAGCGATAATGTGAAAGATGGACAAATGAACTAATTCATGCTGGCCGCAGACTGGAGAATAATTTGGCTGATTGTAGGTCGGAGGCGTTCATGATCTGAGGCGGTCAGAACAGATTATTGGCCCACATGATCCTGTAAGAGTGAGAGATTTACAGACATAATCTGAAGGTCGCCGACTGGATCAAAGGTTCCACAGTTTTGAATCCTGAGACTCAAATCACAAACCCTGAACAGCCAATGAGAGCTGAGCTGAGCAGGAAGCGTCCCAGCGTGTTGTGTATCTAAAAAAAGGAAAAAACTTGCTGATTCCCTCTTCTCAGCTTCGACTTTATCCACAGTTTGATCACACGAGTTTCTGTGAGATCCCGATTCCATGTAACACCAGGTCTGTGGTCCTAAATCTGGACTGAAGCGTCTGGTGAGTGCGTTCTTAAAATTAAAATATTAAATCATTAAAATTCTGTCGTATGTCTCTCGTGTACAGGCATCAGAGTCTTCTTCAACTTATTATTGTGGTTAAACTGCAGCCCGACTCAGAACAGACGCATCAGTCTGACAGACTTTTCTCTCTTCTTGTCCACGCTGAGGACGCGGTCGTCTTGTTTGAATAAACTTTATTGTCACTGAACAAACCTGACGGGAGGTTCAGTGTTTTACCTTCAGTGTGAGCTCGTCGCGGTCGGTCAGAGAGGTCACATTAGAAGTTTAGTCCACAATGTGGAATATTCATAAACAGTGTTTCAGTATCTCCCTTCCTGTTGCAGCCACAGTCGAGTACTTTTAATACTGATAATACTTCTGTACTGATGTGCTTTTACTTTGACGTGTTGGTTCTTCTTCCACCAAAACCTCTGGCTACCCCATGAAACATTTACAGGATTCACCACAAACACTCACTCACTCTTTCTCGGCTGCAGGCGTGACCTTGGCGTGGCAAACTCTGCAGCAGCAAATCAGAGCTCAGCCGACCAATCATCCTCCAGCTACAGGGAAAGAGGTGTGTGTGTGTGTCTACCTCATTACATCAGCGGCCTTGGCGAACATAATCAGAATTCAGAAGTGAAAATGAATCACAAACTGTGTGTGTCCTCTTCAAGACAGAATGAAATGAGCTGTCAATATGTCATTTTAAGGAGCTCAGCAGAGGAGGGAATGCAAAAGAAAAGCACACACACAGCACAAACATGTAAAATATTCCTGACGAGGATCATCAGATGACAGACATTTGCTGATTGGACAGCTCTCCCTGCAGACACAAACACACACATGAAAACACACAGAGAGGAGAGAGGGAGGGGCACCCACACAAACAGTGAGGCTGATAAATCATTCAGAAGAAGAAGAAGCAGAGGGGTTTCTGCCTCGGTGAAGAGCAACACTCCCACCTGCTGTCAGAACAGGGAACAGCAGCTGAGGGGGGAAGGATTTCACGGTTGCACAAGGAACACCATGTTCCGTGAGAAACAAGAGGAGGTCTTTGTGTAAGAGTGTACTCAGTGTTTGGTGGATGTTTTGACACTCAGGTCATTTCTCTCCACCTGTGCAGGTAACTTTGTGCAGACTGGGTTACTGCAGCTGTTTCTCTGTGTCATGTGATCTTGTTAGAGACAACATGTTTATCAAGAGAGAGCAACAGAGAGAGAAGAGAAGAGAGGCAGCCTACACAGTATACACATAGAGATACAGACAGCAAAGGTAATGTTACTATAGACTGAATAAAAAATGGGACAGACAGATATTTATAGTAATGTTAATGATAATAATAACAGTAATAATAGTAATAGGACTAGTAACAATAATTGTAATTGTAGCAGAGGGCGTCGAGCAGGAACACGGGGGCAGCAGTTGACCCGCAACCACAGATCCAGACTCCACAACAGGAGGAGGAAGCACACGACCACGGGAAAGGGAAGAAGTCGAGTTAGTAACATGCATTAATGGGATGAGGTTGCACTCAGAGAGAAAGAGAGAAGAGGAGAGAGGAGCTCAGTGCATCATGGGAAATCCCCCGGCAGTCTAGGCCTATAGCAGCATAACTAAGGGATGGTTCAGGACTCACCTGAGCCAGCCCTAACTATAAGCTTTATCAAAAAGGAAAGTCCTAAGCCTACTCTTAAATGTAGAGACGGTGTCTGCCTCCCGAACCCAAACTGGAACCTGGTTCCACAGGAGAGGAGCCTGATAGCTGAGCAGCTCTGGCTCCCATTCTACTTTTGGAGACTCTAGGAACCACAAGTGCATTCTGGGGCGCAGTGCTCTGGTGGGGTAGTAGGTACTATGAGCTCTTTAAGATAAGATGGTGCCTGACCATTAAGAGCTTTGTATGTGAGAAGAAGGATTTTAAAATCTATTCTGGATTTTACAGGAAGCCAATGCAGAGAAGCTAAGACAGGAGAGATATGATCTATTTTACTGGTTCCTGTCAGAACACGTGCTGCAGCATTCTGGATCAGCTAAAGAGTCTTAATGGGCTTTTTATAAAATAATAGTAATCCAGTCTAGAAGTAACAAATGCATTGACTAGTTTTTCTGCATCATTTTTAGACAGGATGTTACTGATTTTTGCAATATTACGTAGGTGCTCCAGGACAATAACTTCAGTTTTATCTGAGTTTAACATTAGAAAATTGCAGGTCATCCAGGTTTTAACATCCTGAAGACACATTTGAAGCTTAACTAACAGATGAGTTTCATCTGGCTTGATCGATAGATATAACTGAGTATCATCTGCATAACAATGAAAGTTTATGGAGTGTTTCCTGATAATATTGCCTAAAGGAAGCATAAAGTGAAGAGGATTGTAGATATAAAGTTCTCAGGTTGTCTGAGTGACCAGCTGATGTCCACACGTCTTCAAGATGTTTTAACACATCCCTTACAAGATAGTGCTAAAATAACATACATGGAGGGACTGAAAACATAAAACCCACTATTTATTCAACAAGTTAAAACACATGATTGACACTGAATAAATAGAAAGTGAATGAAAGCCACACTGACATCAGTGTGTTTGGGTTCAGGAGTTTTTTTGTTTAATGTGAAACAGGATTCACAGGATGTTCTGAAAAGTGTCGGCACAATAAACTGCAGCTTCAGCCTTTGTCAGGCTGAGACGTCCACCTTAAAGCTGAGACGTCCGCCTTAAAGAGAACGACTCCTCTGACTAAACGACTAACGGCAGAATCCAACTGAAACTAAATTAAACACTTTGACAGACAGAATCATCTCGGCAATTTGTACAATATTTTAAATCATTTAAACGTAGGTGATATTTACGCTGTCCACTTTTTGAAACGGCTTTGAAAATGAGCTTGTAACAAGAAATGTTAATAAATGAAAATGCTTTGAAAACGGATTATTTGCAAAATGACATAACCTGCGATGCAAATTAAATATAATAAAAACAAAAGTGCATTGTCTGATAAAAGGAACTTGAGCTTAAAAAATATATAAACGTCTTAACACTGTTTCTTTTAGCCAAGATTTCTGTTCTCTCCTTGTGAACAAAAGTGGTAAAACTAAATCATAGCTGCACATGTGCTGACTCAGCAGGGACAATATTACATGAGAAAAGATCTACAGGAGAAACATGTGAAAGCAAAACAGAGTGACTGAGAGCTGCTCTGCATATATTCTTATATTCTGTTAGTTTTACATTTTTAATTGTCACCTGCCGCCTGAATTTAGTGTTTCTCTTTACATGAATAAAAAAAAACGTATTGTCAGTTGCAGATCTCGTGCTGTATTTGATGCTTTGTTGATGTTTGTATGTTGTTTCTCAAATGTAAGTCGCTTTGGATCAAAGCACCAAATGAGTAAATGTAAAAACATTTCCACCATAACTTGGTGCAGAAAATGTCAACAGAATGCAGGAAATGAAGAGTTTGATGCTCAAAACTTTTGGAGGGGGAAGACCCCTAGAAGCCACGCTCATATTTAAGCATCTTCAAACTAGTGTTAAAATATCGTCTCACCTCGTGAGCTGAGTATCATCACACCCCTAATGTGAGCCTTAGTGTTCCCACCACTGTTCAACACAAAGTGTTGCAATTAAAACATAAATGTTTTATATTTTGGAAAGATTTCACACATGTGATTAATTAATCCTCATCAGAGGATCTAATAATAAAGAAAAAGAAAAACACTGAGCTGATAATCTGAGGGCTGAACTGACACCACTATCTGACTGAGTTAGACAGTCAGTCGTGTTTCACGCTGCTCCAAAATGACACTTTAGATAATAATAATACATATAGTTGATGAATGTTTCTCATCCTGCAGCCTGACAGCTTCAACACGATCACACAGACCAGTTTGTTTTCCTCAAGAAACTGAAATGCATCAAACTTCTTGTAAAACATTTTCTTCAGCATAATATTTTGTCTGAATAACGTCAGAGACATTTGAAAAGAATAACAAAGAGTGGATCTTCTCCTGCAGACTCAGAAGAAGTTCCTGTAATCCTGGATCATATAATCTGAGGACTACACTCTGAGCACTCAGATCTGTCCTGCAGCCTGCTTGTTGTGCAGGTGACAGTCCTGCAGGGGGCAGCAGCGCGCTGTCAGACTGCTGAGCTGCAGGTTCAGGTCAGATCTGGTCCTGAGACATGAACATTTCATGTAAACTACAGCAAGTGAATTAAGAGAGAAGAGCCCTTAATCTCAATCTCTTATTTTACTCTTCCTGTCATACTGTTATCTTAGTGCTAACAAGGTTACTCTATAAAAACCTTGCACACCTGCACAGGTGTTTTCATTTATCCCTGATGATGGACAGTCCTGAGAGAACACCTGTGTGGAACCATTTCACCTGTAATAATCAGTTCCTTTTGAACTTTTGAAACATTTTATAAAAGATTCCAAACTTTGGTTTTGTCTTTTCAAAATGAAAACACGTCTCCTTATTCCTCCTGCAGTTATATTTTATTTATTTAAAGGAAATCCATGTCCTTGTAAAAGTGTTGTGCGATACCAGTCACCTCTGTGGAAGCACTGGGATAACTTTTATAATTGGTAATTGTGTTTTTTTTGGGAGGTGCTGTGTGTCTGTGGTGATGTTGTATGTTGTTCTAATGGAGCCCAAGTCTGACAATAAAGTTGAACTGAACTTCAGTGACATACAGATGATTCCTGTGTCTTTATTTGGCAAAAAGGACGTCAAACTGAAACCCTCTTGGCTTGTTGGATCTTCAGAATCATGTCGGCTTCATTACATCAAACATGAAACTCTGACAAATATTTTAAATAATTTAAAATATGATAAAGCCTTTTAATCTCTAACTGCTCTGTTCCACTGTCACACAGACCTTCACTGCTGACAGCTTCAGATCATCCACAGTGTGAATGTATGGAAACATCCTCTCAGTGAAAGTGTGTGTGAAGGTGTGTATGTGTGTGTTAGTATCAGGATCAGAGAACGACAGCTTTCCTCTGTTCCAGTCCAGATTCACTCTGATCCTCTGGGGCTTCTTCTGAAGGCTGAGATCATTGTCTGGAGCTGATGGTGACCCTGCTGAGTATTCACCTCCAGAGAACATTAGTGTCCATAAACCAGACCATATGAGTCCTTTCATCCCAGCCAGCCTGGACCTTCACCAGTTTGCTTTCAGAACCAACAGATCCACAGAGGATGCCATCTCCACTGCCTCAGCCCTCACACACCTTGAAAAAACCACCTACATCAGAACGCTGTTTGTGGATTTCAGCTCAGGATTCAACACAATGTCCCCATGAAGCTGATCAGCAAACTCAGCACTCTGGGTTTAAACACAACACTCTGCAGTTGGATATTGGACTTCCTCACAAATCGGATTCGGATTGGTGCTCACACCTCGTCCACTCCAGTGCTCAACACCGGAGCCCCACACTCCCGTGTTACATTCAGGAACAGTCCCAGCTCCTTATTGGTGCGTGAATAAAAAAATGCTCTGATGCTTCATCTGTATTTATTCATTCTTTCGCCAAATCTTCTGTAACTATGGAACAGACCATCTGCCCAGTGAACCTGAACGGGTCCTATCTGTGCGTTTTCAGTCGTTTTAATGTGGACGGAGATCAACTCCAAAACGCAGCAGATCGTATTCGTTTTAATTCTGTTTGTAAACTAAAACAGAGCAGTGTGGACGGGGCCTTAGACAAACAACCACTCACACCCACATTCACACGAAAGGACAATTTTGGAGACCAGAAGGGAGTTACACAACTCAATTTCACTCTGTAACTTGTCAGGCCCTTCCTCTGGGTTTCTCTTTGGAGCACCTGTCTGTACCTGGATTCTTGGACTTTGGATTATCGCCTGTTGTCTTCAGATCTGTTTGCTTCATGTTTGGACTGCTTACTTGTTTTGGACTCTGGCCTGCCTCCACTCTCTGTAAGCTCACTCCCACTTGTTCCATTTAAATAGAATTATATTATATCAGCCTTCATCTGAGTGAGTTAATATAAAATATATAACTACAATAAACATATATTCAGGATAATCTGTTAATATGATAACATGTTTATCATATAATCATCGTCACAGCTGCCAGTTTACTGAAATATCTGAGAGCTGTTTTTAGATTTTATCAGCATATTTGTTTTGAGAGAGAGAGAGAGAGATCTCTGTCTGAATAAACAGTCACTTTTACATTAAAGCCACGACAGCGATCTCATGAGTCTGAATTAAAAGATTAACATAAAGACTGCAGCGTGAGAGAGACATTTGAAGTTCTTATTTCAGATCGGTCTATAATATTTACTATTTTCTCCCACAAGAAAAATCTGACCAACTGTTTGTTACGCTCCATTCAGGCCTCCCTCCAAAGCCACTCCCCCAGAACACATGTTCACCTGCAGTGGTGGGTGGAAGGTATGCAGGTAGGTGGGCCAGCCAGTCATAACATTTAGACTGAATATCAGCGACAGCAACAGATACAGTACCTGATGTTTTCATTTTTTTGTCAGAGCATTTGATTTATCTCAAACATGCTTCTGAAATAAACTGCCTATCTCGGCTTTAAAGAAAACGCTCTGAATGCTGGGATACCAACGTTTTTTTCTTTGTCCTTATTTCCCCTTTACATCCTCTCTGCTGCTTTACTTTGGTGCCACTAAAAAAACTTTTGAACTCACTTCAAAAACATCCTCAGTCAACTTTCCTGCCAACCTGGGTTCTGATATTTAACGCTGATTAGAGCAAATAGGGGGAAAAAGCTTCAACAGTTTCTTGAAGGGGAAAGAACAGGATCACTCAAGCAAGAAAAGGCCTAGTTCTACTTTCCAACCATCGCAAAGTGAAAATCATGGATTCACCACTTTGTTCACACTGTTAGAAAAACAGCGAGGGAAACCGAAATACAGCAGACAGGCTGGAGCTGCTTTCACACCTGTAGCTCAGTTCAGCTGAAAAAAATATACATTTACATTTTAGCTCTGATCCGGTTCATGTTCACAAAAAAAACAAACCTAGAGGTCTGAACATGAAGTTACAGACTGAGAGGTAACTCGCTGACAGTTTCTGCAGCACTTTAATGTTTCTTTAGTATTTATGTTTCTGTTGTTTGGTGTAAAAGAGCTCAAGAAGAAACAGCTGATTATTATTAGTATTATTAGGTTATTAGCGGTTACGTGTGTCCATTAAGAGTAAAAAAGTATTTGGTTTAAAGTCTCAGACTTTAAGCCATTTCATGATATTTATCCTGTTAATGTTTATGCAGCAATTATCTATTTAGATGTCATTCATTGATGAAATGAAAAACACAATTAAATATCTGTGTTAGTGAGTCGTGACAACTCTGCAACTATTGCTACACACGTTATCTACTTTGCACAGTTTTTTTACTGCGTTATTTGAACTCATCTGCTAAAAACTACTGTGAACATAAACAGCTGCTGCAACAGCCTGCTGCACAATATCAGTCATCCTGTGTTAGAGGTGAAGCTGCTGCAGAGGAGGTTTGATGAAGCTCCGCCCTTCAAACAGGAACAGGAACACACCAGGAAACAGTTTGTTCCTGTTCAGTTCTCAGAGAGAAGAGACGCAGTGACAGACAGACGGTAAGATTTACCTTCATTACGAAGCTGTGACTTCAACTGAGGGAGGACAGTTACAGGAGGGAGTACTGAAGTACTCAAGTTCTCTGTGTACTTGAAAGTAGCTGAGGAAGGAAGGAACAGAGGAGGAAGGAAAAGAGATATAGTTTGAAGAAGGAACTCAGAAAACAGCAAGCTGAAGAGAAGCAAACAAGAAGAGAACAAAAACAAACGAAGAAGAGGACAGAGTGACTCAAAGAAGTTACAGCAAACTACTGGACACTGAAATCAGTAAGTTTTTGCATTTACTATTATAAAACAAGTCCCAACTGAAACACTCAAGCTAATAGCTTACAAGCTAACACTGGACTGTGGTTATTTAGCATCGGCATAAACAGAAGTAGTGCTGTTTTAAACACAGAAGCTTGAAGATCAACAGCTGTTTCATGATGTCTACACACTCTGAAACCATCGACTACCCCCCAGCCATCAGAAGCAAAACTGCAAGGAAGAAATATAAACAAGCAAAACTCAGAGAAAGACCAGAAATCCTGTTTGTTGACCACTACAAAGATGGAAGGCCCTGCGATTTAATCTTCTGGACTGATGAACCACGTGCCTGGCTGAATGTGCTCAGCTCTCATTACCCAGCAATAAACAGAGCAGGCATTTCTAATGGATGGAAAATAAGTGTACTGGAAAAAAATGACTCTGACACCAGCAGAATAACAGTAAACCTGTTCAAAAACGGAACTGCCATGATACAAGGCGACCTGAGACAGTTTGAACTCGACTTTCCTGCTATGAGACTGAGAGCTGAGAAGGAGAAGGAGGTCCTCGCAAGCATCGCTCCAACCCTGGGAATCAAACCGTCCTGTTCTGTCCTTGCTCCTGACAAACAGCCTGCAGATGCTGATCCTCTCCTGCTGCAGCACCCTGAGGCCCTGGACATCTTGAGGGAACAGATCAGAGAGCAGCTGGACCAACAGCAGCCTACTTCTCCTACTGCCAGTGACTCCCAGGCCAAGAAAGAACAGGACAGTGTCAACTCACAGCTGAGAGAGTTTCAACAAGAACTAACTCGTCAGAGAAGACAGCTGGATCACCTCAGTGAGGAGGTGAAGGAACTTAGGAAGGACAGAGACAACTGCAGAACTGAGCTGGCTACTCTGAGAGAAGAGCTACAGAACAGGGACAGGCCCAGTCTACAAGCCAGACTGAACTCCACACAACCCCCTGTGCCCACCTCTCAGACCCAGACCACATCCAGCCAAACTCCCACTACACCTGCTGAAGGACAACACAGCACTTTCCTCGAGGATTCCCCCCCTCTCATGCAGCCTGGTGCAGACTCTAATCCCCCCCTGAACCAACCAGCTGCCTCCATACAAACACCCCAAGCCAAGACTCCAGTCACACCCCTGCACCTGTCTAAGGCCCGGCCTCCAGCCAGCCTCCAGCTAGGAGCTCCAGACCTGAAACCACCACCACAGCTCCACGTCAAGATCAGACAGCTGAGTCTGAACAAACCCACAGCCAACACAACACTGGCCTCTGATACCCAGCCAGATAGAGCCCACCAGCCTGGAGGTCCCATACCCCCCTCGTTCCAACGGCAGAACCAAGACTACAGGAGCAGCAGCCTATTGGACTGAACTATGCTGCAGTGGTGAGAAGAGCCACAGCCCCGCCCCCCCCTCTGGTGAACTCATATATACACTCATATATTACACATGCTAAACCTGCTCTGCTCTTGCC
Source organism: Lepomis macrochirus (assembly GCA_024633595.2). Classification (NCBI taxonomy): domain Eukaryota; kingdom Metazoa; phylum Chordata; class Actinopteri; order Centrarchiformes; family Centrarchidae; genus Lepomis; species Lepomis macrochirus. Next base: position 3,878,477 of record JALXJV020000004.1, on the reverse strand, counting down.
TCATATAGCTACATGGGGGGAAGAGCAGAGGCCTCTTAGAGACACCACAATAATTCATAGTTTAGCATGTTGGATATCATTTCAAATGAGTAGCAATTTAAGAATAATTCTACAGTATTTCACACATGAAACATGTCACTCAAAATTTAATATTTTACTCATTTACCTACAACACTATTTTCCTCTTTTTACACTTTTTTTCTGTTTATTTGTTACTAGTATTATTTTTTTAATATCTAGTTTTCTTTTATTATTATTTGTTTTTTAAGGTGTTTGTCTAATTTTTGAACAGATTACTCTTGGAGATTAAATTGTTTACAATAACATGTTGGAACATTCAAGGTCTGAGATCATCAGCTTTTGGTTTAAAGAGCAGAAATCCAGATTTTAATAGTGAGTTAAAAGACTCTGACATCATAGTTTTACAGGAGACATGGTGCAGAGAAGATGTTTCCACTGGTCACTGAGATTATTATACCATCAACAAAAATCCCACAATAACCCAAGGCAGAGATTCAGGAGGCATGATTATATGGTGTAAATCAGAACTGAGCCAGTCTATCACAGTTATTAAAAAGAAGAATCTTATATATGGTTGAAAATTAACAGATGATCTGTGCCGAGCAACATGTCTACATGTGTGCCATCTATATGCACAAGCACAAGATATTCACAAAGTGGAAAACTCTGGAGGCGGTGATTAAAAAACAACCAAAACCCTCTAGATTACCCTGTAACAGAACAAGAATTAACAGAAGCCATCCAGTCCCTAAAAGGAAAAAAAGGCTTGTGGTATCGATGGAATCCTAAATGAAATGATCAAATATTCAGACCATAAAATCAGATTGGCTATACTAAAACTATTCAATACTATTCTAACAACTGGAACTTTTCCAGACATCTGGAACAAAGGTTTAATAACCCCAATCCATAACTCTGGAGATAAATATGACCCAAATAACTACAGAGGAATATGTGTATCCAGTAACTTGGAAAAATATTCTGCAACATCATTAATAAGCGACTTGTCAGCTTTGCTGATAACTGTGGCAGTTCTACCAACCGCCAACACCTAAAGTGGCGGTAATGCCTTTATTTTTCTTTACAAGTAAATCACATCAACACATTTTTTCTAGATATTTTTATTCTTTTCACAATGATGATGATAATTTCCAATCTGAGTGCCTGCATTTTGGTTAATAGTATTCATTTGAGAAGAATTGTTTAGTGATTTATACCTGTCTTTTGTTTCTCCACATGCTGCTTCCGAGTCATCTGCCAAAGGGGGTGCTGGAGTTTGAGAGCGCCTTTTATACTCCAACTCCTGGCAGTGGGCAAAGGGACTCTGAACTACAAAATTCTTGATAACACAGCAGAATTTGGATATTTTGTTTGTTAGGTTAATATTGGGTTTCAGTAGTGTTTGTTTAGTATATTCTTATGGTTGGTTGTTGGGTTTATTTTGGGTCTTTTTAATTGTAGTCAATTAAGTTTCCCCCCCTTTGTGTTTGGTGTAGACTAGCCTGTGCGTATAAATACCCCCCATTTTGTGTCATTGAAGAGGTCAGGTTTGTTACATTCAGACTTATGTGGTTTTGTTATGTTGACCTCAGTTTAGTTAAGACCCACTTTGATTAATTCTGTTACTTTTTTTTTGTGTAATGATTTGAAACTTTGTTTTGATTTGTAGGCTAAATAAAGCCGAATTTTTACAAATCCTTGACCTTGTGTGAGGGACTCACAATAACCACAATATTCTGCATAAATGCCAAATTGTTTTTTTGCCAAATTGCCGCTGTAGGACCGTTATATTTACCCTCCAGACTCTAATTGATCAAGAATTAGACATTAAGAAAAGAAAAGTATATGCCTGCTTTGTTGACTTCCAAAAGCCTTTGATTCCATCTGGCACGAGGGCCTTTTCTTTAGGCTACTTGAAAGTGGCATTGGAGGAAAAACATATGACTTGATTAAAACATGTATACAAAAAGTGAATGTGCCATAAAGATTGGAAACAAACAAACAGCGTTCTTCTCCCAGGGCCGGGGAGTGAGGCAGGGATGCAATCTAAGTCCAATTCTCTTCAATCTATATATCAAGCTCAATGGGTGACATGTCAGGTGAGTATGCTGGCCATGCAAGAACTGGGATGTTTTCAGCTTTCAGGAATTGTGTACAGATACTTGCAACATGGGGCTGTACATTATCATGCTGCAACACAAGGTGATGGTGCGTGGATGAATACATAGCGGGCCTCAGGATCTTGTCTCGGTATCTCTGTGCATTGAAAATGCCATCAGTAAAATGCACCTGTGTTCGTTGTCCAGAACACATGCCTAACCATACCATAACCCCACCGCCACCATGGGCTACTCGATCCACAACATTCACATCAGCAAACTGCTCACCCTCAGACGCTGCCTGTCATCTGCCCTGTACAGAGAAAACTGGGATTCATGTGTGAAGAAACACCTGTCCAAAGTGCCAGACGCCGTTGACTCATGTTGGTTACGATGATGAAGTTGCAGTCAGGTCGAGACACCGATGAGGACGATGAGCATGCAGATGAGCTTCTCTGAGATGGTTCCTGACAGTTTGTGCAGAAATTATTTGGTTATGCAAACAGATTGTTGCAGCAGCTGTCCGGGATGCTGGATGTGGAGCTCCTGGGCTGGTGTGGTTACACGTGGTCTGCGGTTGTGCCAGATTGTCTGAAACACCTTTGGAGACGTCTTATGGTAGAGAAATAAACATTCAATTCACGGGCAACAGCTCTGGTGGACATTCCTGCAGTCAGCATACCAATTGCACGCTCCCTCAAAACTTGCGACATCTGTGGCGTCGTGCTGTGTGATGGAACTGCACATTTTGGAGTGGCCTTTTATTGTGGCCAGCCTAAGGCACACCTGGGCAATACTCATGCTGTCTGATCAGCATCTTGATATGCCACACATGGATTATCTCGGCTCACTAACACAGATTTTCACAGATTTGTGAACAATTTTGTGTACATAGAGAAAGTCTTAGATCTTTAAATTCAGCTCATGATAAATGGGGGGAAAAACAAAGGTGTTTATAAGTTTAAGTGTAGATGCACTGTACTGTGTACTGTGAACAGTATGAACCGGTTTCTCCTCTCAGTCAGAACAAACCACAACATCGCTCACAAACCCAGCCCTGATAATTAACCTGCAGGACGTTCACATGCAACACACACACACACACACACACACACACACACACACACACACACACACACACTTTACCTGAATACAAAGAATCCACCTGAACAACATTCTGAACTCTGCAGATCCCACAAGAACCAAATTTAACTTGTATAAGAGTACAAAAGTTTTACCAACAGTGAGTTGGTGCATGAGCAATTAACTGATCTCACCCTGAAAAAAGCTGTTCCAGTGTGTTCTGCAGGTAGAGGAGGTGAAAATTCAGGCAAAGAGTTACTTCATTCCAAACAAGGTACTGGTAAGGAACTGTGTGCCGCATAGCGAGGGTTTAGTTAGAGATCCTCATTATCAGATTGTTGTGTCCTCCAAATTTCTCATCAAGAAAGGTGTCACATGTTACATTAGGTCAAGCCACATTTGTCATTTAGCCAAACCAAACCATAAATGTGGCCCCTTTGACTATGATCTATGTTTTACCCAGCCATTTCAACACTTGATTATTGATTATGTGGGCCCTCTTCCTCATTCAAGGTGTGGTGCAATGTATTTGTTGGCTGTTAAAGGCCAGAGCCTCAAATAACTTTATTGTTCCTCTCGTTTCCCCTCCCTTTTTGTTCGTGTGTGTGTGATGTGTCACGCTGTGCACCTGGCAGAGCTACACAGGTATTCAATCAACTCATCAACTCCCAGCTCAAATACTCTTGGGGCCTGTTTCAGAAAGCAGGTTTAACAAACCCTCAGCAGAGCCTGTTACATAACATCAGATGAATACACCATCCGCTTACTGGAGTGAACAGTAAAGTAGTCACATCAGTGATGGTATTAACAACTTCACAACCTAAAACCTCGTCTCGGAGCATTTAACTCTTCAGCCAAAAAGGTTGTGATGTGCAGCCTTTACAAACCATTCCTGAAATAAAAGCACACTAGTTAGGATGGAGCATCTGAAGAGAAGGCACGTAACATTGGCTCTCTGGATGCTAAATGCTTGTCTCATAAGCTAATTAGCAGGATAGTTGGCTGCTGAGAGCGTACTGTGAACAGTATGAACCGGTTTCTCCTCTCAGTCAGCACAAACCACAACATCACTCACAAACCCAAACCTGTTAATTAACCTGCAGGATGTTCACATGCAGCAGGAAGAAAACCGCCTTCACTCTCGGTGAGTTTACCTGAATACAAGGAATCCACCTGAACAACATACCGAACTTCTGCTCAGTAACCGCTGGAGCTCTGCAGGTAGACGACCCCGCAGATCCCGCAAGAAACAAATTTAACTTATATAAAAGTACAAAAGTTTTAACAGCCAAACAAACTTACAGCAAGGGGGAGCTAAACTGAACTCCTTTACATACTTTGGGTAGTTTAATTTGAAGCTATGCATCATTTTATATAGGGATGCACCGAATGTTCGGCCACCAAAATGAATCAAGTCAAGTCAAAAGACCAAATAAATTTTACCGAACAATTAGTGTGTGGAAACATTTTAAAGGCTGCGTTCAGACTGCAGGCCTTAATGCTCAATTCCGATTTTTTTTTCCCAGATCTGATTTTTTTTGTCTGACAGTTCACATTATAGTTTAAATGTGGCCCATATCAGACTCCATTGTGAACTGTCTGCGGTCTGAAAGTGACCCCCATGCGCAGAAGAATAACACGTCACACGCAGCAGCTGTTGGAGGCTACAGTAAACTAGGAACAACAGAGGTTAGCTCCGTTTAGCTCTCTCGGGTCACATTTCTCCCGAATTATGACAAGTGTTCACAACTTTCTGCTCTTTTCTTTAAGGTTTCTGGCGCTGTACAACATAACTACCCTACCATCAAATGCGACCTGAGTGTCCAGACTGGGGTCGCATTTAAAAAGATCCGATCTGTATTGGATCTGGACCAAATATGGAAGTGGCCCAATTCCGAACTGGAAAAGATTCCATGTGACTTGGCCTGTTCACACTGTCATAAAAAGATCAGATCTAAGACATGTGGGCAAAAAAATCGGATTTGGGTCACATTGGCCTGCAGTCTGAACGCAGCCAATCCGCGGCGGTTTGTTGCTGGGTCGAGCAACACGCACTGCATCGCTTGACCAGCTCGCACGCACGCTGCTGTCAACGTAGTCCTCTGCAGACCTTCAGTCACTGAACATTTAACGTTACATTCTGTTGCCTCCTTCTGTCTATGTTGAGAAAATGTTGCCAGGTGTAAGACACTAACATTACAGGACTATACCAATTACCTGCGTTTCAGTTATGAATAACACTGCATGAGAGATGTTCTCAATTTTCGTTTTAACTAAAACTTGATGACAGTTCAATGAACAGTTCAATTTATTCCCGTCCTTTATAACAATTTCCCCCGGGAGATAAATGATAAATGTAAAAATAGTTTTGCAAAGTGGAATCAAACCTGAAAGGAGGAAGACGAGACAGATGAAGCTGACTCATTGTTTAGCATGCAAACATAAACCTCCCTGCAAACAAAGGTAATTGCTTTTTATTCCAAATATTTTACAAGCCAAGATTCCAAGCCGCCACCAAAGTATTTTCACCCCGACACTCCTCCTGTGTTTGACAACTCCTGATTTCACTGCTGGCTGCTTCACTGATGCTCATTCACTCAGAGTCAGGGTTTGCATGAAGGCAGAGAAACTCCACTTGCCCATTGTACCTCTTACAGGGTATACTAACAATCCATCATGCTTCCACATTTCCCCATTCCCAGGATATTCCCTGGACATTAGTAAGTTCTGTTTTAATTCCTCCTCTACATTAAACCTTGATCAAACTACTGTGAACATAAACACACCTGCTGCAACAGCGTGCTGCACACCATCAGTTTACATATTCAGTAATGAATCAGGACTTGAAACACACCCTGTGTTAGAGGTGAAGCTACAGGTTTTACCAGGGGAATTCTGACAAAGCTCCACACATTACAAACCTCACAAACCAGGAAACAGTAGATATTACAGTATCCCTATTTCACCTAAGGACTTCTCTAACTACTTTTGAAGTGATGCATTTGGTGGTCATTTCATTTTTTAAAGGTTTTAATGGATTTTATAAACAACTTAACTGTAGAGCTTTTGTTTTTTGCTGAAACCTAAAAGAAATAAAAAGGCAATTTGTCAACTTTTTTGACAAGACATTGGGAGTACACCTGATCCTTTATCATACTGGTTATCATGTGTTGGAGAGATTTGTTGGGGAAGGGTTGCCTATTGCAGCATTTTTTTAAAAACCAACAAAGTTAAAAGAGATTGATAAAAAGAGATTGATATCAGCTGTATTTTTTGTGGAAACGCTGATACGTTTATTATGGCGTTGCCCACATACCAAGAAACTTTGGAGCAGATTGTCACAGTTCATTGCTGTTCATATTTACTCTCAATTTGGATTACATTGGGAAAATGTATTATTTGTATTTAACTAAATTCATTTTTTTTAAAGCCAAACTTTCTTGAGCTGGCTGCCAATATTAAGCAATATATTCTTTCCATATCTAAGTATACAAACAAAAAAGCTGTTAAATCATGTGACCTCTGTAAGCTTTACAAAATATTTATTTAAATCTTTTTTTGCTTTTGTTTTGTATATTTTCTGTTTGTTGATAACCTCTTGACCTCCCTGGCTTACTTGTGTTTGTAGACTCAGTAAATGTACAGAAGACGTTGTTTAGATGCTGTATATCATGTTTATATTTATTCTTCCTCACTTTAGAGAGACAGAGTGAAAAACAGATAATCAGAATCAGCTTTATTTTCCAGATGTGTTCACATACGAGGAATTTGACTCAGGATTGTATATTGCTCAATGTGCTTACTCATACAAAATTACAAAATCACAATAATAAAAATAAGATAAAAATCAGTTACAGACTTCAGTGTAGACAACACAAATATATAAACTGCTTGTTGTGCAGGTGACAGTCCTGCAGGGGGCAGCAGCGCGCTGTCAGACTGCTGAGCTGCAGGTTCAGGTCAGATCTGGTCCTGAGACATGAGGAACATTTCATGTAAACTACAGCAAATGAATTAAGAGAGAAGAGCCCTTAATCTCAATCTCTTATTTTACTCTTCCTGTCATACTGTTATCTTAACGCTAACAAGGCTACTCTATAAAAACCTTGCACACCTGCACAGGTGTTTTCATTTATCCCTGATGATGAACAGTCCTGAGAGAACACCTGTGTGGAACCATTTCACCTGTAATAATCAGTTCCTTTTGAACTTATGATTTAATACATTTTATAAAAGATTCCAAACTTTGGTTTTGTCTTTTCAAAATTAAAACAGGTCTCCTTATTCCTCCTGCAGTTATATTTTATTTATTTAAAGGAAATACATGTCCTTGTAAAAGTGTTGTGCGATACCAGTCACCTCTGTGGAAGCACTGGGATAACTTTTATAATTGGTAATTGTGTTTTTTTTGGGAGGTGCTGTGTGTCTGTGGTGATGTTGTATGTTGTTCTAATGGAGCCCAAGTCTGACAATAAAGTTGAACACTCTGCAGTTGGATATTGGACTTCCTCACAAATCGGATTCGGATTGGCGCTCACACCTCGTCCACTCCAGTGCTCAACACTGGAGCCCCACACTCCCGTGTTACATTCAGGAACAGTCCCAGCTCCTTATTGGTGGATGAATAAAAAATGCTCTGATGTTTCATCTTTATTTATTCATTCTTTCGCCAAATCTTCTGTAACTATGGAACAGACCATCTGCCCAGTGAACCTGAACGGGTCCTATCTGTGCGTTTTCAGTCGTTTTAATGTGGACGGAGATCAGCTCCAAAACGCAGCAGATCGTATTCGTTTTAATTCTGTTTGTAAACTAAAACGGAGCAGTGTGGACGGGGCCTTAGACAAACAACCACTCACACCCACATTCACACCTTTTTGGAGACCAGAAGGGAGTTACACAACTCAGTTTCACTCTATAACTTGTCAGGCCCTTCCTCTGGGTTTCTCTTTGGAGCACCTGTCTGTACCTGGATTCTTGGACTTTGGATTATCGCCTGTTGTCTTCAGATCTGTTTGCTTCATGTTTGGTCTGCTTACTTGTTTTGGACTCTGGCCTGCCTCCACTCTCTGTAAGCTCACTCCCACTTGTTCCATTTAAATAGAATTATATTATATCAGCCTTCATCTGAGTGACTTAATATAAAATATATAACTACAATAAATATTCAGGATAATCTGTTAATATGATAACATGTTTATCATATAATCATCGTCACAGCTGCCAGTTTACTGAAATATCTGAGAGGTGTTTTTAGATTTTATCAGCATATTTGTTTAGAGAGAGAGAGAGAGAGAGAGAGATGTTTGTCTGAATAAACAGTCACTTTTACATTAAAGTCACGACAGCAACGTTTTTTTCTTTGTCCTTATTTCCCCTTTACATCCTCTCTGCTGCTTTACTTTGGTGCCACTAAAAAAACTTTTGAACTCACTTCAAAAACATCCTCAGTCAACTTTCCTGCCAACCTGGGCTCTGATATTTAACGCTGATTAGAGCAAATAGGGGAAAAAGCTTCAACAGTTTCTTGAAGGGGAAAGAACAGGATCACTCAAGCAAGAAAAGGCCTAGTTCTACTTTCCAACCATCGCAAAGTGAAAATCATGGATTCACCACTTTGTTCACACTGTTAGAAAAACAGCGAGGGAAACCGAAATACAGCAGACAGGCTGGAGCTGCTTTCACACCTGTAGCTCAGTTCAGCTGAAAAAAATACATTTTACATTTTAGCTCTGATCCGGTTCATGTTCACAAAAAACAAACCTAGAGGTCTGAGCATGAAGTTACAGACTGAGAGGTAACTCACTGACAGTTTCAGCAGCACTTTAATGTTTCTTTAGTATTTATGTTTCTGTTGTTTGGTGTCACAAAGAGCTCAAGAAGAAACAGCTGATTATTATTAGTATTATTAGGTTATTAGCGGTTACGTGTGTCCATTAAAAATATTAAGTATTTGGTTTAAAGTCTCAGACTTTAAGCCATTTCATGATATTTATCCTGTTAATGTTTATGCAGCAATTATCTATTTAGATGTAGCCCTCAAATCTGTCATTCATTGATGAAATGAAAAACACAATTAAATATCTGTGTTAGTGAGTCGTGACAACTCTGCAACTATTGCTACACACGTTATCTACTTTGCACAATTTTTTTACTTCTTTATTTGAACTCCTCTGCTAAAAACTACTGTGAACATAAACACAGCTGCTGCACAATATCAGTCTGCACACCCAGCAGTGAATCAGTGCTTAGGAATGAAACACACCCTCTGTTACAGGTGAAGCAGCTGCAGAGGAGGTTTAACAATGCTCCGCCCCTCAAACAGGAACAGGAACAAACCAGGAAACAGTTTGTTCCTGTTCAGTTCTCAGAGAGAAGAGACGCAGCGACAGACAGACGGTAAGATTTACCTTCATTACGAAGCTGTGACTTCAACTGAGGGAGGACAGTTACAGGAGGGAGTACTGAAGTACTCAAGTACTGAAGTACTTCAACTGCAACCTGCTGCTGACTGAAACACTCAGAGACTCACAGTGAAAGTAACTGAGGCAGCTTTCTACAGCAGGGAGGGAAACACAGCTGACTTCCTGTTGTAACGTGCTGTCTGCTGGGTTTTCAGCTTCAGAGACAAAATGGCTTCCAGATCAGAGGAGGATCTCTGCTGTCCGGTCTGTCGGGAGGTCTTCAGAGATCCTGTTCTTCTGTCATGTAGCCACAGCTTCTGTAAAGTCTGTCTGAAGAGCTGGTGGAGAGAGAAACAAGCACCTGAGTGTCCAGTTTGTAAGAAAATGTCTTTAATGGAAGAACCACCTTTAAACTGTGTATTAAAGAACCTGTGTGAGGCCTTCTTACAGGAGAGAGATCAGAGAGCTTCAGAGGCTCTCTGCAGTCTGCACTCTGAGAAACTCAAACTCTTCTGTCTGGACCATCAGCAGCCAGTGTGTCTTGTCTGCAGAGATTCAGAAAAACACAGCAACCACAGATTCAGACCCGTCGATGAAGCTGCACGACAACACAAGAAGGAACTTCAGGAAACTCTGGAGCCCTTAAAGGAGAAGTTAAAGGTTTGTGAACAAGTTAAAGTGAAGTTTGATCAAACAGCAGAACACATGAAGGTCCAGGCCCGACACACAGAGAGGCAGATTAAGGAGCAGTTTAAGAAGCTTCAGCAGTTTCTAGAGGAGGAAGAGGAGGCCAGGATGGCTGCACTGAGGGAGGAAGAGGAGCAGAAGAGTCAGATGATGAAGGAGAAGATGGAGGCTCTGAGCAGAGAGATAGCAGCTCTTTCAGACACAGTCAGAGCCACAGAGGAGGAGCTGAGAGCTGAAGATGTCTCATTCCTGCTCAACTACAAGGCTGCAGTGGAAAGAGTCCAGCAGCGCCCCCTGCTGGATGATCCACAGCTGCCCTCAGGAGCTCTGATAGACCAGGCCAAACACCTGGGCAACCTGACCTTCAACATCTGGAACAAGATGAAGGACATGGTCTCCTACACTCCTCTGATTCTGGACCCAAACACTGCTGGTCCAAGACTCATCCTGTCTGAAGATCTGACCAGTGTGAGACGAGGAAAGAGACAGCAGCTTCCTGACAATCCAGAGAGGTTTGACTTCTGTGTCCTGAGCTCTGAGGGCTTTAACTCAGGGACTCACAGCTGGGATGTCGAGGTTGGAGACAGTACATATTGGTTTCTGGGTGTGTTAGCAGAGTCTGTGCAGAGGAAGGGAGTCATACGGTCTGGATTATGGAGAATAATGTTCTATGAAGGTAAATACTCAGCAGTGTCACCATCAGCTTCACTCACTGCTCTCAGCGTTCAGAAGAAGCCCCAGAGGATCAGAGTGAATCTGGACTGGAACAGAGGAAAGCTGTCGTTCTCTGATCCTGATACTAACACACACACACACACCTTCACACACACTTTCACTGAGAGGATGTTTCCATACATTCACACTGTGGATGATCTGAAGCTGTCAGCAGTGAAGGTCTGTGTGACAGTGGAACAGAGCAGTTAGAGATAAAGAGGATGATTATATTCATGATGTTGTTGATTTCTTAAAGGGAAAAGTCTCTGAATTTCACCTGTTAAGCTGCACCTGTCCTCCTGCTGTCTCATTATTCCAAACAGCTTTATTTTCTTTTAGTTGTTTTTGTTGTTTGTATTTTATTTTTCTTGTTATTTAGTTTAACAATCAGCTTTTTGTTTCTCCTGTCAGCCTTTTCATATGTAAAATGATTTCACTGAGTTTCTTTATGTTTGGTTGGTTTGGCCGTTTCTTTTTTATCCACACTGTCGTTTTAAATAGTTGTTCATGTTTTATTATTTTGACTTGTGTGTGTGGAGCCATGAAGACCAGCAGCCTCTTTTGTGGAATCTGATGAGGGTAAATTAATTACAGGTGTGAAATCTTTACAAAATCCAAAATATAATTTTTCAATGATCCAAAACATTTGTAGAAGTTTCAGTTTGATGTGCTGAAGCTGAGATGATTCTGTTTGTCAAAGTGTTTCATCAGTTGGTTTCTGCTGTTAGTCGTTTAGTCAGAGGAGGAAAACTAAAAGTAACAGAGATGTTACTTTTAGTTTTTGGTGTTGTGACCCTTTTCCCTGTTTATTTCTATCTCCGTCTGTCTTATTTATATATCTGAGTTATTTCACTTTGTGTCTGATCTTTATATTTGGCTTGTTTTGTTTACTGCTAGCTAATAGCTAATTGTTAGCATGCTAACAGGCTAAACAAAGATGGAATAACATTATATAACATCAGGATGTTAAGCGTTGTCATTGTGGCGTGTTAGCCTCACAGAGCTGCTAACACAGCTGTAAATGATGTTCATATTCAGCTTTTCTTGATGACTTGCAGTACATAGCACAATGCTACAGCTACGTTATATAACGCAGGAAGCGTTTTTTCCATCCACCTGTTTTTATGTGTGTTTTAAATTTTTGCAACAAAAAGAAACCTGAGTAAAATGTTGAAAATCAAAAACAAGAGTTTCCTGGTGTGTGAGGTGTATTTCATATGTTGCAGTTATAAGAGGAACATGTGTGTTTAAAGTGACGTAATTCAATACCACAATTTGTTCAGTGCAAATGTGGGTGAAATTAAATATTTAAACCTATTAGTGATGCTTTGTTCAGTATTTACAGCCACAACAGACTGTTGATCTGATTGTCCTCTCAGTGTTTCTTTCAGCTTCATCTCTCTCACATAGTTTCATGGTTGAGAAATCGCCTTCAGTGCACATTTGACTTGTTTAAATAACAGTTTAATGATATAACAATCTATCACAGAGACCCTCAGCCCTAGTACAGCCAGGTACATGTTGTAAAACAGTAAATGACATGATCACCAGGATAAATCACATACATTTACCCAGTACGCGATAAACCAGAGGTGAGTAACATTAATTACATGACTGTGTTTGGAGATGGTCCTCATGGAATTCCCATTACAATGTCAAGTAAACTCAGGACTTTCCCTCAGGAGACAGAGGTTTGAGTCCTGTGTGAAAGGAGGTTAAAGTTAACATGTTTTTCCCTAAAATTTTGTAGTTCACTTATGTACTGTAGTTATTTTAACCCAAACTACCAGCTCTTCCTAAACCTGATCAAGTTGTTCTTGTTGGAGCTCCCTTGTTTTGTAATTTAATAATTAAATTACTTTATTTCATTGTTGTTTAGCCTTAAATAATCAGCATAATTATTTGATTATAATATAATGTGAATGTAGAATATTTAATTAATTTAGAGTACTTTTGGTGGGCTTTTGTTTTGAAGGTATTGGGCATCTTTTTTGCAGGTGAATCTACATATAGGGGTAGTCACATGTAGGACAGGCAAGCACCGGGAAAGGTCATGGTTTTTTACCAGGGCAAGAGAGGCTGCAGACGCCATTTGTTTGTATGCTTGCTTAAATGGAAATAAAACCGCAAAAACGTTATGCTTGCCTGGACATTGGACTCATTTTTTCCCTGCGTAAGATTCGTTCCTTAGGTGCCTCAGTGGCCATTTGATTTTGAGTTTGTTTTACTTTATTTGATTTTTTGTTTAAGTTAAATCGAGGACATATAGCCACTACAGTTCTGTTGGCTGAACCAAACCAAACTACCTTCTTTAATATATATCCATCCATCGATGTCATTAACACTGGGGACATGTCCCCACCACTTTCTGACATTGGCTGATTTTGTGCCCACTGTAAGGGCAGAAAATTGTTTTATTCTTACACTTATTATCCATTTATGCAAGTACCTTTAATAGTGTAATGTTTCCTTTATTCCTATTATGTCTTATACATTGTTTAAGCTTCAACGTGTTCCTTTTATTATTATTCTTATTATTATTCTCATTCTGCTAGCCTGTCCACATGTGTGTAGGGTTTGAGTCAAGGATGCGGAGTTGTCTTCTGTTCCTCTCCTGTTCTGTCTGGGACCAGGCAGAGCAGACAGAGGATCTTTTTGTTCCCCAAAACATAGATACCCAGACTGTGTAAATGACTATGCATCCCTTTGTTCTGGGCCAGACGTTAGTGACTGTCTTAGAAGACAGAACCTCTGGTCCAGCTGATTTCGTTGTAGTACTTCTCTGTTTATTCTCTTTTGTTAAATAAATTCTTCAAAGACAACGGTTGGTTGTAACTCCATTATTTGCCTAATCTCTCACCAGGAATCTAAATTTCCACGACACCCACCACTTTTTAAAAACATAACTTGTTCAAAAACATTCTGAAAAAGTGCTTGCAGTTACATAAAAATGAAATTGCACATTATGAAAACATGCTATGCATTTAAAATATAGAAGAAACAAATGTGCGTCGTCCAAAAAAAGTAACTTAAGCTAAAAAAAAAAACAAGCTACTGATCATAAAATGACCCAAAACAGGTGCAGCACCACTCAGTAACTTTAACGGCTTCTTGACACAGTTTCTTTTTGGCCAAGTTTTCCGTTCTCTCCCTGTGAACTTGACAAAAGAGGAGGGAAGACTAAACCAGGCCTACATACTGTATGTGCTGCCTCAGCAGGGACGATATTACATGAGAAAAGTTGATCTGCAGGAGAAACAGATCTGAGATCAGCACAGAATGACTGAGAGCTGCACTGACTTGGATTCTGTTGTACATTTATTCATTTAGCTGACGCTTTTATCCAAAGCGACTTACAATTTCTATACATGTCAGAGGTCGCACGCCTCTGGAGCAAGTAGGGGTTAAGTGTCTTGCTCAGTGGGGATTGAACCCGGGTCTCTCACACCAAAGGCGGGCGTCTTAACCATTGCACCATCTCACTTAGATATTTTGGAATGTCACTGCTAGCTGAACTTTGTGTTTCCTTTTACATAAATAAAAACATTTCCACCATAAATTGGTGCAAAAACTTCAAACCAGACTGCAGGAAATTAACTGTTTAATGATCAAAATTATTGGGGGAGGACCCCCAGACACCCTGCGCTCGCTTACATCTCAGCATTGATGAAATCTTTAAAGCACTGTTTAAGGATCTTTTTGTCTCCTTCTCATGAACCTAATATCGTGTCTCATGAGCTAAGTGTCTCTTCAAACCCCGAATCAGAGCCCCTTTGTCCACACCACTTTTCAACACAAAGTGACGCCCTGGCCCTCTGCAGTCTCCTGTATCAGCTTTAAGCTTCGTCTGCAGATAAATTCATTGAGCCTCAGTGTCGAAGATGACTTTCTGGGATTCGGCCGACTGATGACTTTTCTCTGTTTTAGAGAAACAAAAGCCAGGAGGTTTGTCTGTCCTGGTGAGACCCCCTCTGTCTGTCTTCCTGTGTAAATAAGAGAGAGGGAATATCAGAGAGGGAACCACAGACAGATATTTTGGGCAACAGATGGCCGGAGCCGCTTAGAAGTTTGAGAACACTTTTGCTCTTAGCTTTACGATGGGATGGGATTTTGCTTGGCAGCATTCAAAGGAGATTTACAGTACAGTACTGGGGGTGGCCGATGGCGCAATGGATAAGACTATGCCTTTGTGGTGATCCACCCGGGTTCAACCCCCCACTGTAACCCATCCACCACTGTGTCCCTGAGCAAGACACTTAACCCCTCGTTCCTCCAGAGGCGTGCAACCTCTGACATGTGTAGCAATTGTAAGTAGCTTTGGATAAAAGCATCAGATAAATGTAAATGTAGAGGAGAATAAGATTATGAACCAGCCGGCTGGCTGCTGGTGGTGAACGAGTACAAGGCTTCTTTCACTGCAGTCTTTCAGCCATGGGAAGTTAAGGAGCCTTCAGGACTACTCTTCCCTTCAAAAGGCATTTTAAAAAGATGTAGATTAAAATATAACAGCAACCCACTTCGTCAGCATTAATTTGACATTCTGACGACTTGTTTTTATACTTTGTTCACACTGTTAGAAAAACAGCGAGGGACACAGAAATACAGCAGACAAGCTGGAGCTGCTTTCACACCTGTAAATCAGTTCATCTGGGTTAGACCAGAGAAAAAAATATAAATAAAATTTTAGTTCACGCCCGGTTTATGTTCACACTGACTTTTTAGAAAAGAAACCTAGAGGACTGAACATGAAGTCATAATAGCACTTTCATAGCACTCAAGGACACCTTACAGACTAATACATTTCAATACAAAAAATCTAAACAAGACACAATGTAAAGATTAAGATAAAATAGAATAGAGAAAAAAAAATTAAAAGAAATAAAAGAAAGCAGTTCATCATGAAGCCGGTAGAAGGTGGAGATATGTGGGGTAGGCCTTTCGAAACAAGTGGGTTTTGAGCGAAGTATTAAAGGAGGAGAGGGACTCAGTCGGATGAATAGAGGCGAATGAAGGCGGTTGATAGTGCGTAAGTGGAAATAAGCAGACCGGGTAAGATTATTAATGTGTTTTTCAAAAGAAAGCGTGCTGTCGAGGATGACACCAAGACTCATGATGTGGGGGGAGGAGGGGACAGGGGAATTGTCAATGAGTAGAGCCAAGTTTGTACATTTTGCTAGGGTGGATTTGGAGCCAACAAGGACAATTTTCTCACTGTTTAGTTTGAGGAAGTTTTAAGTGAACCAGGTTTTAACTTCATCTAAGCAGTCAGTTAGTGAAGACGGAGGGAGCAAAGACATTGGTTTGGTGGACAAGTAGAGCAGGGTGTCATCGGCGTAGCAGTGAAATTGGATATTATATTTCCTGAGAACAGAACCACAGGGAAGTAGATAAATTACAAAAAGGAGGGGACCCAGGACTGATCCCTGGGGAACACCACTGGAGACTGGGGAGGGTTGTGATCAAACATTTTAAACTTAAAAATGTTTGATCACAAATGTGGGAAAATGCATGAAAAAACAAACAAAGAAGAAATACGTGTGTTGGTTAATGGATGAACGACATTCACCACTTTACATTGTAGCAAAGTTTCATTTCTTCAGTGAAAAGATATAATTAAATATGTATGCGTTTGTTTCAATAAATCTGTCTGATTTATTCGTCCTTTGCATTTGCTACACTATTTATTCCTCCCAAAGGTATTTCTGTCTCCTTTTTACATTTCTGTATACAGTTCTGCCTCATTATGCAAATGAGGGGGCGGTGTCTCAAAGGGTCAACTTCTCACCTAGTGGGTAACCAGTCAGACTGCATAAGTCGACTCTAAATGCACAGATCAACAAGTCTTGCTCCACACAGTCACAACAGAGACGGCTTCAGTGAGCTGAGGCATTTAAAAACAACATGTCTGGCCATGTCCTCCTTCTTTTGGTGTGGACGCTCTGACAGACAGTTTTCAGTTAGCGGTTACGTGTGTCCATTAAAAGTAAAAAAGTATTTGGTTTAAAGTCTCGGACTTTAAGCCATTTCATGATATTTATCCTGTTAATGTTTATGCAGCAATTACCTATTTAGATGTAGCCCTCAAATCTGTCATTCATTGATGAAATGAAAAACACAATCAAATATCTGTTAGTGAGTCGTGACAACTCTGCAACTATTGCTACACACACATTATCTACTTTGTACAGTTTTTTACTACGTTACTTAAACTCCTCTAAAATAACTACTGTGAACATAAACACAGCTGCTGCAACAGCCTGCTGCACAATATCAGTCTGCACACCCAGCAGTGAATCAGTGCTTAGGAGTGAAGCACATCAGGTGTTACAGGTGAAGCAGCTGCAGAGGAGGTTTGACAAAGTTCCGCCCCTCACATGATTCACCTGAGACAAACCAGGAAACAGTTTGTTCCTGTTCAGTTCTCAGAGAGAAGAGACGCAGCGACAGACAGACGGTAAGATTTACCTTCATTACAAAACTGTGACTTCAACTGAGGAAGGACAGTTACAGGAGGGAGTACTGAAGTACTCAAGTACTGAAGTACTTCAACTGCAACCTGCTGCTGACTGAAACACTCAGAGACTCACAGTGAAAGTAACTGAGGCAGCTTTCTACAGCAGGGAGGGAAACACAGCTGACTTCCTGTTGTAACGTGCTGTCTGCTGGGTTTTCAGCTTCAGAGACAAAATGGCTTCCAGATCAGAGGAGGATCTCTGCTGTCCGGTCTGTCATGAGGTCTTCAGAGATCCTGTTGTTCTGTCATGTAGCCACAGCTTCTGTAAAGTCTGTCTGAAGAGCTGGTGGAGACAGAAACAAGCACGTCAGTGTCCAGTTTGTAAGAAAATGTCTTTAACGGATGAACCACCCGTTAGTCTGGTGTTAAAGAACCTGTGTGAAGCCTTCTTACAGGAGAGAGATCAGAGAGCTTCAGAGGCTCTCTGCAGTCTGCACTCTGAGAAACTCAAACTCTTCTGTCTGGACCATCAGCAGCCAGTGTGTCTCGTCTGCAGAGATTCAGAAAAACACAGCAACCACAGATTCAGACCCGTCGATGAAGCTGCACGACAACACAAGAAGGAACTTCAGGAAACTCTGGAGCCCTTAAAGGAGAAGTTAAAGGTTTGTGAACGAGTTAAAGTGAAGTTTGATCAAACAGCAGAACACATGAAGGTCCAGGCCCGACACACAGAGAGGCAGATTAAGGAGCAGTTTGAGAAGCTTCACCAATTTCTGGAAGATGAACAGGTGGCCAGGTTGGTGGCATTATGGGAGGAAGAGGAGCAGAAGAGTCAGATGATGAAGGAGAAGATGGAGGCTCTGAGCAGAGAGATAGCAGCTCTTTCAGACACAGTCAGAGCCACAGTGGAGGAGCTGAGAGCTGAAGATGTCTCATTCCTGCTCAACTACAAGGCTGCAGTGGAAAGAGTCCAGCAGCGCCCCCTGCTGGATGATCCACAGCTGCCCTCAGGAGCTCTGATAGACCAGGCCAAACACCTGGGCAACCTGACCTTTAACATCTGGAACAAGATGAAGGACATGGTCTCCTACACTCCTCTGATTCTGGACCCAAACACTGCAAATCCAGGACTCATCCTGTCTGAAGATCTGACCAGTGTGAGACCAGGAGGAGAGAGACAGCAGCTTCCTGACAATCCAGAGAGGTTTGTTAAATATTGGTCTGTCCTGGGCTCTGAGGGCTTTAACTCAGGGACTCACAGCTGGGATGTCGAGGTTGGAGACAGTACATACTGGATACTCGGTGTGTTAGCAGAGTCTGTCCAGAAGAAGGGAGACATGAGTTCTGGATTATTGGGAATACGGTTCTCTGGAGGTAAATACTCAGCATGGTCACCACCATCTCCACTCAGTGATCTCAGCCTTCAGAAGCAGCCCCAGAGGATCAGAGTGAATCTGGACTGGAACAGAGGAAAGCTGTCGTTCTCTGATCCTGATACTAACACACACATACACACCTTCACACACACTTTCACTGAGAGGATGTTTCCATACATTCGGACTTTGGATAAACTGAAGCTGTCAGCAATGGAGGTCTGTGTGACAGTGGAACAGAGTAGTTAGAGATAAAGAGTAGGGATGAGCGAGTACAGCATTATCTGTATCTGTATCCGTATCTGTACTCGGATTGGGCTGGCCTTAGCCCGGAAGTGGGCAGGATTTAACCCGGATGTGGGTCGGGTGGTGTTGAAATGGGCGGAGTTTTAACGGTATGTTATTTTAAGCATGCAATTGATATGGGTTGATCAGAAATTGTCGTATTTATTGCTGATTCGAAAACTATTTACATGACAGCATCAGCATTGAGCTTCAGAACAATGGTTTTGATCATGATAAGAAACAAACTATATCCTACAGAACAAGTTTTGCAACAATGAATACAACACATGCGGTTGCAATTATGAAGTAAAATGTAATGAACAAGATTTTTCATACTCGACATAACTTTCTTTTTTTAACTTTTAATTTTTTTATGAACGGCTAACCTGCTCCGAGCAGGTTATGTTCCAGAAAAGAGATTAACTCTGCGCTGCCTACTGACCAATCAGCTCTCTGGAAAATGACATCACCATCTGTAGGAAATCCCACAGACTGTTTTAGTCAGTAGGCTGCATTATGTTTGCAGCGGTGATGTGGAGAAACTCTTGACTATGGCGATCCTACAGAGACTGATTAAAAGCCTCAGGCTAATGTTGCCTACAGGTTTTTACAGTACAGCAGGATCAGCCTACTTACTGCCTTTAAATGTCTTTAATATTTTTTATTTGCTCCCAGTTCGTTTCACACAGCCTGATGCAGCCGTTAAATAAATGGATTTTATTTTTCTTATGAGAGGCTGAATATTAGGAGCAGTTTGGTATTGAAATACTAAATTTTAATATGAACGTAAACGTTTGTTTAGGTTAGTACAGCTTTCTAAGGCGACTACAGAGACTGTAGTCATGTTCCGTCCCACCTTTTGCGATGTGGGCGTAAAAGGTGGGACGGTGAGTTTTCAGCAGCTTAAATGTTGAGATTCAGTCTTTCAAACATTATTTGAGCTCATTTTATGGCATGAAGGGATTTTTCCGTTTCACTGCTTTATGAAGTTAATTTAGAAAAATGTTTGGACACTTCTGAGTGTGTTAAATAAATTAATCTCATTTTTGAAGTGGCGACAAGTTTTTTAAAGTGAGGGAGAACGGCCAGAGTCTTTTTAATGTGAAGCTTGCGACACACAGCCGAGCTGAAAGAATAAGGCTGATATTTTCTGCAGCTCATAAGAACACTTTTTATCAACGCATTATTATAGACTACTGTTCATTTAGACATTCACACTGTCTGTGATTTTCTGTCTCCCTGCATGTGTCAGTTTCAGCCGTGCTGCTGTCGTATTTCTGTAGTTTTACAGTTTAATCCTCGATGGTAAAATATGACGCTCTGCTGACAGTGGACCTGTTCATGTCTGTTTGGTCATCTGCCGCTAACACCGCCTCTTTTATGTGAATGTGCTCCCGGCTGGATCGGGAAACCCTGGGTTGACTTATACCAGCTTCGTGGTGCCGCTTATCCCGATGGGGATTGTTAGGGTTAGTGAAGCCAGATAACGGAAACATATCCTGGGTTTGTTGAACCAGCTTAGCGTGGTGCAGGACCCTGGTATGTTTGGTGTGTATGTAAGAGAGACGGGGGGGGGGTTGTGTGTGTAGCTTAATTTGTAATATTATTTTAAATAATTTATTTATACCACAACTACCTTTATTTTTTTAAATACAGCAAGAAAGTGTCAGACACTCAGTAGGTTAAGTAAAAAAAATGGTTAGAGCAGCTGACAGTTTAAAAAAAATCTCCAATGACCGGCAGAGAGAGAGAGAGAGAGAGAGAGAAAGAGTGTGTGTGCACAGTCAGCTAAGCAATGAGGATTTTTTTCAATCCGAGCACAGATACCGGATACTCGTTTCAGCCGGTATCCAGCGCAACTCTAAAGAGGATGATTATATTCATGATGATGTTGATTTCTTAAAGGGAAAAGTCTCTGAATTTAACCTGTTAAGCTGCACCTGTCCTCCTGCTGTCTCATTATTCAAAACATCTTTATTTTCTTTCACTTGTTTTTTATTGTTTGTATTTTCTTTTTCTTGTTTAGTTTAACAATCAGCTTTTTGTTTCTCCTGTCGGCCTTTTCAGATGTAAAATGATTTCACTGAGTCTCTTTATGTTTGGTTGGTTTGGCCGTTTGACCCCTTTTTCCCTGTTTATTTCTATCTCCGTCTGTCTTTAGAGTTATTTCACTTTGTGTCTGATCTTTATATTTGACTTGTTCTGCCTTTTATTGTTGCCAAGGAAAAGAAAAGCAGTGAAAAAAGAATTCCCATCAGCCTCAGCTGGACTCTTTGTTTACTGCTAGCTAATAGCTAATTGTTAGCATGCTAACAGGCTAAACAAAGATGGAATAACATTATATAACATCAGGATGTTAGCGTTGTCATTGTGAGCGTGTTAGCCTCACAGAGCTGCTAGCACAGCTGTAAATGATGTAGCACAATGCTACAGCTACGTTATATAACGCGTTTTTCCACCCACCTGTTTTTATGTGTATTTTCAACTTTTGCAACAAAAAAACTGAATAAAATGTTGAAAATCAAAAACAAGAGTTTCCTGCTGTGTGAGGTGTATTTCATATGTTGCAGTTATAAGAGGAACATGTGTGTTTAAAGTGACGTAATTCAATACCAGAATTTGTTCAGTGCAAATGTGGGTGACATTAAATATTTAAACCTATTAGTGATGCTTTGTTCAGTATTTACAGCCACAACAGACTGTTGATCTGATTGTCCTCTCAGAGTTTCTTTCAGCTTCATCTCTCTCAGATAGTTTCATGGTTGAGAAATTGCCTTCAGTGCACATTTGACTTGTTTATATAACAGTTTTTTTTAATGATATAAAAAACCTGTAAAACATCCAGAGAGGAGAAGCTGGAGAAAATAAAGTCACACAGAAGAATCAAAACACTGTGAGGACGTTTAATCACAATTATTCCACAAATCAAATGCAAACAGCAGATGTTGATTCCCTGAACTCAGACAGAAGCAGTTTTCCTGCTGTGAGGCTGCACAGTTTTAAGTTGTGTTGTAACAGGTTAGGAGGGGTCAGGAGGGGTTAGGAGGGGTCAAGGCCACTGAAATGATTTCTTTATTTCTTTAATTCTAAAAGGTTCAGAAACCAGACAAGAAAAACAGTCCAGAGGAGGTTATAGTTGAAGAGGGAAGTGCTTTATTTTTCTTTTCTGGAGAAGTTATCAGGAGGTTTGAGCCATTTTTTCCTGTCGACATTAAGGAATTAAATAGTTTTAGAAAATAAAATGTAACATCTGCTGCCTGCTGTGCTTTTACAGGAGAGCTTTCTGCTGGAGGCTGATGATCGCTGTAAATCAGCACATGTGACTCTTTGATTTAAAGCGACCTGTGGCTGTAAAACCTGACAGAAGCCACCATCTCCATTCTGCTCTCTGTGATCTCCATCGCTGTGTTTCACTGCAGCTGAAATCACAAGAATGCTTGGAGTGTGGTGATTTCCTCTTTTTATTTTGGTACTCCCCTTCCTCTTCACTTCCTGCTCTTGTGTTTTCCCTTCAGTTTGATGGTTTGCTCCACCCTGATTAGTCCCACCTGTGTCTTGTTAATCACCTCTCTTGTGTTTCCTGTCACTTTGTTGGATGGTCTTCATGTTTCTCAGCCGTCCCTGCTCTTCCTCTGGGTTTCTCTTTGGAGTACCTGTTCTGGACTTTTGGATTATCGCCTGTTGTCTTCAGATCTGTTTGCTTCATGTTTGGACTGCTTACTTGTTTTGGACTCTGGCCTGCCTCCACTCTCTGTAAGCTCACTCCCACTTGTTCCATTTAAATACACCATAAACTGATCCTGCTGCGCCTGAGTGCTCAGATAAAATCATTCAGTTTCATTCATGGTGCCAAATCATAGCAGAAGTTATCTCGTTGTACTTTTCATTTAGAGCAGCTCCAGACAGAACTCTGTAATATTATTTACCAAGAATTCCCTAAATCATAATATCTCCACTGTCTGACCACAAACGCAGGTTAATGACAGCAGAGATCGACAGGATTGAGATTTAAAATCAGCGACGCCGACCTATAATCCACCTACATCTGTGTTAAAACTGAAATCAACCAAAATCAAATATAAAAGTACAATAAACATATATAAGAGATAATCTGTTAATCTGTTAACATGTTTATCATATAATCATCGTCACAGCTGCCAATTTGCTGAGATATCTGAGAGGTGTTTTTAGATTTTATCGGCATATTTGGGGAATTTATAGAAACTTTTAACCCTCTGTTATAACCTCTGACAGGTGTAACATCACCTGCTGTGTAGTTCTCTCATCCATCACATGACTCATGAGCGCCTCCTATCTAAGTCACGGGGTGTTTTTGTTTTTAAAGATGTTTTCAGTTTCATGTCTTGATTTCTTTGCAGCTCTGTTTCCGGTGAAACTTTATTAACAGCTGGATTCATATTTCCTCTGAGACGACTGCTGACTGACTTTGTTCTGTGCCTCGTGCTCATTTCTGACAGCAGGACTTCAAATTCTAGTTTTCACTCGCGGGTAACATCTTTGTGAATCTAACAAACAGAGCAGGCAGCCGCTTATAGTGACTTAGGGGCGTTTGTTGGTGCCAACGATCAAATCCCAAGAACGCTGACCTCCTCGTGAACATGTGACCTTCATCAGGCTGAAACGAGAGATGAATCCCACTCGGACGAAGAAACCTGACAGGAAAGACTTAGAAGAATCTGAAAATGTTGTTTTGATGAGAACAGCTGAAGGTAAACTTCAGTGTTTGTTCACGAGGGACCTCCGCAGGGTCCCTTTCAGCCCGCTGAGCTACAGGCTGTCGAAGTGACGCAGCTGAACACCAGTTGCTCCGGCTGCTGCCTCTCTGCTGATTCATCTGAGCCTGATCATCACCGAGTCGGTGCGTCGGGTGTAAACTATGGGGGAGCTCAGCTGATGGATCAGGCCTAAATAGATGTGTTTTCTTTAACAAATTACTTTCATGATCAGAGAGGCTGCTGTCAGTTCATCCTGAACAAGCGATTATTTTCTCAAAGTAAAGGCAGACGGACTCGACAGTGATCCTTACTGCTTACCAAAGAACCAGCGGTCCAGAAATATCATAGAAATGTCAAAATACACTGGAGGGGGGCTTTAAATATTCACCAAAATTCAGCAACAAGGACGATCAAACGAGCAGTCAGTTGTAACATCTGAAGGCAGAATTGCCAGCCTTCAAGTCATTTAAAAGAAACAGTGAAAGATTCAGCCCCCTGCGGGCTACCTGAATATTGTATGACCCTTTACATAAATAATTTCCACCATAAACGGATGCAGAAAATTCAGAAATTGGTGCAAAAAACATCAGAATGCAGGAAACTAAGTGTTTAACATTCAAAGCAGACATGGGGATTGGGGGCACAAACAGACAACACAGAGAAAGGACAACACCAGCAAGAGAACGGGGAGGGGGGGCTTGGAGCAGAGAGAAAACTACAAACATAAACAAAACACTCTTACTGCTCTTACTTTCCACATCTTTTCTAGCTCCTCTTTCAGCCCTTGGTATTTCTCAAGCTTCTCGTGTTCCTTCTTCCTGATGTTGCTGTCGCTTGGGATTGCCACATCTATCACTACTGCCTTCTTCTGCTGTTTGTCGATCAACACAATGTCTGGTTGGTTAGCCATCACCAGTTTGTCAGTCTGGATCTTGAAGTCCCACAGGATCTTAGCTCGGTCATTCTCAACTACCTTAGGAGGTGTCTTCCATTTTGACCTTGGGATATCCAGCCCATACTCATGGCAGATGTTCCTGTACACTATGACAGCTACCTGGTTATGGCGTTCCATGTACGCGCTTCCTGCCTGCATCTTACACCCTGCTGTTATGTGCTGTACTGTCTCAGGGGCATCCTTGCACAGTCTGCACCTGGGGTCCTGCCTGGTGTGGTAGACCCCAGCCTCTATTGATCTTGTACTGAGTGCCTGTTCTTGTGCCGCCATGATTAGTGCTTCTGTGCTGTCCTTCAGTCCAGCCTTTTCCAGCCACTGGTAGGATTTCTTGATATCAGCCACTTCTTCTATTTGTCTGTGGTACACACCATGCAGTGGCTTGTCCCTCCATGACGGTTCTTCATCTTCCTTGTCCCCACCTTCGGGTTTCTGCTGCCTGAGGTATTCACTAAGCCCTTCATCTTTGGGGGCCATCTTTCTGATGTACTCCTGGATCTTCGTCGTTTCATCCTGGACAGTGGTCTTGACACTCACTAGCCCTCGGCCTCCCTCGCTACGCTTGGTGTACAGTCTCAGGGTGCTGGATTTGGGGTGAAACCCTCCATGCATTGTGAGGAGCTTTCTCGTCTTGATGTCAGTAGCCTCTATCTCCTCCTTTGGCCAGTTTATTATACCAGCGGGTATCTGATGACTGGCAGGGCGTATGTGTTGATGGCTCAGATCTCTTTTTTTCCCATTCAGCTGACTTTTCAGGACCTGCCTCACTCTTTGTAGGTATTTGGCAGTGGCGGTCTTCCTTACTGCCTCCTCATGGTTTCCATTAGCCTGTGGCACCCCAAGGTATTTGTAGCTGTCCTGAACATCTGCGATCGCGGCCTTCTGGTAGTTCCAACCCCTCGGTTCTGATCATCTTCCCTCTTTTGATACCATGCGACCACACTTGTTCAGTCCGAGCGACATTCCAATGTCGTTGCTGTAGATCCTGGTAGTGTGGATCAGTGAGTCGATGTCTCGCTCATTTCTGGCATACAGCTTGATGTCATCCATGTAGAGGAGGTGACTGATGATTGTTCCGCTTGAATCGGTATCCGTGAGCCAGTCTTTGTGATGATCTGGCTGAGGGGTTCAGGCCTATGCAGAACAGCAGCGGGGATAGTCGTCGCCTTGGTATATCCCGACTTGATGGTGACTTGTGCAATTGGCTTTGAGTTGGCTTCCAGACTTGTTTTCCACAGCCTCATCGAGTTCTTGATGAACGCTGTTAGTGTCCTGTTGATCTTGTACATCTCCAAGCATTCCAGTATCCATGTGTGTGGCATTGAGTCGTAGGCTTTCTTGTAGTCAATCCAGGCAGTGCACAGATTGGTCTGTCTGGTCTTGCAGTCTCGAGTGACTGCTCTATCCACCAGTAGCTGGTGCTTGGCTCCCCTGGTATTACTGCTTATTCCCTTCTGGGCCCTATGCATGTATTGAACCATGTGCCTACTCATCTTAGCCGCTGTGATGCCTGACAGGAACTTCCATGTTGTGCAGAGGCAGGTTATTGGCCGGTAGTTGGATGGGATTGTTCCCCTTATGTAGTATAGGGGGTCCAGCTTGGTTATGATCTTCAATCGTAGGTCAGTCGCCCTTATGTTGAGTGGTTCTGTGCCGTAAGGGCTTATATAGGAGCTGCCGTTTGCGGATGTTAGAACACTGAGCTAGAAGTCGTTTTTGTCAGTGTTGATGATGGGTTTCGAAGCATCCATATATCCCATAGTCTCTGCATATAACCCCTCTCACTGGGGTTGCTGCATCAGATCCATGTTTTCTGCTCTAGTCCATGTATGTTTTGTTCCAGTAGCCCATTTCTCATCATGTTACCCTGGTTCCCTAGCAACTGACGCGACCATTATGGCTCTTGTATTTGCGGTTTCACTCATGCCTGAGGTAGGCCAGTAGCGTTAAGGTTATACCACTGAGTTTCTCTCAACACTGCATTGCGCATTTCTTCTCTGCAGCACCTCTAAGCCAAATGTCTTCCCGCGCACCTGGCTACAGTTCAAAAACACTAAAGTAAGATCGAACCAGACCAGAGTTTTTATTTTGCTAAGTAGAAGGTTGTGGGTGGAAGAAGGTACATTTTCACTGTTCACTGTTTTTTTGGTATAATTAACAAAGGCAAAAACCAGAAACAGGCCATTTTTCCGTTTTTTTTGGGCCCAAAATGAAAAAAAAAACAACATTCAGTTTGATTTTTCGTTTATTTTTAATCAAAACAAAAACAAATTCAGCACAATGTCTTGTTTTCCATTATTAGTGACAATACAAGCTTATTACTCAATATTTCCTTTCATTGGTGGGTGGGACTCTTGCTTCTGATTGGACAGTGTGTCAGTTATCTTTGTACTTAAGGCTACTTTTCAAAATGAAGGTTCTCCCAAAGAATTTCCATTACTGGTTCTCCCTCTTTGCCTTAAGATGATGCAATGTCTACACAAAATATACACTTAGATGACAGTTTATTAGCAAAAACGAATTAAATAATGCAATAAATCTGCCTTCATGATTAAGAGATTAACAGTTTAGGAGAGGTGGCGATTCAGCTGTATGATCAGTTTGGAGCAGGTTTGTGATGAATTAAACGAAGGTATTTCTGTTATTTAGCCTCACAGATTAAGGCTCATTTTAGTAAATGCTGTGGACAAGTGTTCATGATATTATTAAGATCGATGGCATCAAACCAACATTGTTATTATTAAGCTTAGTTCTGGTTTCACTAAATTTTTTGCAATTAATTTGCAATTAAAACGGCCGCTGTCTCAGGGAGAGGTTTCCGACATCAGTGATCAAAGGAGAACGTCAAGGCACCACCTCCTAATTGTAAATAATATAATCTTTATAATTATTGTAGCCTATTAGCCTACTTTGTCATTTGTGTTTATTAAACTTGTATCTTGGATGAATAAGTAAGAGACCCGTATAGTGAAACGTGTCAATCTGAGTTGATGATAAATGATCTGTGCTTTGACTTGGAACCAGGTCCGATCAAAACGTTCCCAGGAGTCCTGTTATTTAAGCTGTTCCAACACCATCTGTGAAATGTGATGGGATCAAATGTCTCCTCACAGTGCTCAGTGTGAACGATCTAAGTGCGTGGCGTGAAGCGCGTGCCATATTTTGGGCGCAACATGCAACAAACCAATCAGATTTGCGTGCGCTTGCACCTTGACGCATTGCTATCATAATAGTGGATGAATGGCGCAGTATAAAAACATCAATTGACTGATTGAACATCAGATTCACAGCGATATAAAAACTGTCTCATGAAGCCAAATGTTCCTCTGTGGTTTATGAGTGAATCAGACTGGAGGCTGCTAACAGACAGACAGATGCTGTCTCCTCTGTGTAACATCTGGATCCTCACTGCGCTGCGTTATTGGAAGCTATGACGAACTATGATCGCGGGTCACATCTCTCTCTGCAGTGGCTCAATTATTTTGTTTTAGTGCGGTATGAGAGATTTCTGATTTCCTTTCATGATCAGAGAGGCTGCTGTCAGTCATTTTTAAACGTTTCCATGTGCGCAGTAACGTCACAACAAATATCGTGTGGGATTTAAGAAGCAAAATGATAAAATTTATAACAGAGGAAACTCTCCAGAAGGCGGAGCATTCAACTTTTTGCTTCTTAAATAATTTAGATGCTCTGAAGGAGCTTGGGATTGATCAGGAGGACGGCTGCTTTACTCCAAACAGTTTCACTGGATGAACCTGGACTGTGTGTGAGACCTTTTGGATCTGGAGAAGAACACAGAACATAAACTAACATGTGATCCTGACCGATCCTGTCGCTTGTCGGGAGATTTTAATATTAAGTTATGTTGCTGTGCCTCGTGCGTAAATGTGAACAGCGTCTCTCTTACCATCAGAGTAATGCACCTCTAAAATACCAAAAAACACTTGTGAAATACTGTGCCGTCGACTTGCAGTTTGGTCAGTGGTGCTGTCGTCTTCTGCTACTTCAAAATAGCAGTGCGGCAACAATTTGCCTGAGGGACCACAAGACCAACACTCCCATGTAATTTAAATATACTTTTTTAAATTTAACTTAAAATACCCTTTTGTGTTACACTTGAAGAACAGTTTAACAGAATTTTAAATGTTTCCTGAACATTTTATTAGCATTTTAGCATCTTAGTAATTTATTACTATTATACTCCAAGAGCCACTATTAATATCTTGGGAAGCTGCTTTATGAAACCATTCAGTATGAGAATAATTCATTATTAATGCATTAAAATATCTTTCAAAATGCCCTTTTAGCATAATAATAAAAACCAGTATTTATTTATGTAAGTATTTTACAACACACACACATACAGACAACTTAAAAACTTTAGTTTTGTGTACATTACAAAATAAATTCCTGTACATTAAAAGGTATAGCAGCATGTATCACATCTTGACCAAAATACCTTCAGTAAAATGATGACATGTGATCAGTATTACTGAAAAGTACACCATTGTGATGACCCCTGTGGGGCGGTCATGTATAATTCCTTTTGTGGTATTCATTAGGTAATCGTGAACATCTGAGGGCCCCAGTGTGTGCCGATTATTTTAGCCTGGCACTAGTGCAGTTTCGACGCTCTCTCTCATCTTTCCTCGTCGGTAGAGGTGTCCCCCGTCAAGGATGTGGCTGCGGTCATTTTGAGTTCTCGTTTTATTTCTACACTTGAAAACCTGCACCATTCTTTCACTCACCCACACCTAACACTACTGACTGGACTGACTTTCACATGACATGCTTGGCTTTATGTTATATTTAGATGTATTGTTTATCATTTGTTAAAAAGAAATTACTTTTGCTAAACTTCTAATACAGTGTGTCTCCGTATTTGTCACGGTCCAAGAATCCTGATTGTGACACTATACGTATCCCATCATTAATGTTACCCATGGGGGCCCCTCATACAGTTCAGACTCTGGGCCCAGCTCAGATAACCTCACGGCAAGCCATCCCACTTCTCATGCATCAAATTCCAGCAACAGGTTACTGAGATTGTTGATTGTTACCGAAATTTTAGTGACATTAAAAACTGCTTTACAGTAAAAAGCAATACAGTAATGTTAATAGTGTTTCTTTTGTAACTCATTACTCCCAACACTGTTTAAGGCAGACGAAAGTTGCTGTCTCAATTATGAAGCTATTAAAATGCTAACTAACGTTAGCTAACAAATATATTAATCCACGTGCTAGCATTAGCTAATGCACACCAGAGCTACCCACCAAAGAAAATATTTCCAAACCCAGAGTGAGCTCAACTTTAGTTAACTTACACAACTGTGTTGTCTTGCTGAGAATAATAAACTTACCAAGAAAGATGATTTTTGCTGCCAGTCTCTGCATGTGTCCTCTCCTGCTTGTACTAGCCAGGCACGCCTCTTTAGCTCTTTTCACATTTAACTTCTGAAGGGAGCTGGTCAAGTAAACCATCAACCTGCCTCTTAGACCCCATCCCGACTAGGCTGCTTAAAGAAGGTTTACCCTTAGTCAGCACTTCTCTACTGGATGTGATCAATTTGTCTTTATCAACAGGCTATGTGCCACAGTACTTTAAAGTAGCTGTAATTAAACCTCTTCTGAAAAAGCCCAACCTGGATCCAGATGTTTTAGCCAACTATAGACCTATATCTAACCTTCCATTTATCTCTAAGGTCCTGAAGAAAGCAGTCGCCAAACAGCTGTGTGACTTTCTACATAGCAATAGTTTATTTGAGGATTTTCAGTCAGGATTTCGAGCTCATCATAGCACAGAGACAGCGCTGGTGAAAATTACTAATGACCTCCTAACTGCATCAGACAAAGGACTTGTCTCTGTATTGGTTTTACTAGATCTTAGTGCTGCATTTGATACCATTGACCATCAGATCTTATTACAGAGAATGGAACGTTTCATTGGCATTAAAGGAACCGCTCTAAGCTGGTTTAAGTCCTATTTATCAGATCGATTTCAGTTTGTACATGTTAACAATGAGTCCTCCATGTATACCAAAGTTAGTCATGGAGTTCCACAAGGATCTGTGCTCGGACCAATTCTCTTCACTTTATATATGCTTCCTTTAGGCAATATTATCAGGAAACACTCCATAAACTTTAATTGTTATGCAGATGATACTCAGTTATATCTATCGATCAAGCCAGATGACACTCATCAGTTAGCTAAGCTTCAAATGTGTCTTCAGGATGTTAAAACCTGGATGACCTGCAATTTTCTAATGTTAAACTCAGATAAAACTGAAGTTATTGTTCTGGGGCCTAAGCACCTCTGTGATGCATTATCTAAAGATATAGTTTCCCTGGATGGCATCGTCCTGGCCTCCAGCACCACTGTGAGAAATCTTGGAGTTATCTTTGACCAGGACATGTCGTTTAACTCTCACATTAAGCAAATTTCAAGGACCGCTTTTTTTCACCTACGTAATATTGCAAAAATCAGGAACATCCTGTCTGAAAATGATGCAGAAAAACTAGTCCATGCATTTGTTACTTCTAGACTGGATTACTGCAATTCCTTATTATCAGGCTCTTCGAAAAAGTCCATTAAGACTCTCCAGCTGATCCAGAATGCTGCAGCATGTGTTCTGACAGGAACCAGTAAAAGAGATCATATCTCTCCTGTCTTAGCTTCTCTGCATTGGCTTCTTGTAAAATCCAGAATTGATTTTAAAATCCTTCTTCTCATATACAAAGCTCTTAATGGTCAGGCACCATCTTATTTTAAAGAGCTCATAGTACCTTACTACCCCACCAGAGCACTGCGCTCCCAGAATGCAGGATTACTTGTGGTTCCTAGAGTCTCCAAAAGTAGAATGGGAGCCAGAGCGTTCAGCTATCAGGCTCCTCTCCTGTGGAACCAGGTTCCAGTTTCAATTCAATTCAATTTTATTTATATAGCGCCAAATCACAACAGTTATCTCACAGCGCTTTTCATAAAGAGCAGGTCCCCCTCACCTCCAACCGGTCGAGGCAGATGGCCGCCCATCCTGAGCCATGGTTCTGCTCGAGGTTTCTGCCTCTTAAAGGAAGTTTTTCCTTGCCTGTGTCGCCTAGTGCTGCTCTTGGTGGGAATTGTTGGGCTTTTGTAAATAACTTCAGAGTTCGGTCTAGACCTGCTCTTTATGAAAAGCGCTGTGAGATAACTCTTGTTATGATTTGGCGCGATATAAATAAAATTGAAAAATTGAAATGAAAATTCTTCTCTGTCTGTGGTGTCCACCTTCGTAAAACAAAGGAAACCTGAGAAACAAAATGATTTCTGGCCAAAAATAGCAGAAGCAGACTTTCACGCTGTGTGATTGGGTTGTCGATTTTAAAAGCTTGATTTTGATTGGTCGAACTGAATGCACTGCGTCAGTGGGCTGGGCGGGAGGGCACACTTCGTCCCTCTGTACACATGTGTTTACTGTTAACAAACAGAAACAAGTATAACTGTATTATGATTTAAAGTTTGCTTATTTCTGTGTGTTGTTTGTTAAGTCAATAATATGTGCTGCTTCCTTCTAGGCCAGGTTACCCTTATGAAAGAGGTCTCTGAGCTCAGCTAGCTATTTACCTGATTAAAAAAAATGAAAAGAAAGAAAAGAAATGAAAAAAAGATAGATAAAGAAAAATAATGTGCTTTTTAAAAATATATTTTAATGTTTAAAAAAATATGTTTTAGAAATCATACTTCTGGAAATCAGGCTGAAACATGTGACAATCAAATAAATAATTACAATATTTTGCAGTAGCCTACACAATGCAGCCTGTTTGCCATAAATATGTAAAATGTACTTCCACAAAGTACACCTAAATAGTATTTATTAAGAGTTAAATAAATATATATTTTTATAGACTAAAATGTTGTAAAAAATATACTTTTATTGAAGCATATTTATTGAAAGTTTAATTGAGTATATATTTATTACCAATTTAAAGTATACGGGAGAATATATCTTTAATATACTTGTAGTAAGCATGTTCAAAGTATGTACTATGGGCATACTATGTGAACTTCAAGTATATTTTCAGTGCCTTTAAGAGCACTTCTTTTTGACCTGGGACATCTCTGTGAGTTTCATAATTTTTAATGGCTGATGGGGATGTCATTAGTTCTGCAGGTATTTGGTCATAAAGCAAAGTACAGACCTGATGATGACACCAGAGGGAAAGTCAGGATGTCCTGTTTTGATTTTAGTTGGTGTTTGGACTGGAATGAAAAACACAATCATATATCTGTGTTAGTGACTCATGACAACTCTGCGACTATTTCTACACACGTTATCTACTTTGCAAAGTTTTTTTTTACTGCGTTGAACTCTTCTGCTAAAATCTACCGTGAACATGTTGCTGCAACAGCCTGCTGCACACTATCAGTCTACAAACCCAGCAGTGAATCAGTGCTTAGGAATGAAACACACCCTCTGTTACAGCTGAAGCAGCTGCAGAGGAGGTCTGACAAAGCTCCGCCCCTCACCTGACTCACCTGAGACAAACCAGGCAACAGTTTGTTCCTGTTCAGTTCTCAGAGAGAAGAGATGCAGCGACAGACAGACGGTAAGATTTACCTTCATTACAAAGCTGTGACTTCAACTGAGGGAGGACAGTTACAGGAGGGAGTACTGAAGTACTCAAGTACTGAAGTACTTCAACTACAACCTGCTGCTGACTGAAACACTCAGAGACTCACAGTGAAAGTAACTGAGGCAGCTTTCTACAGCAGGGAGGGAAACACAGCTGACTTCTTGTTGTAACGTGCTGTCTGCTGGGTTTTCAGCTTTAGAGACAAAATGGCTTCCAGATCAGAGGAGGATCTCTGCTGTCCAGTCTGTCAGGAGGTCTTCAGAGATCCTGTTGTTCTGTCATGTAGCCACAGCTTCTGTAAAGTCTGTCTGAAGAGCTGGTGGAGAGAGAAACAAGCACCTGAGTGTCCAGTTTGTAAGAAAATGTCTTTAATGGAAGAACCACCTCGTAACCTGGTGTTAAAGAACCTGTGTGAGGCCTTCTTACAGGAGAGAGATCAGAGAGCTTCAGAGGCTCTCTGCAGTCTGCACTCTGAGAAACTCAAACTCTTCTGTCTGGACCATCAGCAGCCAGTGTGTCTCGTCTGCAGAGATTCAGACCCGTCGATGAAGCTGCACGACAACACAAGAAGGAACTTCAGGAAACTCTGGAGCCCTTAAAGGAGAAGTTAAATGTTTGTGAACAAGTTAAAGTGAAGTTTGATCAAACAGCAGAACACATCAAGGTCCAGGCCCGACACACAGAGAGGCAGATTAAGGAGCAGTTTAAGAAGCTTCACCAGTTTCTAGAGGAGGAAGAGGAGGCCAGGATGGCTGCACTGAGGGAGGAAGAGGAGCAGAAGAGTCAGATGATGAAGGAGAAGATGGAGGCTCTGAGCAGAGAGATAGCAGCTCTTTCAGACACAGTCAGAGCCACAGAGGAGGAGCTGAGAGCTGAAGACGTCTCATTCCTGCTCAACTACAAGGCTGCAGTGGAAAGAGTCCAGCAGCGCCCCCTGCTGGATGATCCACAGCTGCCCTCAGGAGCTCTGATAGACCAGGCCAAACACCTGGGCAACCTGACCTTCAACATCTGGAACAAGATGAAGGACATGGTCTCCTACACTCCTCTGATTCTGGACCCAAACACTGCTCATCCAGAACTCATCCTGTCTGAAGATCTGACCAGTGTGAGACGAGGAGAGAGACAGCAGCTTCCTGCCAATCCAGAGAGGTTTGATGAATACTGGTCTGTCCTGGGCTCTGAGGGCTTTAACTCAGGGACTCACAGCTGGGTTGTCGAGGTTGGAGACAGTAAGGGCTGGTTTCTGGGTGTGTTAGCAGAGTCTGTCCAGAGGAAGGGAGACAACATAGGGTCTGGATTATGGACAATAATTTTCTCTCTAGGTAAATACTTCGCATGGTCGCCATCAGCTCCACGCACTGATCTCAGAGTCCAGAAGAAGCTCCAGAGGATCAGAGTGAATCTGGACTGGAACAGAGGAAAGCTGTCGTTCTCTGATCCTGATACTAACACAAACATACACACCTTCACACACACTTTCACTGAGAGGATGTTTCCAAACGTTTACACTGTGGATGAGCTGAAGCTGTCAGCAGTGAAGGTCTGTGTGACAGTGGAACAGAGCAGTTAGAGATAAAGAGGATGATTATATTCATGATGTTGTTGATTGCTTAAAGGGAAAAGTCTCTGAATTTAACCTGTTAAGCTGCACCTGTCCTCCTGCTGTCTCATTATTCCAAACATCTTTATTTTCCTTCACTTGTTGTTTTTTATTGTTTGCATTTTATTTTTCTTGTTATTTAGTTTGACAATCAGCTTTTTGTTTCTCCTGTCGGTCTTTTCAGATGTAAAATTATTTCACTGAGTTTCTTTGTTTGGTTCGTTTAGCCGTTTCCTTTTTTTAAATCCATACTGTGTTGTTTTCAATAGTTGTTCATGTTTTATTATTTTGACTCGTGTGTGTGGAGCCATGAAGACCAGCAGCCAGTTTGTGGAATCTGATGAGGGTTAATTAATTACAGGTGTGAAATCTTTACAAAATCTAAAATATAAGTTTTAAATGATCCAAAATATTTGTTGAAGTTTCAGTTTGATGTGATGAAGCTGAGATGATTCTGTCTGTCAAAGTGTTTCATTCAGTTTCATCAGTTGGTTTCTGCTGTTAGTCGTTTAGTCAGAGGAGGAAAACTAAAAGTAACAGAGATGTTCCTTTTAGTTGTTGGTGTTTTCACGCCTTTTTCCCTGTTTATTTCTATCTCCGTCTGTCTTTAGAGTTATTTCACTTTGTGTCTGATCTTTATATTTGTCTTGTTTTGCCTTTTATTGTTGACAAGAAAAAAAAGCAGTGAAAAAAGAATTCCCATCAGCCTCAGCTGGACTCTTTGTTTACTCCTAGCTAATAGCTAATTGTTAGCATGCTAACAGGCTAAACAAAGATGGAATAACATTATATAACATCAGGATGTTAGCGTTGTCATTGTGAGCGTGTTAGCCTCACAGAGCTGCTAGCACAGCTGTAAATGATGTAGCACAATGCTACAGCTACGTTATATAACGCGTTTTTCCACCCACCTGTTTTTATGTGTATTTTCAACTTTTGCAACAAAAAACTGAATAAAATGTTGAAAATCAAAAACAAGAGTTTCCTGCTGTGTGAGGTGTATTTCATATGTTGCAGTTATAAGAGGAACATGTGTGTTTAAAGTGACGTAATTCAATACCAGAATTTGTTCAGTGCAAATGTGGGTGAAATTAAATGTTTAAACCTATTAGTGATGCTTTGTTCAGTATTTACAGCCACAACAGACTGTTGATCTGATCGTCCTCTCAGTGTTTCTTTCAGCTTCATCTCTCTCAGATAGTTTCATGGTTGACAAATCGCCTTCAGTGCACATTTGACTTGTTTAAATAACAGTTTAATGATATAACAATCTATCACAGAGACCCTCAGCCCTAGTACAGCCAGGTACATGTTGTAAAACAGTAAATGACATGATCACCAGGATACATCACATACATTTACCCAGTAAGCGATAAACCAGAGGCCCTCAGTGAGTAACATTAATTACATGACTGTGTTTGGAGATGGTCCTCATGGAATTCCCATTACAATGTCAAGTAAACTCAGGACTTTCCCTCAGGAGACAGAGGTTTGAGTCCCGTGTGAAAGGAGGTCAAAGAATTTTAGTTCCCTAAAATTTTGTAGTTATTTTAACCCAAACCACCAGCTTTTCCTAAACCTGATGAATTTGTTCTGTTGGCTGAACCAAACCAAACTACCACCTTTTTTTACAAGGTTTTTTAAACGTCATGTGGTCTAATCTATCCATCCCTCCTTCTGCCATAGGGGTCATTAACTCTGGGGACATGTCCCCACCACTTTCTGAAATGGATAACCGTTGCAGTATTCAAGTCGGGAGGTGATGAAGGAGTGGATGAGGGTCTCTGCTACAGAATTGGAAAGCCACTGTCGGAGTCTGGAGGCAGTTTCAGTAGTGTTTTTGATGTGCTGTTGGAAGGAAAGGGTGGAGTCCATGATGACGCCCAGGTTGCGTGCTTGAGGGGATGCAGAGATTGAGCAGAGATCAGGCCTACATACTGTGTGTGCTGCCTCAGCAGGGACGATATTACTTGAGAAAAGTTGATCTGCAGGAGAAACAGATCTGAGATCAGCACAGACTGACTGAGAGCTGCACTGACTTGGATTCTGTCGTATTTAGATATTTTGAAATGTCACTGCTAGCTGAATTTTGTATTTCCTTTTCCTTTTACATAAATGAAAACATTTCCACCATAAATTGGTGCAGAAACTTTCACCAGAATGCAGGAAATTAACTGTTTAATGGTCAAAATTATCGGGGGGAGGACCCCCAGACACTCTGCGCTCGTGTATATTTCCACATTGAGGTTATCTTTAAAGCACTGTTTAATGATCTTTCTGTCTCCTTCTCATGAACCTAATATCGTGTCTCACGAGCTAAGTGTCTCTTCAAACCCCGAATCAGAGTCCCTTTGTCCACACCACTTTTCAGCACAAAGTGACGTCCTGGCCCTCTGCAGTCTCCTGTATCAGCTTTAAGCTTCGTCTGCAGATAAATTCATTGAGCCTGAGTGTCGAAGATGACTTTCTGGGATTCGGCTGACTGATGACTTTTCTCTGTTTTAGAGAAACAAAACCCAGGAGGTTTGTCTGTCCCGGTGAGACCCCCTCTGTCTGTCTTCCTGTGTAAATAAGAGTCTATCATAGACAGATATTTTGTGGGTGAAGTGGGTCGGGTTGTCTCGAAATGGGCGGGGCTTTAACGGTATGTTATTTTAAGCATGCAATTTATATGGGTTTATCAGAAATCGTTATATTTATTGCTGATTAGAAAACTATTTACATGACAGCATCAGCATTGAGCTTCAGATCAATGGTTTTGTTCACAATAACAAACAAACTATACACAGAACAAGTTTTGCAACAATGAATACAACATATGCGGTTGCAATTATGAAGTAAAACGTATTGAAGAGTTTTCATACTCAACATAACTTTCTTTTTTAACTTTAAATTTTTTATGAACGCTAACCTGCTCCCAGCAGGTTATGTTCCAGAAAGAGATAAACTTCTGTGAAAACGCTGCCTACTGACCAATCAGCTCACTGACATCACCATCTGTAGGAAATCCCACAGACTGTTTTAGCCAATAGGCTGCTTTCTGTTTGCACCGTGATGTGGAGAAACTCTTGACTATGGCGATCCTACAGAGACTGATTAAAAGCCTCAGGCTAATGTTGCCTACAGGTTTTTACAGTACAGCAGGATCAGCCTACTTACTGCCTTTAAATGTTTTTAATATTTTTTATTTGCTCCCAGTCCGTTTCACACAGCCTGACGCAGACATTAAAATAAATGGATTTTATTTTTCTTATGAGAGGCTGAATATGATGAACAGTTTGGTATTGAAATACCTGCTAAATTTTAATATGTCTATTTAGGTTAGTAAAGCTTTCTAAGGCCGACTACAGAGACTCAAGTCATGTTCCGATGTGATGTGGGCGCTAAAGGTGGGACGGTGAGTTTTCAGCAGCCTAAATGTTCAGATTCAGTCTTTCAAACATTATTTGAGCTCATTTTATGGCATGAAGGGATTTTTCCGTTTCATTGCTTTATGAAGTTAATTTAGAAAAATGTTTGGAACACTTTTGAGTGTGTTAAATAAATCTCATTTTTGAAGTGGCGACAAGTTTTTTTGTTTTTTTTTAAAGTGAGGGAGAACGGTCGAAGTCTTTTTAATGTGAAACGCCGACACACAGCCGAAGCTGAAAGAATAAGGCTGATATTTTCTGCAGACTCATAAGAACACTTTTTATCAACGCATTATTATAGACTACTGTTCATTTAGACATTCACACTGTCTGCGATTTTCTGTCTCCCTCGCACAGTCAGCTACGCTAATAACGATTTTTTTCAATCCGACCCCTACAGATGTTAGTTACAGATATTGACTCATATTACTTGTATATGATACTTCGTACTTCGGCAAAATGCTTTATCCGGTACCGGATACTCGTTTCAGCCGGTATACTGACTCAACTCTACTATTCACACAAGCTGGACATTTCCATGACTGACTCCTTTTCTGGCAACAAGTTATAGTTCACACTACTGGAGGGAGCTGTGGAGCTTTTTGTGCTAGTTTAACAACTTTAAGTCTCCGCATATGGTCCGGCGACCCCGAAGTGAGTATGTAGGGTTTAAAATCTCACTTTGTTTGGGAAAGTGGGGGGTTACGTTCTCTTTGAAGTTCAACTTGTGTCATTATAAATGGTTGGCTGGAGCATTATATGTGTACACTGCTGCTTTGATATTCTGTTATGCATCCTAATCTATCCTCTCAAGGTGGCGGCATTACTTTTACCAGCAGGAACGTGCGTGGTTTGGGGCATGTGCTGAAGCGAGCTAAAGTGTTCTCTCATTTAAAGTCTCTATGAGCTGATATCATGTACTTACAAGAAACACATATCAGACCCACTAAAGACAAGTTGCTCAGGTAGCTGCGCCAATCAGGTTTTTCAATCTACGTTTTCAAATAAAGCCAGGGTTCAGCCCGTTCAGGCATCTCTCTACTATTAGTGACCCAAATGGCCGATACATTCTGGTGACGGGCTACATTTATTCATTTCATGTTACACTCCTTAATGTTTACGGTCTGAATATTGATGATCCAGCCTTCTTCCGTAAGATATTTAGCTTAGTGCCTGACCTCTCAAATACACATTTAATTATAGGAGGCGATTTCAACTGTGTGCTTGATAATAGTCTGGACAGGTCAGTCCAGCCCAGTCAACCGCTGGCCTCCTTAGCAGTCTTAAATAACCTTATGACCACCACAAATCTGGTTGATATCTGGAGACTGGTACATCCTACGGACAGAGATTATTCTTTTTTCTCCCAAATGCACAAATCTTTTTCGAGAATAGATTATTTTTTGCTTGACTCTAAATTGATATCTAATGTACTCGCATCAAAGTGTCACAATATTTTAATTTCCGACCACTCTCCTATTACATTGGTCCTTGATTTCAATCATAAGATACGACATTATAACTGGCGACTTACCCCATCACTGCTTTCTGATGCAACATTCTTCCAATTCATATCAGCTAAGATTTCTGAGTTTTTGGATACTAATGACAACACAGAGGTCACCGATTCTACATTGTGGGAAACTTTTAAAGTTGTGCTTTGAGGCCACGTAATCTCCTTCGAATGCCCATTAAAAGAGGAACGTTGGAAGCGCCTCTTTGAAATTGGTATAGGTATAGGAATGGCTTTTTAAGGCGGGTGCCCTTTGCTTGGATGCGGAGAAGGCATTTGATCAGGTGGAATGGGCCTATATGTTGAAGGTACTGGAAGAATTCGGGTTTGGTAGCCAATTTGTCTCGTGGATCAAAATATTATATGCTCAACTTTTCTTCCTCCATTCTTACAAATCAAGAAAGATCAACACTATTTTTACTTCATTGCGGGACACACCAGGGCTGTCCTCTTAGCCCATTGCTCTTTGCCATTGCTATGGAGCCCCTCGCCATCAGTATTAGGAACCATCCTTCCATTGAACCCATCCGACTGGGGAATGTTGATCATCACATCTCTCTTTATGCTGATGATGTTGTTCTCTTCCTGTCGCAACCTGAGCAGTCCATTCCCGTGTTGCTAAATCTTATAAATTCATTTGGTGAAATTTCGGGATATACAATCAATTGGCAGAAGAGTGAATTTATTTCATTGGGTGCTAAACTTTGTGCATGAATTTCTCCATTCTCTCCCTTTTAAAGTCACAGATGTACTGAAATATCTTGGAGTAGTTCTGCCAAAAGACCCAAAATTGATCTTTAAGATAAATTTCCTTGGGAAATTGGATAAACTTAGGGGGGGCGTTGAAAAGTGATG
Organism: Lepomis macrochirus; assembly: GCA_024633595.2. Taxonomy (NCBI): domain Eukaryota; kingdom Metazoa; phylum Chordata; class Actinopteri; order Centrarchiformes; family Centrarchidae; genus Lepomis; species Lepomis macrochirus. The sequence goes on along the minus strand of JALXJV020000004.1, from coordinate 3,837,675 downwards.
GATAAATGCTATAAAAATGGTGTACAAAGTGGAAGTGTCTGCCGAGACTCCCCCTGGGTTGCCATTGAAATGAGTGATGTTAAAAATGGCTCCCTTCCAGCACTACTTTTCTCGGAACCCCAATCGCCTGTAAATACTAAGATAGATAACATAATAATTTGCAATTGTCTAAAAATATGGCAACAAATCAAAAGTACCTAACTTTGATTCTCTACCGGAGGAAAGGGAGATTTATAAGCTTCTGTGTGGCCCACCTGAAGCCAAGAAACTGGTTTTGCAATTTGTCAGTATATTTACTGAGCAGGTCAATTGTGCAACACGTTCACTGAAAAACGCCTGGAAGGCAGAACTAGGGATGCAGATTGTGGATGAGGTTTGGGAGAGGGGCCTTGGCAGGATCTATTCTTGTTCTATCAATGTTAGACATCAATTAATTCAATTTAAGGTTATGCACAGACTTCATTACTCTAAGATTAAAGTGCACAGGATTTTCCCTGTCATTTCTCCTCTGTGCGACCGCTGTAAAGCTGCAGAAGGCCTCTTTGGCCCACCATTTCTGGACATGCCCCGAGCTATACAATTTTTGGTGCGACATATTTAAGTGGTTCTCTGACATGTATGGCTGTGTGTTTGGTCCTGATCCAGAGATTGCATTGTTTGGGTTTTCTCTCTCTCAACTAAACCAAAGCGTCTCTGTGCAAAGCACTATTATGTATGGAACGGTGATCGCAAAGAAGGTGATCTTAAGACTCTGGAAATCGGACACTGTGCCTCAGTTTAAAACCTGGCTCACTGAGCTCACCAGCATTTTACATACTGAAAAGATTTGAAATAGTATGATGGACAGTCTTAGCAAATTCTCTGATATATGGCAGCCATTTCTGGATAATCTTGCCCGGTGTGGCATTGCACTTGGCCCAGGGTAAACTCTATAGTGTGCCATTCACCTTTCTTTCTGAGTACATTAATGTTAAAAGATGTTGTCAGTGTTACAGCAGTGTAGTCATTATCCTCTCTTTTTTTTAAATAATTTGCCCTGCCCTTTACTGTCTTTGTTTTTTTATATTTGTTTTGTTTTTTGGTTACGTGTCTATTTTGATTGTTATGGTTTTTGTATGTATTTGCCCCTTCTTATTATGGAAAATTTCAATAAAAATACTGTCCAAAAAAAAAAAAAAAGCGAAAGCAGAACCATGGCTCAGGGTGGTGCAGCCATCTGCCTCGACCGGTAAAAGAGCAACAGAGAGAGAGAGAGAGAAGGGAGGCGACCTACACATAGAGGTACAGACAGCAAAGGTAATGTTACTATAGACTGAATAAAAAATGGTACAGACAGATATTTATAGTAATGTTAATGATAATAAGTAGTAAGGTACTATGAGCTCTTTAAGATAAGATGGTGCCTGACCATTAAGAGCTTTGTATGTGAGAAGAATTTTAAATTCTATTCTGGATTTTACAGGAAGCCAATGCAGGGAAGACAGGAGAAATATGATCTCTTTTACTTGTTCCTGTCAGAACACGTGCTGCAGCATTCTTGATCAGCTGAAGAGTCTTAATGGACTTTTTATATAATAAGAAATTTCAGTAATCCAGCCTAGAAGTAACAAATGCATGGACTAGTTTTTCTGCATCATTTTTAGACAAAATGTTACTGATTTTTGCAATATTACGTAGATGCTTAGGCCCCAGGACAATAACTTCAGTTTTATCTGAGTTTCACATTAGAAAATTACAGGTCATCCAGGTTTTAACATCCTGAAGACACATTTGAAGCTTAGCTAACTGAGGAGTTTCATCTGGCTTGATCGATAGATATAACTGAGTATCATCTGCATAACAATGAAAGTTTATGGAGCGTTTTCTGATAATATTGCCTAAATGAAGCATATATAAGTTGAAGTGAAGTGAAGTGAAGATCCGAGTGACCAGCTGATGTTCCCACGTCTTCAAGATGTTTTAACACATCACTTACAAGATAGTGCTAAAATAACATATATAGAGGGACTGAAAACATAAAACCCACTATTTATTCAATATGTTAAATCACATATTGAATAAATAGAAAGTGAATGAAAGCCACACTGACATGAGTATGTTTGGGTTCAGGAGTTGTTTGTTTAATGTCAAACAGGATTTACAGGATGTTCTGAAAAGTGCCGGCACAATAAACTGCAGCTTCAGCCTTTGTCAGGCTGAGACGTCCGCCTTAAAGCTGAGACTAAAGCTGAGACATCCGCCTTAAAGCTGAGACGTCCACCTTAAAGAGAATGACTCCTCTGACTAAACGACTAACGGCAGAATCCAACTAATGAAACTAAATGAAAAAGTTTGACAGACAGAATCATCTCGGCAATTTGTATAATATTTTAAATCATTTAAACGTAGGTGATATTTACGCTGTCCACTTTTTGAAACAGCTTTGAAAATGAGCTTGTAACAAGAAATGTTAATAACAAATGAAAATGCTTTGAAAAAGGTTTATTTGCAAATTGAGAAAACCTCAAAAGCAATTTAAATATATTAGAAACAAAAGTGCATTGTCTGATAAAAGGAACTTAAGCTTAAAAAATAGATAAACTTCTTAACACTGTTTCTTTTGGCCAAGATTTCCATCCTCTCCTTGTGAACATGACAAAAGCGGTAAAACTAAATCATAGCTGCACATGTGCTGACTCAGCAGGGACAATATTACATTTAGCTACAGGAGAAACGTGTGAACGCAAAACAGAGTGACACTGAGAGCTGCTCTGCATATACTCTTATATTCTGTTAGTTTTACATTTTGAATTGTCACCTGCTGCCTGCATGAATAAAAAAAATACTCTAGTATATATTGTCATAAGTCACTTTGGATCAAAGCGCCAAATGAGTAAATGTAAAAACATTTCCTTCATAAATTGGTGCAGAAAATGTCAACAGAATGCAGGAAATGAAGTGTTTAATGCTCAAAACTTTTGGAGGGGGAAGACCCTAGCACCCACGCCCATATTAAGAATCTTCAAAATAGCGTTAAAATATCGTCTCATCTCGTGAGCTGAGTGTATCATCACACCCCCTAATGTGAGCCTTAGTGTTCCCACCACTGTTCAACACAGTGTTGCAATTAAAACATAAATGTTTTATATTTTGTAAAGATTTGACATTCATATGAAAAGGCCGACAGGAGAAACAAAAAGCTGATTGTCAAACTAAATAACAAGAAAAACAATTAAAAAACAACAAGTGAAAGAAAATAAAGATGTTTGGAATAATGAGACAGCAGGAGGACAGGTGCAGCTTAACAGGTTAAATTCAGAGACTTTTCCCTTTAAGAAATCAACAACATCATGAATATAATCATCCTCTTTATCTCTAACTGCTCTGTTCCACTGTCACACAGACCTTCACTGCTGACAACTTCAGTTCATCTATAGTGCTAATGTATGGAAACATCCTCTCAGTGAAAGTGTGTGTGAAGGTGTGTATGTTTGTGTTAGTATCAGGATCAGAGAACGACAGCTTTCCTCTGTTCCAGTCCAGATTCACTCTGATGCTATGGGGCTTCTTCTGAAGGCTGAGATCAGTGGATGGAGCTGGTGGTGACCATGTTAAGTATTGACCTCCAGAGAACATTATGGTCCATAATCCAGACCATATGTCTCCCTTCCTCTGGACAGAGTCTGATGACACACCCAGTGACCAGTGTCTAATGTCTCCAACCTCGACATTCCAGCTGTGAGTCCCTGAGTTAAAGCCCTCAGAGCCCAGGACAGACCAGTATCCATCAAACCTCTCTGGATTGTCAGGAAGCTGCTGTCTCTTTCCTCCTCTCACACTCGTCAGATCTTCAGACAGAATGAGTCCTGCATGAGCAGTGTTTGGGTCCAGAATCAGAGGAGTGTAGGAGACCATGTCCTTCATCTTGTTCCAGATGTTGAAGGTCAGGTTGCCCAGGTGTTTGGCCTGGTCTATCAGAGCTCCTGAGGGCAGCTGTGGATCATCCAGCAGGCGGCGCTGCTGGACTCTTTCCACTGCAGCCTTGTAGTTGAGCAGGAATGAGACGTCTTCAGCTCTCAGCTCCTCCTCTGTGGCTCTGACTGTGTCTGAAAGAGCTGCTATCTCTCTGCTCAGAGCCTCCATCTTCTCCTTCATCATCTGACTCTTCTGCTCCTCTTCCTCCCTCAGTGCAGCCATCCTGGCCTCCTCTTCCTCCCTCTAGAAACTGGTGAAGCTTCTTAAACTGCTCCTTAATCTGCCTCTCTGTGTGTCGGGCCTGGACCTTCATGTGTTCTGCTGTTTGATCAAACTTCACTTTAACTTGTTCACAAACCTTTAACTTCTCCTTTAAGGGCTCCAGAGTTTCCTGAAGTTCCTTCTTGTGTTGTCGTGCAGCTTCATCGATGGGTCTGAATCTGTGGTTGCTGTGTTTTTCTGAATCTCTGCAGATGACACACACTGGCTGCTGATGGTCCAGACAGAAGAGTTTGAGTTTCTCAGAGTGCAGACTGCATAGAGCCTCTGAAGCTCTCTGATCTCTCTCCTGTAAGAAGGCCTCACACAGGTTCTTTAACGCCAGGTTACAAGGTGGTTCTGACCTTGAAGAACTTGAAGCCATTTTGTCTCTGAAGCTGAAAACCCAGCAGACAGCACGTTACAACAGGACGTCAGCTGTGTTTCCCTCCCTGCTGTAGAAAGCTGCCTCAGTTACTTTCACTGTGAGTCTCTGAGTGTTTCAGTCAGCAGCAGGTTGCAGTTGAAGTACTTTAGTACTTGAGTACTTCAGTACTCCCTCCTGTAACTGTCCTCCCTCAGTTGAAGTCACAGCTTTGTAATGAAGGTAAATCTTACCGTCTGTAGTTGCGTCTCTTCTCTCTGAGAACTGAACAGGAACAAACTGTTTCCTGCTTTGTCTTGGGTGATGTCATGTGAGGGGCAGAGCTCTGTAAAGCCACTGATGCGTCATCTTAAGGGATTTCATCACCCACCCTGGAATCACCGTTTCTCACAATCCACTCACTGATTTGTCACTGGCTGGCACCACAACAAAACAGCTGTTATTTTGCTTTCATTTTTCTTTTCTTATAATCTGTTCTGCCCAGCAGCCTGGTATAGAGTATGATGAGCTGGATACCATATTGTGCCAGACGGATTTTACTTTAACAAGAGAGTTTTAATATACTCCTTTGTTTTATTGTTTATTTAATTATGTATTCATTTGTCACCAGGCCGCACAGGTCTGGTCCGTCGAGGCCCCTGACCTTCACCGCCACCCATGTGGCAGCGCACCCTACCCCTGTGGATCGTCTGATGGATGGTGGGTCCAAAGGATGGAGAGGGGGGTGCCATGTAGCTTCTTAGGACTGTGCTCGCCGACGAGCCCTACCTCTGGGCCTGGCTCCAGACGGGGGCTTCCTCCGGGCAGGGGCTCTCTTCATCTTCCTCTTCCTCTTCCTCATTCTAACATTGAGGTCTTTGTGAACCAAACATTGAGGTGTTTGTGCCAATTACAGGGGTATCACACTTCTCAGCCTCCACGGTAAAGTCTACTCCAGGGTGCTGGAACGGAGGGTTCGGCCTATTGTCGAACCTCAGATCGAAGAGGAACAATGCGGTTTTCGTCCTGGTCGTGGAACAACTGAGCAGCTCCTTACTCTCACAAGGATCTTGGAGCGTGCTTGGGAGTATGCCCATCCAGTCTACATGGACATGGACACGGAGGCAGACATGGGGATGGGGGGCACAAACAGACAACATAGAGAAAGGAAAACACCAGCAAGAGAATGGAGAGGGAGGGCTTGGGGCAGAGAAAAAACAACAAACAAACAAAGAGACAACCAGCTGAAAAGCAGCAATAAAACAACTGAGAGAGAAATGAAAAGGAGAAACAGTCAAGCAAAATAAACAGCACAGCCATGAGAGCTGTTAACCATTTTTAGAATTTTGTAATTTTGAGTCTGTATTAATGTATATTGTCTGCTATGTAGCAGAAGGGAGTTACAAAACTCAATTTCACTCTAACTTGTTTGTCAGGCGTCCCGGCCCTTCCTCTGGGTTTCTCTTTGGAGAAGCTGTTACCTGTATTCTTGGACTTTGGATTATTGCCTGTTCTCTTCAGATCTGTTTCCTTCATGTTTGGACTGCTTACTTGTTTTGGACTCTGGCCTGCCTCCTCTCTACGTAAGCTTACTCCTACTTGTTTCATTTAAATACAACTACATAAACTGATCCTGCTGCGCCTGGGTGTTCAGATAAAATGATTCATAGCACCAGGTCCCTCAGGTCATACATGTCTCTGATCACCGGAGACAGCTGATTCGCGCTGTGCTTCAGGGTGGATGGGGAGACACAGGCTGTGTTCGAAATGGAAGGCAGTTGCCTCGCTGCCTCGATACCATCGATACAGCTGCTTCGGAAGGAATCAATTTCAAGTGACGGCAGCTCTGTTTACATTTGTTTCGAACAGCCTTCTATAGCAGCACTTACGGCAACGTGTGACGTCAGTACGCCGTCTTGCGTCTCTTCTGGCTGTCAGAAGAGACACACCTCTGATTTGGAAGCCATTGTGTCTCTGAAGCTGAAAACCCAGCAGACAGCATGTTACAACAGAAAGTCAGCTGTGTTTCCCTCCCAGCAGGTAGTGTTTATTGCTGTTCATGGCTTTTGGATAAAAACAGTTTTTCAATCTGTTTGTTCATGTCCTGAACAATCTGCCTGGGAGGCCAGTTCAAACAGAGTGTCAGGGGTGGGTTGTGCTTTTATGAGGCAGTGGGAATTATGACAGAAAGATTTTAATACAGAAATTGTCTATATTTGGCAACAAGGAGGAGAAACTGAAACTGTCAGCCAGTTGGATCTTCTGGAAGCAGTCGGCTGGTTGAAGCTCCAGTCACACTTTAACATTGACAGAAGAAGTACTCCGATCTGTTACTTCAGTGAAAGTAGTAAAATCTCAATATAGTAAAAGTCCTGCATTTAAAATCTTATTTAAGTGAAAGTACAAAAGTAACAGCATCAAAATATACTTAACCTTACCAAAAGTAAAAGTACTCTTTATTCCCGTCCCGGCTTTCAAAAAGATTCAAAAAGAAGGATCATGCATTAAATCCCTTCAAAATAATATCATGTTGTTTGGTCCTATGTCCATGCAGCAGATTGAACTACTCCACACTAACTTTACTCAGCATTCAGAATGAGTATGAGAGGAGAGGGTGAGAGAAGAGTCACTGTTACAAAGGCAGCATGACAGAGCTCTTCAATCTCCATTTTCCCTTTGGTTTTTGTTGTATCACAAAACCCTAAACATCTTAGATGAGGTTAGATGAGGTCACTTTACAAGAAGGAATGTTGTGCTGCTATTTTTATTGACCCGGCCAAAGGGTTGGGGTTTGCTAGTTACTTCACTGAAAGTGTAAGGTCCCAACATCTGCTGTCTAATCCCCTAGCTTTCACCAAAGGAGTACCACAAGGCTCAATTTCAGGTCCAACACGTTTTTTAATACATAAATAACATACCGCAAAGTGTGGGAAGTGGGGTTAACCCTTATCCACAGATGATACCATATGCAGATGATACCATTTTATATTCAACTGGCCCCTTCCCTGAAAAGGTTTTGAGCAGTCTATAATAATGAGTCCTACTGACTTTGCAACTAAGAAATATTTGAGACCATGACCTGCAGCACATTCTTTTTATAAAGAATGTCTTTCTAATAATTCTACAAATCCTAAACAGTTCTGGAACAGTTTAAAAGCCGTAATAAACACTCAAGACAAAGGTCCCATTAATCAATTAAGAGATAATCTCTGACTCTTCATCTATTGCCAAAGTGTTCTGTCAGCATTTTTCTTCTGTCTGCTCTGACCCAATACTGAATTTGTTTTATTCTTGATGTTTTAAGAATATTTCACCTTGTTACAGTACCTTTTTCCTTTAGGAAAATAAGACCTACTTAACTTCTAAATGCTATCAAACAACTAAGTTGAAGCAGTGGTGCAGGACTTGATGTGATTGAATCCAGATATAATAAATTAGGTTCTCATATTCTCATGTTTCCACTAGCTGACCTGTTTAATATGTCTTTGTCTTCTTCTGAGTTACCACGTATCTGGAAATATTCACGCATTACTCCACTCTACAAAGGTGGTGAGAGTCTTGATCCTAATAATTACAGACCTATATCATTTGAGAAACTAATGTTTAATCAGTTATCACAGTATCTTAAGACCAGTAACATCGTGTCACCATTTCAATCCAGTTTTAGACCTAATCATTCAACAACTACTGCTCTTTTAAAACATAATAATAATGTGTGTTCAGCATCTGATACTGGCAGTCTTACAGGGGCTATTTTTATTGATCTCAAAAAAGCTTTTGATTTGGTGGATCACTATCTACTTTTAGATAAGCTCTATGCAATTGGTTTATCTCGATTGTCGCAAATTCACATCAAACCTTTTCCTGTCAGACTGCAGCTGAGGTAGCATATGTATTCCCCCAATGCCTGTTTGCACGACATACCTGGAAACCTTTTGCAAGCACTGGGTTCTCTTTTATGCCTGTTGTTGCTAATTTGCGTCATACTTAATTTATTTTTTATTTTCTTAATTGTAAATAAATTCAGGCATCAGTTAATGATCTGCCTTTATTCTGTTCCATTTTCTCTACAAGAGCGGCATCAACCTTCTATGGACCAACCAATTTATGCATTCAAGACAACACGTGAGTTTCAATTTAATCGTCCATATTAGTGGGAACAATGAGGCCGCGCTTTTGATGCACAGAGGTGTTCGATGCGGGGCTGCACTCCAGAGAGAAGTAAACGCAAATCGTCCTCCACCTGCAGCCTTGATCTGTATTTGTTTTTAATCAGGGTCAGTGCTGACTAAACTGACTCACTTGGCACCCCCCAGGGGAGGCGGCGCGCCTCACCTATTGAAAACCGCTGGTCTAAACCATACTTATTGCAAATCCAAACTGTTCTTTTATCAGATTTTAGTACCTTACCTTTAATCCTGAAACTGGATTACACTTAGCGTCCGAAAAAAAATTGCCACACATTGATATTGCTATTTTTTGGCTATGCCAATGTTGTTTACCAAAATGCAACTAAATCTAAAATCTACCTAAATTCAGCATTCAATAATCTCTGTAGATTTCCTTATGGATGTTCCTATAATAATGTATAACTCACTATCTACCACAGTTTCTGGTACCATCCATCGCCATCTGCTTATCCGGCGTACAGGGTCGCGTGGGCCTGGAGCCAATCTCTGTTTAAATTGGGCGAAAGGTGGGGTACACCAGTCCATCGCAGGGCCACGCACATAGATAACCACTGACACTCACACTTTTTTAGAGACTTCAATTACCCTAGCCTGCATGTCTTTCTCCACACAGAAAGGTTGGGGCAACCTGGGTTTGAACCCATGACCTTCTTGCTGTGAGGCGACAATGCTAACCGCTGCACCGCCCACGTACCGTGTCCTTAAATATATAATGTTAGGCATTCTACACAATACTTATTTTTCACTCCTAGTCAAAAAAGCAATAGGAGGTTTTGTTCATGTCTTATTATTGTAATATGTTTGATTTGTCTTTTGTTCTGTATTGTATTGTATATTAGGACCCCTCGAAAACGCGATTATCTCAAGGGATTTATCCTATTCAGTAAACTTGTACAACAAGTCCACCTTAAATGGAGTGACTCCTCCTCTGACTAAACGACTAACAGCAGAATCCAACTGATGAAACTGAATGAAACACTTTGACAGACAGAATCATTTTGGCTTCATAACAACAAATTAAAAGTTGTGCAAATGTATTTCATCATTTAAAACATATTTTTTATTTTGTAAAGATTTCACATGTTATTAATTAATCCTCATCTGCGTCCACAAAGTGGTTGCTGGTCTTCATGGCTCCACATACACAAGACAACAATAACGACGCAATGTGGATAAAAAAGAAACGGCTAAACCAACCAAACTTAAATGAAAAGGCTGAAAGGAGAAACAAAATGCTTATTGTCAAACTAAATAACAAGAAACAGAAAATACAAACAATAAAAAACAATTGAAAGAAAATACAGATATGTTTGGAATAATTAAACAGCAGGAGGACAGCTGCAGCTTAACAGGTTAAATTCAGCGCAATGGATAAGACTGTGCCATTGGTGTGAGAGACCTGGGTTCAGTCCCCCACTGTGACCCATCCACCATTGTGTCCCTGAGCAAGACACTTAACTCCTCGTTGCTCCAGAGGCGTGCGACCTCTGACATGAATAGCAATTGTAAGTCGCTTTGGACAAAAGCGTCAGCTAAATAAATAAATGTAATGTAATGTTTTGGCTGCCTGTACTACTGCAAAGCAAGTGGTTTGGTTAGCTACATGTTCATAATAAAATATAAAGGCAACAAGAGTGGCTACGAAGCAAGCTGATATTTGAAAGTGATCTTGAAAATGAGTTCATTGAAATTTAAAAAAGGAAAATAACTGTATTAAACAGAAATAGCTAAATGAATCAACAAGCACAGCAAATTGCATTCCCTAAAAATAATGTTGCTCAGCTGTTTCTAACCTGATGAACAACAGATTAAATAAATTATTAAATATATTACACTTTTACTTCAGTAGGTTTGTCTTTTTTTTCTTTTACTTGATTAAATTTTTATGGGAGTAATTGTCCTTTTTATTGGGTAAAGATTTTGAGTAGATACCTGACACTGGCCAGCGGCACAATACCAGGTCTGACATGGTGAACATGAGACAGACAGCTGAGCTGAGGGCAATAGCAGCACTTTAAGAGAATTAGAGAGGAGTTTCTAGTTTTGAAAATGTATTTTAAAGCTCATTTAGTTATGTACTGTACTTGCATAACATTCTGAAAAATGCAGGAATAAAGGTCTGTAAAGACCCAGAGGCCCGACAAATGCTTTGTCTGGAGAGCGGGCTGACCAGGGACAGACTCCTTATCTCCCCTCTCCAGTCTATTCTCCATCTTCTGTCACTGCAAAGACCCTCTTTGAGCCAGACTAATAAATACAACCTGTTTTCAAAAGTCATTAGAAATGAGCATTTAAGTGCTTTATTTAAAAAAAAATGGAGGTGTATGCACCCGAACCCCCCTAGACCGTCTGTGTCCCCTCCAGATTCAAAGTCGCTCCTACGCCCCTGGAATCATCTCGACTTAATCACATCAAACTATAATTTTACAAATATTTTCAATCATTTAAAACCTAGACAACCAATCCAACATCTGGACACACCTTTCCAATCCATGTTTTTTCTTTTCTTGTTTTCTTGGCTAAACCAACCAAACATAAAGAAACTCAGTGAAATCATTATACATATGAAAAGGCCGACAGGAGAAACAAAAAGCTGATTGTCAAACTAAATTACAAGAAACAGAAAATGCAGACAATAAAAAACAACAAGTGAAGGAAAATAAAGATTTGTTTGGAATAATGAGACAGCAGGAGGACAGGTGCAGCTTAACAGGTTAAATTCAGAGACTTTTCCCTTTAAGAAATCAACAACATCATGAATATAATCATCCTCTTTATCTCTAACTGCTCTGTTCCACTGTCACACAGACCTTCACTGCTGACAGCTTCACTTTATCTACAGTGCTAATGTATGGAAACATCCTCTCAGTGAAAGTGTGTGTGAAGGTGTGTATGTGTGTGTTAGTATCAGGATCAGAGAACGACAGCTTTCCTCTGTTCCAGTCCAGATTCACTCTGATCCTCTGGGGCTTCTTCTGCACTCTGAGAACAGCGGATGAAGCTGATGGTGACCCTGCTGAGTATTTACCTTTAAAGAACCCTATTCTCCATAATCCAGACCGTATGCCTCCCTTCCTCTGGACAGACTTTGCTGACACACCCAGTAACCAGACTGTACTGTCTCCAACCTCGACATCCCAGCTGTGAGTCCCTGAGTTAAAGCCCTCAGAGCCCAGGACAGAGCAGAGTTCATCAAACCTCTCTGGATTATCAGGAAGCTGCTGTCTCTCTCCTCCTCTCACACTGGTCAGATTTTCAGACAGGATGAGTCTTGGATCAGCAGTGTTTGGGTCCAGGATCAGAGGAGTGTAGGAGACCATGTCCTTCATCTTGTTCCAGATGTTGAAGGTCAGGTTGCCCAGGTGTTTGGCCTGGTCTATCAGAGCTCCTGAGGGCAGCTGTGGATCATCCAGCAGGGGGGCGCTGCTGGACTCTTTCCACTGCAGCCTTGTAGTTGAGCAGGAATGAGACGTCTTCAGCTCTCAGCTCCTCCTCTGTGGCTCTGACTGTGTCTGAAAGAGCTGCTATCTCTCTGCTCAGAGCCTCCATCTTCTCCTTCATCATCTGACTCTTCTGCTCCTCTTCCTCCCTCAGTGCAGCCATCCTGGCCTCCTCTTCCTCCTCTAGAAACTGGTGAAGCTTCTTAAACTGCTCCTTAATCTGCCTCTCTGTGTGTCGGGCCTGGACCTTCATGTGTTCTGCTGTTTGATCAAACTTCACTTTAACTCGTTCACAAACCTTTAACTTCTCCTTTAAGGGCTCCAGAGTTTCCTGAAGTTCCTTCTTGTGTTGTCGTGCAGCTTCATCGACGAGTCTGAATCTGTGGTTGCTGTGTTTCTCTGAATCTTTGCAGGAGACACACACTGGCTGCTGATGGTCCAGACAGAAGAGTTGGAGTTTCTCAGAGTGCAGACTGCAGAGAGCCTCTGAAGCTCTCTGATCTCTCTCCTGTAAGAAGGCCTCACACAGGTTCTTTAACACCAGACTAACAGGTGGTTCTGACCTTGAAGATCTTCTCTTACAAACTGGACACTGGCGTGCTTGTTTCTCTCCCCACCAGCTCTTCAGACAGACTTTACAGAAGCTGTGGCTACATGACAGAACAACAGGATCTCTGAAGACCTCATGACAGACCGGACAGCAGAGATCCTCCTCTATTCTGGAAGCCATTTTGTCTCTGAAGCTGAAAACACAGCAGACAGCACGTTACAACAGGAAGTCAGCTGTGTTTGCCTCCCTGCTGTAGAAAGCTGCCTCAGTTACTTTCACTGTGAGTCTCTGAGTGTTTCAGTCAGCAGCAGGTTGCAGTTGAAGTACTTCAGTACTTGAGTACTTCAGTACTCCCTCCTGTAACTGTCCTCCCTCAGTTGAAGTCACAGCTTCGTAATGAAGGTAAATCTTACCGTCTGTCTGTCGCTGCGTCTCTTCTCTCTGAGAACTGAACAGGAACAAACTTTCCTGGTTTGTCTCAGGTGAGTCATGTTAGGGGTGGAGATTTGTCAAATCTCCTCTGCAGGTGCTTCCCCTGTAACACCTGTAAAACCTGTTTTTCATTCCTAAGATATGTAGACTGATAGTGTGCAGCAGGCTGTTGCAGCAGCTGTGTTTATGTTCAGAGTAGATTGATTGAGGTTCGCGTTCAAATATAACTTAGTAAAATCCCAGGTCTCTGGGAATGGGGTAACTTGGAATATTGTTGGAGTATGTCCATGAGAGGTATATTGGGTCAGACGATTTTCTCTTCATGTAAACACTGACTCTGAGTGAATGAGAATCAGTGATTCTGCCAGCAGTGAAATCAGGAGTAGCTCTTCTCCCTGTGCCTCTAGTCCCTTTTTCTCAGAGGACTCTGAGGACTTGCCTAACAGACGGTTGTTGAATTCATTCCTGTCCCCATACAGTTCATCACCACCAGGGTGCGAATTATATAGTGACGACTGGTGGGGTCAACTTTTTTTCCAGGTCAAAAAAGGAAACCTAGAACAGGGCAGTAGCGGCCTTCAGTAAACTAAAACATTACAATTTCCTTGCTTTTTAACCAATGTCATCAGTCTGTAGATGATAATAAATTACACCAAGTCTTGGGTGCCACATACCACACTAGAACCAAAGACACTAACAAAAAATTCAGTCTGCATTATCATCTGTAATTCCTAATTCTTATAATGGTAAGTTTCAATTTTTTAGCAAATATCTCCCTTCCTCTTGCTCATGTTGACTGTGAATCAAATGTAATCTGCATCCAATAAGCAGTCTTCCCACATTGTTATTGGGGGAATTTTTGGGAATTCCAGAGTGAAAACAAATATCAAGACCCCCCCAATCGCCTCCGTAATTCTAACCATTATCAACACTGTCTTTGCGGTTGTTGATAAGGAGACAGAATTTATCGGTAAAAGTGTATGTCCTATATCCAGGTCCATTTGGTAGTTTGAGCACAGTTTAATAACTTTCTAACTGTGGTAACTGAACCTGTCATTGTACTGTACGCTGCTGTTCAGTTCTCGTCCATTGTCCGAACCAAGCGGGAAGCTTCCGGTCAGAGAACTGAGGAGAATGTGGAAGTCCCTTAAACCTGCATTCTATCAAAAGGCCAGCAGGGGGTGACACTTGTTGCAAAAAGAAGTCCGGCTCCATCAGAAATAATAGTTAAATTTTTTTATTCCTTCAGTAAACACTTTCCTGATGAGTTTATGGTCTCCATCACTAGTTTCAGGTCTTCTTCAACACAGCATGAAGGTCATTTAGTAAATTAGCTAGTGGGGGCTGAAAACTCCATATTACCCCTTTAAGGGACTGTTGGTGTCATTATCAGACAACTATGAAAGAAGCACTATTATGTTAATTAATATTCTCAAAGTTGTCTCGGAGGACTCCGGAGGCGGTTGTAAGGTACTGACAGGCCCGAAGGGCTGCAGCCTCTGCTGTGGCGGAAGCAAAGCAGCGGGTGTGGGAGAAGTTCGGAGACGACATGGAGACGGACTTTCGGTCTGCACCAAAGTCTTTCTGGAAAACTTTCTACCATCTCAGGAGGTGGAAGCGGGGAACTGTCCAAGCTGTGTACAGTAAGGATGGGACCCTGTTGCCCTCAACTAGGGAGGTAATTGGGTGGTGGAAGGAACACTTTGAGGAACTCCTAAATCCGACTGACGAGCCCTCTCTAGTAGAGGCAGAGCTGGAGGCTGATAGGGGTTTATCATCAGTTTCCCTAGAGGAAGTCACTGAGGTAGTCAAACAACTCCACAGTGGCAAAGCGCCAGGAATTGATGAGATCCGCCCAGAGATGCTAAAAGCTTTGGGTCTGGAGGGGCTGTCTTGGATGACACGTCTCTTCAACATTGCGTGGGAGTCGGGTACAGTGCCCAAGGAGTGGCGGACTGGGGTGGTGGTTCCCTAGTTCAAAAAGGGGGACCAGAGAGTGTGTGCCAATTACAGGGGTATCACACTTCTCAGCCTCCCTGGTAAAGTTTACGCCAGGGTGCTGGAATGGAGGTTTCGGCCGAATGTCGAACCTCAGATCAAAGAGGAACAATGCGGTTTTCGTCCCGGTCGTGGAACAACTGACCAGCTCTTTACTCTAACAAGGATCCTGGAGTGGGCTTGGGAGTATGCCCATCCAGTCTACATGTGCTTTGTAGATCTAGAGAAGGCATATGACTGGGTCCCCTGGGAGATACTGTGGGAAGTGCTGCGGGAGCATGGGATGAGTGGGGCCCTTCTTAGGGCTATCCAATCCTTGTACATCCAAAGTGAGAGCTGTGTCCGAGTACTCGGCAGTAAGTTGGACTCTTTCCAGGTGGGGGTTGGCCTTCACCAGGGCTGTGCTTTGTCACCAATCCTGTTTGTGATATTCATGGACAGGATATGGAGGCGTAGCCGTGGCGAGGAGGGGCTGCGGTTCGGTGGGCTTGCAATCTCGTCACTGCTTTTTGCGGATGATGTGTTCCTGATGGCATAATCGGTTCGTGGCCTTCAGCTCTCACTGGATCGGTTCGCAGCAGAGTGCGAAGTGGCTTGGATGAGGATTAGCACCATGGTTCTCAGCAGGAAACCGATGGAGTAAATGTAAATGTAAATGCTCCGTACTTGTATAGCGCTTTTCTAGTCTTTTCGACCACTCAAAGCGCTTTTACACTACTTCTGCATTCACCTTTCACACAAACATTTACACAGTGAGCCTAAGTCCTCAAACAGAAACTAACATTCACACACATTCATACACTGGGGGAACAGCCGCCAGGGGCACTCCGGGGTTCAGGGTCTTGCCCAAGGACACATCGACAACCAGTCTGGGGGAGCCGGGGATTGAACCGCTGAACTTCCAATTAACGGCCAACCCGCTCTATCTCCTGAGCCACAGCTGCCCCACCTGGAGTGCCAACTCCAGGTAGGGAATGAGTCCTTACCCCAAGTGAAGGAGTTCGAGTACCTCGTCTTGCTCACAAGTGAGGGAAGACTGGAGCAGGAGATTGGCCGGAGAATTGGAGCAGCGGGGGCGGTATTACACTCGTTTTACCGTACCATTGTGACGGAAAGAGAGCTGAGCTGTAAGGCAAAGCTCTCGATCTACCGGTCAATTTTCGTTCCTACCCTCACCTATGGTAATGAAGGCTGGGGTCATGACCGAAAGAACGAGATTGCGGGTACAAGCAGCCGAAATGGGTTTCCTCAGGCGGGTGGCTGGTGTCTCCCTTAGAGATAGGGTGAGAAGTTCGGCCATCTGCGAGGAGCTCAGAGTAGAGTCGCTGCTCCTTTGCGTTGAAAGGAGCCAGTTGAGGTGATTTGGGCATCTGGTAAGGATGCCTCCTGGACGCCTCCCTAGGGAGGTGTTCCAGAGGACTAGGTGAAGAGATTATATCTCCACACTGGCCTGAGAACGCCTCGGGATCCCCCAGTCAGACCTGGTTAATGTGGCTCAGGAAAGGGAAGTTTGGGATCCCCTGCTGGAGCTGCTGCCCCTGCGACCCAACCCCGGATAAGCGGATGAAGATGGATGGATGGACAATATTCTCAGTTTTCCAATCCAGTTTTAAAACCCTGTATAGCACCGAATCAGCTCTTTTAAACGTTGTATGATATCCTTTTAGATACTGACTCAGGGGATAGTGTTGTTCTTGTACTCGATGATTTAACTGCTGCGTTTCACAGAGTGGATGAAATGCTTATCTCTCATTTGGAGTGGTGGGTGGGCATCATGGCACTCAGATGGTTCAGTTTTCCTTGAAAGGTCAGACCTTCTGTGTCAGCTGCAGTCACTCTGTTTCCTCCTCTGTGGAGAGTTCAATTTTAGGCCCTCTTCTCTCTTTATTTGTTCCGGTTTGGTTCTATACTCAGGAAGCATTGTGTGTAATTTCACTGCGTGGACATTTTCACTTTCACTAAAGATGCTGAGGGTAAAGGTGGTGGACTGGCTAAGCATGTCTCCAGACCTAAACCCTATTGAGCATCCTCAAATGGAAGGTGGAGGAGCGCAAGGTCTCTAACATCATAATTATATCATAAAAGATCGACTGTTAAAGAGAAATCTAGGATGGTTCTGGTTAGTAGAGATAAGATTGGAGAAATAATGTGATGTAGCGTCTTTCACCATTGTATTATAGCAGAATAAAAACTCTTTCATAGCCGTGAAGTGTACTTGGAGACCAGATTTCTTCAATCTGTGCTCAGCTTTTCTATGTTCCCGTTTACATTTTCTAATTGTGTCATTTAGCCAAGGCTGCTAAGCAGATTTTGTGTTAGGTCTAATTTTCAGAGGAGCTATAAAATCCAAGGTCGATGAACATAAAGAATATAATAAATGAACTAGATTATTAGTGTCACAGACAACTGGCAGCACTTTGTCAGTTGAGTTAAACTGAGTACAGAATTTTGCGGGACTGTGCTGGTTTAAAATTTGGGTGTACTTTGGCTGGGATTTGACTGTGCTAGCTATCAGTATTTTACAGTAGAGAGCCGTAAGCTTGTGATCTGATACAGGCAAGTCCTTAATTTGCAAGGAAAAACAAGGTCAAGAGTGTGTCCATGGTGATGAGTCGGACCCAATACATGTTGCTGAAAATTAAGAGTTTGTGATATTTAAAAAGTAATTAGCGGGGGCATTAGAGGAAACATAATGGGTCTTTTTTCCTTCCTTCGTTTTTGGTTTGAAACGACAAACGAAAAAAAGGTGGTTTTATCGTTTGTTCGTTTATTGGTTTAAATGAAAAAACAAACTTACTGGTGTATCTGCATATCTACAAGAGAGGAAAAGCGGGAAAAAGTGCTGACTCATGTTACCTTTGAAGCTCTCGTTAAGCCCGAATGTGTCCGTTCCTTGATTATTTATATTCCTTCAGTCTGTAAGGGTCCACGGATCAAAAGAATCAAAACAGCTTTTCATAAAATTGAATCCAAATTGTGAATCCTGTCAGGTGAGGTCCATCACTCTCTGTCTGCTAACTTCTCTCATCCTGCACTGTGTTGTTGTTTTCGTTAGGTTGCTGCCTTCAAAATAAAAGCGCATAAGCAGTCTGTCGGAGCTAGATCAAATGAATGACGTGTATTTGATATTATTGGATCATTTTTACATAAGTATTATTCTGTTTGAAATAAATAAACTGTTTGATAGTAGTTTCCGTTTTGTGCAAAAAGAATTAAAGGCCTGTCCCATATGGACGCCTGTCCCAAATAAAGACAGGGTCAATTCAGTGATTTTTGCAAATAAAAGCCCGGGCTATTATTCAAAGTTTCGTGGTATGTGAGAAATCATGTAACGCACTTTACAGTGTTCACTGCAGTTCATCTGGAGCCCCTCTGAAATATGAAAAAAGTTCTGAGGTGGTCCGCGTGACAAGCTGGTGTCCACACATTTTCAAGATGTTTTAACACGTCATTTACAAGATACTGCTAAAATAATATATATAGAGGGACTGAAAACACGAAACCCACTATTTATTCAATATGTTAAAACACATATTGAGTAAATAGAAAGTGAATGACCACAACACCACACTGACATCAGTATGTTTGGGTTCAGGAGTTTTTTGTTTGTCAAACAGGATTCACAGGATGTTCTGAAAAGTTTCGGCACAGCTTCAGCCTTTGTCAGGCTGAGACGTCCACCTTAAAGCTGAGACGTCCGCCTAAAATAGAACGACTCCTCCTCTGACTGAATGACTAACAGCAGAATCCAGCTGATGAAATTAAATTAAACACTTTGACAGACAGAAACATCTCAGCTTCATCACATCAAACTATAATTTTACAAATATTTTTCTTCATTTAAAACCTAGACAACCAATCCAACATTTGGACACACCTTGTCAATCCATGATTTTTCTTTTTTTCTTTTCTTCTTTTTACTGTCTACATTGTATATCAATATTGAAAACCTACAAACTATTAAAGAACACACTGTTAAAGAAGCTGGAATATATTTTACATTGTAGGTTCTACAAAAAAAACACTCTTTGCTTTGATGACAGCTTTGCACATTGTGCATTCTCACTAACAAGAAAGAGAAACCGTGAATGGGAAGGTGCGTCCAAACTTTGGTGATGGTAGTGTCTATTCTATATTTTGGAAAGATTTCACACATGTACTTAATTAATCCTCATCAGCTGCCACAAAGTGGCTGCTGGTCTTCATGGCTCCACACACGCAGGTCGAAATGATGAACTATTTAAAACGACACAGTGTGGATAAAAAAGAAACTTCTAAACCAATGAAACATAAAGACACTCAGAAAATACAAACAATAAAAAACAACAAGTGAAAGAAAATAAAGATGTTTGGAATAATGAGACAGCAGGAGGACAAGTGCAGCTTAACAGGTTAAATTCAGAGACTTTTCCCTTTAAGAAATCAACAACATCATGAATATAATCATCCTCTTTATCTCTAACTGCTCTGTTCCACTGTCACACAGACCTTCACTGCTGACAGCTTCACTTCATCTATAGTGTTAATGTATGGAAACATCCTCTCAGTGAAAGTGTGTGTGAAGGTGTGTATGTGTGTGTTAGTATCAGGATCAGAGAACGACAGCTTTCCTCTGTTCCAGTCCAGATTCACTCTGATCCTCTGGGGCTTCTTCTGAACTCTGAGATCAGTAGATGGAGCTGGTGGTGTCCATGCTGAGTATTCGCCACCAAAAGAACGTATTCTCCAGAATCCAGACTGTATGAGACCCTTCCTCTGGACAGACTCTGCTAACACACCCATTGTCCAGTCTGTACTGTCTCCAACCTCGACATCCCAGCTGTGAGTCCCTGAATTAAAGCCCTCAGAGCCCAGGACAGAGCGGTAATAATCATCAAACCTCTCTGGATTGTCAGGAAGCTGCTGTTCCTCTCCTTGTCTCACACTGGTCAGATCTTCAGACAGGATGAGTTCTGGACCAGCAGTGTTTGGGTCCAGAATCAGAGGAGTGTAGGAGACCATGTCCTTCATCTTGTTCCAGATGTTGAAGGTCAGGTTGCCCAGGTGTTTGGCCTGGTCTATCAGAGCTCCTGAGGGCAGCTGTGGATCATCCAGCAGGGGGCGCTGCTGGACTCTTTCCACTGCAGCCTTGTAGTTGAGCAGGAATGAGACGTCTTCAGCTCTCAGCTCCTCCTCTGTGGCTCTGACTGTGTCTGAAAGAGCTGCTATCTCTCTGCTCAGAGCCTCCATCTTCTCCTTCATCATCTGACTCTTCTGCTCCTCTTCCTCCCTCAGTGCAGCCATCCTGGCCTCCTCTTCCTCCTCTAGAAACTGCTGAAGCTTCTTAAACTGCTCCTTAATCTGCCTCTCTGTGTGTCGGGCCTGGACCTTCATGTGTTCTGCTGTTTGATCAAACTTCACTTTAACTTGTTCACAAACCTTTAACTTCTCCTTTAAGGGCTCCAGAGTTTCCTGCAGTTTCTTCTTGTGTTGTCGTGCAGCTTCATCGATGGGTCTGAATCTGTGGTTGCTTTCTGAATCTCTGCTCTCCTGTAAGAAGGCCTCACACAGGTTCTTTAATGCCAGGTTACGAGGTGGTTCTGACCTTGAAGATCTTCTCTTACAAACTGGACACTCAGGTTCTTGTTTCTCTCTCCACCATCTCTTCAGACAGACTTTACAGAAGCTGTGGCTACATGACAGAAGAACAGGATCTCTGAAGACCTCATGACAGACCGGGCAGCAGAGATTCTCCTCTATTCTGGAAGCCATTTTGTCTCTGAAGCTGAAAACCCAGCAGACAGCACGTTACAACAGGAAGTCAGCTGTGTTTCCCTCCCTGCTGTAGAAAGCTGCCTCAGTTACTTTCACTGTGAGTCTGAGTGTTTCAGTCAGCAGCAGGTTGCAGTTGAAGTACTTCAGTACTTGAGTCCTTCAGTACTCCCTCCTGTAACTGTCCTCCATCAGTTGAAGTCACAGTTTTGTAATGAAGGTAAATCTTACCGTCTGTCTGTCGCTGCGTCTTTTGTCTCTTAGAACTGAACAGAAACAAACTAGTTCCTGGTTTGTCTCAGGTGAGTAATGTGAGGGGCGGAGCTTTGTCAGACCTGTTGAAACCTGTTGCTTCACACATAACCCAAAGTGTATTTCATTACTAAGTGCTGATTGACTGCTGGGGGAGATTACTGATAGTGTGCAGCAGGCTGATGCGGCAGCTTTGTTTATGTTCACAGTAGTTTGAGGTTATATGTAGCGGAAGAGTTGTAACTTGTAAAGTCCTGGGAATGCTCTCACAATGATTTTTTTTCTAAAGAAAAATAAGAATAGCAACAAATAGTCCTGGATCTATTCATCTATCATTCCGTCCATGCATTAAAGCCCTTGATTTGAAATAATATATCATTGGGTTCTCAGTCCAAACAGCAGGTTGAAGAGAGTCACTGTTCCAGAAAAAGGTCCAGATCAGACGGAAAGCATTTGCAGGTTTGAAAACACGAGGCAAGAAGCACTGCCGTTTTTGGTTGAATTTGGAAAAGAGCAGTGCGATGCTTTTTTTAAATGTTGCTAGGCAACCACCAAATCAGCTGTTCTGTCAGTCTAATCAAAGATTGTAGCGCCAGTGATCTGTAATCTTTTCATATTAGAAGAAACTTGATCACAACTCACAGGTCTGAGTCTTTTTTATTTTGCTAAAAACATCTGCTTTTTAAAAAAATAGACAAAGGAGGGCACTGCCTCTGGCACTGTTTGAGGGTGAGAGGTGTACAAACAGGCAGGAGACACAGAAATTTAAACTTTGTGCACTCAGAGCATTCCTTCGAAAACGCAAGGTGCAAGAAGGCGCCCAAAACATGAGGCATCCAGGGCACATAAACAGCGTGCAGAAAGCTCACTGCCAGGAGAAAACTATTTGAAAAATGTGCCTCTCACTGCAAAAAATACGTTCTGTGAAACCCCTTCAAATGGTTCAGAACGCAGCACCACATCTGGTATTGGATGAACCCGAAAGGACTCATGTCACTCCATTACTCAGTGACCTCCACTGGCTCCCTGTGGCCTCCTGAATCAGATTCAAGTTACTAATGCTGCATACAGAGTGACTACTGGGTCTGCACCGTCTACCTAAACTCCATAATACAAATTTATGTTCCTTCTGGGCCTCTACGCTCCTCCAATGAACGCCGCCTGGCTCTGCCAGCCCTTCACACAAAGCAACCTCAGTCCCGGCTGTTCTCATCTGTGACACCACGATGGTGGAACGAGACACTACACGCCATCAGAGCAGGGGCGTCCCTCTCTGACTTCAAGAAGCTCCTGAAAACTCTGCAGAGAACACTTTCTGATAACACCTCTAACCTCTAACATGCACTTCCTCTGCCCTTCTTCTTCTATCCCCTTACAATTCTCTTGTATTGATTGCACTTTTTAACTCTTACTTCTTTCCCTTGGAATTTACCCCATTGATGCCATACGTGCTGTCAGCTCTTACTAGCATTTATTGCTGCTCTTACTAGTATGTTTTTTCTTCTTGTAGGTCGCTTGCTGTATTGATGCTTTAATGATGCTTGTATGTTCTTCCTCAATTGTAAGTCACTTTGATGTGTGCCGCAGGCTGTTGAAGCAGCTGTGTTTATGTCTGATTGAGGTTTAACGTAGTGGAGGAATTCAAATATAACTTAAGTAAAAGTACAGTCCCCTCCAAAAGTATTAGAACGGTGAGGCAAATTCCTTTGATTTTGTCGTTCACAGAAGACATTTGGGTTTAGGATCAAAAGATGACATGTGAGACAAGAGTTCATACTCATCTTACATATCAGCCGCAAACACAATCTGCAACATAATCTTATGGACTGACAAGACCAAGATTAATCTGCACCAAAGTGATGGAAAGGCTAAAGTGTGGAGAAAGAAAGGAACCGCTTATGATCCGAAGCATAGAAGCTCATCTGTGAAGCATGGTGGAGGTAAAGTCATGGCTTGGGCGTGCATGGCTGCTTCTGGAACAGGCTCATTAATATTTATTGATGATGTAACTGATGATGGTCGCAGCAGAATGAGTTCAGAAGTGGACAGAAACATTTCGTCAGCCAATTTACAGAGAAATGCATTGAAACTAATGGGGAGGAAGTTTATCATGCAGCAGGACAATGACCCAAAGCACACTGCCAAAAAGGACTTCATCAGGGGAAAAAAGTGGAAGGTTTTAGACTGGCCAAGTCAATCACATGACCTTAACCCCATAGAGCTGCATTTCACCTCCTTAAGAGGAGACGGAAATGCCACAAAACAAACAATAACTGACAGAAGCTGCGGTAAAAGCCTGGAATAACATCACAAATGAAGAATGCAACAGCTTGGTGATGTTGATGTGTTGCAGGCTTGAGGAAGTTTTTGCAAGCAAGGGTTCTGCCACCAAATATTAAATGTTATTTACTTTAAGATTATTCGATCCATTACTTTTGCTCACCTAAGAGTGCTGTGGTCTGATGTGGTGATATGTCCTGATTTGTTTAATACATCCAGATGTGAATGACAGGAAATAAAAGATGAAATTCTGAACTCTTGTCTCATACGCATCTTTTGATCTTAAACCCAAATGTCTTCAGTGAACAAAAAAAACAAAGGAATTTTCCTCATCCTTACAGTTCTGTTGTCATCCTTATGTAGGGGCCTACTAAATATGGTTAAATGAAAAGACTATTTCTTGGCGTGTGGTATCTTAATGGGGGAAAACTACACCTTCCATGATGCTTTGCTCTTTGTGAATTTCAGTGTTATGATAACTTAGCCAATGTGATTTTTGTTTGTTTTGATTGATGTAAGCTAAGCCAATTAGAGATCACTTGAAGGGCCGGGAGAAAAAAGTGAGTCGGAAGAGAAGCTACGAGAGAAGACGCACGTGCGAGAGGGAAGCGGCTGTATGTCGATGTTTGGTAAAACTTTCAGTTGAACTTCGGAGAGGATTAATATTTGTAGACTTAAGTACACACGTATAGGCACAAATATTACCTTGCAGTTAATTTATGTCTCGTAGCAGGCTCAGTCGTTTGTTGTTTTCCAGTGAAAGTGTAGCTCGGTCGGTCCCTCGCTACTGTTTGCAATAACAGAGAAAAGTGTAAAGCGCAAACTGTCGGACTTTTAAACTAGAGGGACGTTGGCTTGGACTGTTATGAGTGACAACCAGCTTAGACAACGAGCACAGTTTTTATCGGAGAACTAGAGAGAAAGTGAAACGTGGGAGCTAGCCTGCAAGTAGCACCGCTGTGAGGGCGGACCCATCCACGGGAGCTGCATCGCCAGCACGGACATCTACCTACTGCACCTCGCCATTCTGCTGCATCGTCTACCAGCCTGTGGATTCTTTGAACTGGCGGAGTCGCGTGAGTAACCGGAGACTTTTCTGAACGTTGAACTGTACTACCAGGGAGTTAAAGGATTTCTCTTTCATATGTGCACCACCGTATGGGCCCCAACGTTTACAAATCCAAGCGCTTGGTAATAATTTGAACATTTTGAAGTTGAACTGTGATGGTACAAACGTGTTTGCTTTGGACTATTGCTCTGAAGTGGTATTTTTGGTACTGATGTAAAGGTTACATTTATTTTAATCTGACACACACACACACACAAGGTTTAATATTTTTTTTTATTCCATACTAAGAGAGACCAAACAGGGGAGTGTTATTTTGAAGAGTACCAGAGTGGTTTGATAAAGCATCTTTGGCTATTTGTCAGTTTGGTAAGGGTTCATTATAAGGTTTACACTAAACTTAAAACTTTATTGATTTGGGTTTGATAAGAGAACTGGTGTTTGAAGGAAATTGTTGGTTCTCAGAGTACCAGGAACGTAGAAATAAATGTTTTTTCCTTTTTCATATATTGTTGTGGTTCATGTTTGACTTTCTAATAGATATTTACCATTATTCTGGGGAACTTCAGTAAAGTTCTTAAGGTGAACTTAATCGTTCCACAGTGGAGGCACCACGCTATTGTTATTCTTACACATATTGTTTATCTGTTGTCTATACCTACTTAGCCTGTCTGAGGTCACTGTAAGAAATATTAGTAAATAGGGAATATTTAGCCAGCTCACCATCAACCGCTAAGAGCCCAGGATCCTGTTTAATGCACTTTAATATGGTAGCCCGGTGTGATAGTAGGGTACACCTTAGGTCTTGTTTGATCAGCTCTACTGGTGTCAACAAGGGGTTACACTTACAATCTGTGTTCACACCACCCTTTACAGTTAATCACCCTGTCCTTCAGCAGCCACATCTGAAGCAGCATCCACTGGTTACGTGGAAAAGATATTTTCCAGAAGGACCAACAAAGTGACAGCAAGAACAGGTGTTCTGTGGAGTCTGTTGGGTTGTGTATCTGTTCACACCGATTTCAATCGCAGATTATTACTTATTATGAAGTCCATTGGTATAAATCTTAATACTTTCCTAAAATAATATACCATCACTGGCACGCCATCGGGCCTGTGGTAGCCGGGCAACCCTAACACCAAGGTTACCTGTAAGCCTACAACCAGAGCCAGTTCTGCCCTCCCTGGGACCCCAGGCAAAATTTTGCCAAGGGCCCTCCTACCTGAGTCGTGAGTAACAATTTGCTTTTGCAGCACAGTCACACCTGACACTGCAGTGCTCTCACTACAATCCTCCCTCCTTTAAAATCGTCTGGCTCTGTAATGAGCCTTAATGAAAACTTCTTCTATGGTTTAAATGGACCTGTGCGCATTAACTCAGTCCCCATAAAGTCTGACTGGGGGCCAATCTGCTGGGTCATTTGGTGGAGCTGCAACTGTTCCATTAAGGTCTGAGCTGCTTGTATTTGATGCTGGCTATACACCTCCATTTGTGCTCGTATTGGCTGAGGCTGCCTGTGTTTCACCTGGGTCTGTGTGATTTTGTGAAGATCTCTGTACTGGGTTCTGTGCTGGTACTGATTGGGCTGGATGTGGATCAGCTGTCCACACCAAACTGTCCACTGTGGCATGTGTGTAACTGCCTTTTGAAAAAAAGTGTTTTGCCTTGTTGTCTCTGTTGTTGATCGCAGATGGAAATGCATTTAAAATTTTATGTAAAAAGATGATGGAAGATGTACAACTGGTTTCTCTTGGCTCCACTGAGGTGCTACAGGAAAACCCAAACATCAAACAACCACTGACTCTGGGAGGAAAACAGGCTCTAAATGTTACAGAACTTCCACTCGGACATAAAATCTCATTCTAACAGACAGACACAGCAGCTTTATTTCTTTCCTCATGTACATGTTGAAATAGGAGCCGCTGACTTTTATTCTCATAAATTGTGATGTTGCTCCACATAAGATGAAATATTGCATATAGAGTCATGAGACTCAGTCATTTTATCCTGTTAGCATCACAGCTATATGGATATCGATGTCTATCTGACTGTTGCTTTACCACTTTGTTTCAAACTGAATTATCTCAACACCTATTTGATGGTTTGCTGTAAAACTCAGCAGGTATTCATGTTCCCCAGAGGATGAATCCTGCTGACTTTGGTGAACCTCTGACTTTTCATCTAGCGCCATCATCAGGTCAACATGTTAATGTGTCCAACACTTATGTCCAAACACCTGCAGAACTGATGACATTCCCATCAGCCATCACAAACTGGTGAAACATAAATGTTACGTTTAGTTTTTGATGTTTCTGAACCGTTTTGATTTTCCTTTATCATCTATCTTCTCACATGTCGAATTATTATTTCCCTTACTTTCTGATCTCTTTAAAAAGAGCGACTCCTCCTGTTGTGTATTATTTTGGGGCATTATAGCCTAAATTAATTACTAGAGCAAAGGGGGGGGGGGGGCTATATCTTCATCATTTAAAGTGCATTTACTTTGGAGGAAAAGACAGGTGGTCTCCCAGGGTAAAGGGATTGACAACTGATGTAATTTTTCCAATGTAGGGATAGGTTATAAAATGTGATCATTAGTAGTTTAATTTTCATTATAGGGTGTGATTACCAGTGTTTTACCATGTTATTCAGTATTAACTTGTGCCCCTTTAATGTGCCTACAAGCAGAGAAATTGGTCAGGCAGAAATATAGAAAAAAGAGAAAGCTGTTCAGGAGGAATGTGCAAAATCAAGACATTGTAGCCAATGAGAGCAAATTATGTTGGATCCAATGAGAGCGAACTGTGTTGTAGCCAATAAGAACGGATCCCCTTATCAAGAAGAGAGTAGGGAGGACTTATCTGACGAGGGGGGAGGCACGTCCCAACAGGGCACATGCAGTAACACGTGCACCATGTGAGATCAGGGCAAATCAGAGCCAAAAATGAGTTCATAAGGAAAGTTGCTGACTACAGTACCAACGGGAGGGCACATGCAGCAACACGTGCGTATCTGAGATCATGGCAAATCCAAGCCAAAAATGAGATCATAGGGAAACTTGCTGACTAGTACGGTAATTTCCAAAACCAAGCTTTGCACTGAATTTTAGTGAAACACAGCATATTCTATGTTTGATTTGTTCATATTGATATGTTGAATCATGATATACACTTATTGATTATGCTATTCCTTATTAATCCTTTTAAAAATATGGTAAAACTGAAGTTGAGACATAATGGTGAATTTCTAGTCCAGTACTGTCCAAAAATATATAAAGAGGGACAAATTGTGACCAAATTATGCTAAGTAAAAGAAACTTTAACATTAGTGAAAGGGTTGAATTGTCAAATTAGTATGTAAGAACGGCCACTAAATGGCAGCAGAGGATAAGAAATTCACCATTAAAGAGGAGTGATCAGCGAACTCTGTAGGTGGAGTTAAAGGGTAACACCCACTAACGGGGTAGAGTTTAGGGTGAATATAAGGCTGTGTTCGCTGACCACAAGTTGGTTCCATCCTGAGACCTGCAGGGATGTTACTCGGGTTTATTTGTCCTTTTTTTTGGAATAAAACTCTTTTGCACCGACTCTTGACCGTCTCCAGTGAAGTTTTTTGGACACAAAGAATTGACTAAAGAAGAAAACTAATAGAGTATTATTTGTTGAGTTTACTACATTGGCGGAGTAGGGACCAGGCCCTCTACCGGCCCACCTTGGCCCCTGTTTTTGACACAACACTCCTCTGACTAAACGACTAACAGCAGAATTCAACTGATAAACTGAATGAAACATTTTAATAGACAGAATTATCTCGGCTTCATCACATCAAACTGAAACTTGGATCACGTAAACACAGGTGACATTAATGCTGACACCCCTTCCCTTTTTTAAAGAGGATAAAAAAATTCTGAAAATCAGCTTACAACAAAAAATGTTTAATAACAAATAAATGCTTTGATGTCTGAAAGCCGCACAGAATGAGAGCCTTACTGCATTATACTCTGTTAGAGTTTCTAATACTAGGGCTGCACATAATGATTTTTTAAAAAGTTGATTAATCTAACGGCTAATTTTTGTGTATTATAAAGAAAAAACTTTTGCCTTACAATTTATCCAAAATAAATATCACAAACATGTCTAATAAATAAATCACTATTTTATTCAATCCAATTTCTACTTCACTGTCGTGTTATGATAATAATAATAACCAACGTTAATTAGGCTACTTTACTTAAAACTTTAGATGTTTCTGACATCGATTTATTTCAATATTGAGTAATACAATGCCTATAAAGAGTATTCACCCCCCATGGATGTTTCACCATTTTTTTTCCTTCATACATGAAAGCATGACCAATATAATTTGGCTTTTTTGTCAGTTTGCAGTAAACACCTCTGTAATATCAAAGTGAAAACGGATTTTTACAAACTAATTTGAACTAATTAAATAAGGTAAAAAAGATGATTGCATAAATATTCACCTCCCTCAGGTCAGTATTTAGTAGTTGCACCTTTTGGCTGCAATTACAGCACTGGCACATCTGGACACCTCAATTTTTCTCCATTGTTATGTCCCAGTGGCATCCAGGGGATGTATTCCCGGGGTGGAAAGTCAAGCAGGTGACACAGCTTCAAGGTTTAACAGAAATTTATTGTAAAAAAGAAGCAAAGGGAAAACTATCTCCACTGGAGACGTTTAGGGGGACAACTAAAACAACCCCTGGTTAAAGTAAGGGACTTTAATAACCACAACTAAGGGTAAGGGGGGCGTCTGAGTCCAACCGGGACGCCCACGACGCTCTCCACCCCTCTCCACCACTTTCTCCAACATTGAGGGCTCCTTATACCTGCAGCTGATTAGCAACAATCAGCTGCAACTGCGAGAACGGTATCACGGCATATACCTGGAGGGAGAGCGCGAGAGAGAACACCCGAAAAAAAACGAACAATTCCCAACACAGGACCTTACGGGACATAACATCCATTCTTCCTTGGAAAACAGCCCAAGCTCTGTCAGGTTGCTCAGGGATTGGGCGTGAACAGCTCTTTAAGTCCAGCCACAAATTCTCGATTGGATTGAAATCTGGGCTTTGACTTGGCCACTCCAGAACATTCATCTTGTTGTCTTTGAACCATTTCTGTGTAGCTTTTGCTGCATGCTTGGGGTCATTGTCTTGCTGGAAAATAAATCTTCTCTCTAGTCAGATTACCCTCCAGGATTTGGCGATATTTTTCTGCATTCATGTTCCCCTCTACCTTTACAAGCCTACCAGGGCCTACTGCTGCGAAGCATCCCCAGAGCATGATGCTGCCACTAGGC
The DNA here is from genome assembly GCA_024633595.2 of Lepomis macrochirus. Taxonomy (NCBI): domain Eukaryota; kingdom Metazoa; phylum Chordata; class Actinopteri; order Centrarchiformes; family Centrarchidae; genus Lepomis; species Lepomis macrochirus. The sequence goes on along the minus strand of JALXJV020000004.1, from coordinate 3,807,820 downwards.
TTCATGGTGGAGATGGTGTGTTTGTGATGATGTGCAGTGTTTGGTGTTCGCCAAACATAGCATCTGTTTTCACTTTCATATTAAAGAGTTTTTTTCCTTTAAGAAATCAACAACATCATGAATATAATCATCCTCTTGATCTCTAACTGCTCTGTTCCACTGTCACACAGACCTTCACTGCTGACAGCTTCACTTCATCTCTAGTGATAATGACTGGAAACATCCTCTCAGTGAAAGTGTGTGTGAAGGTGTGTATGTGTGTGTTAGTATCAGGATCAGAGAACGACAGCTTTCCTCTGTTCCAGTCCAGATTCACTCTGATCCCCTGGGGCTTCTTCTGAAGGCTGAGAACAGTGGGTGAAGCTGGTGGTGACCATGTTAAGTATTCACCTCCAGAGAACATTATTGTCCATACTCCAGCCCATATGAGTCCCTTCCTCTGGAAAGACTCTGCTAACACACCCAGTATCCAGTCTGTACTGTCTCCAACCTCGACATCCCAGCTGTGAGGCCCTGAATTAAAGCCCTCAGAGCCCAGGACAGACCAGTATTTAATAATCCTCTCTGGATTGTCAGGAAGCTGCTGTCTCTCTCCTCGTCTCACACTGGTCAGATCTTCAGACAGGATGAGGTCTGGATTTGCAGTGTTTGGGTCCAGAATGAGAGGAGTGTAGGAGACCATGTCCTTCATCTTGTTCCAGATGTTGAAGGTCAGGTTGCCCAGGTGTTTGGCCTGGTCTATCAGAGCTCCTGAGGGCAGCTGTGGATCATCCAGCAGGAGGCGCTGCTGGACTCTTTCCACTGCAGCCTTGTAGTAGAGCAGGAATGAGACGTCTTCAGCTCTCAGCTCCTCCTCTGTGGCTCTGACTGTGTCTGAAAGAGCTGCTATCTCTCTGCTCAGAGCCTCCATCTTCTCCTTCATCATCTGACTCTTCTGCTCCTCTTCCTCCCATAGTGCCACCAACCTGGCCACCTCTTCATCTTCAAGAAACTGGTGAAGCTTCTTAAACTGCTCCTTAATCTGCCTTTCTGTGTGTCGGGCCTGGACCTTCATGTGTTCTGCTGTTTGATCAAACTTCACTTTAACTTGTTCACAAACCTTTAACTTCTCCATTAAGGGCTCCAGAGTTTCCTGAAGTTCCTTCTTGTGTTGTCGTGCAGCTTCATTGATGGGTTTGAATCTGTGGTTGCTGTGTTTCTCTGAATCTCTGCAGATGACACACACTGGCTGCTGATGGTCCAGACAGAAGAGTTTGAGTTTCTCAGAGTGCAGACTGCAGAGAGCCTCTGAAGCTCTCTGATCTCTCTCCTGTAAGAAGGCCTCACACAGGTTCTTTAACACCAGACTAACAGGTGGTTCTTCCTTTGAAGATCTTCTGTTACAAACTGGACACTCAGGTGCTTGTTTCTGTCTCCACCAGCTCTTCAGACAGACTTTACAGAAGCTGTGGCTACATGACAGAACAACAGGATCTCTGAAGACCTCATGACAGACCGGACAGCAGAGATCCTCCTCTGATCTGGAAGCCATTTTGTCTCCGAAGCTGAAAACACAGCAGACAGCACGTTACAACAGGAAGTCAGCTGTGTTTCCCTCCCTGCTGTAGAAAGCTGCCTCAGTTACTTTCACTGTGAGTCTCTGAGTGTTTCAGTCAGCAGCAGGTTGCCGTTGAAGTACTTCAGTACTTGAGTACTTCAGTACTCCCTCCTGTAACTGTCCTCCCTCAGTTGAAGTCACAGCTTTGTAATGAAGGTAAATCTTACCGTCTGTCTTTCTCAGCGTCTCTTCTCTCTGAGAACTGAACAGGAACAAACTGTTTCCTGGTCGCCAGTGTCAGACCTCCTCTGCAGCTGCTTCATTCCTAAGTACTGATTCATTGCTGGATATTTAGACTGATAGTGTGCAGCAGGCTGTTGGAGCAGCAGTAGGTCTAAGGTTGCGGTGGAGATAAAAATGGAACTTGTTTAAATCGTAGTGATATTCTGGGAATCGGGTTACGTGGAATATTGTTGGATGGGGTAGTATGTCCAGTGTGGGGAACCGTGGGTAAGAGGAGTTTCTCTGCCTTAATATAAACACTGACTTTGCGTGAATGAGCATCAGTGAACCAGCCAGCAGTGAAATCGGGAGTTGTTCGAAAACTGAATGCGGAGTGTCAGGGTGGAAACAGCTTGCAGGCAGCTCAGTCTTGACTTGTACAGTATTTTGGAATTAAAAACAATTAGCTTTGTTAGCTGCCACAGGGAGAGGTGTTTGCATGCTAAACAATGAGTCTCTTCTTCCATCTTTAGGTTTGATTGATCTTTGTATGATGGACAGTATTTTACTGTAAAAATCATTATCTTCATCCAGCTCCATTTCGTAGTTTGAGCACAGTTTTAAAACGTTGTTGTAACTCCGGTAATGGAACCCTCCTTTGTCATTGTATGTTATTTTCGTGTCGGATATTCTGCTGACCGAACAATACAATATTACATAACGGCAAACAAAGGTTTCTAAACTAACAAATCATGTAAAGTTTTTTAATTTCTTCTGCAGGAACAAACATTAGCAGGTCCCCATGTTTGGTTCACACTGAAACATCTCAGCCCCTGTTGGATGGATTGTGATGAAATGTGGTTAGACCTTCATGTTCCCCTCAGGATGAACTGTAATAACTTTGATCCTCTGTCTTTATTTAGTGCCATCATCAGGTCAGCATGTTAACCAACCAACCAACCAATGCCTGAGCCTGAAAGAAGAAACAGAACCTCCTGAAGGGGGCACTTAAAGCCTCTGGGTAAATGGACTTTTGTGAAAACAGCCACAATATCCAGGAATAATAATAATAATAATAATAATAATAAACTTTATTTGTAGAGCATTTATCAGACAGAGTACTAAGTGCTTTCACAAAAAATAAAAACGTTAAAATCATAGCAGTTGAAAACGACAACAGTAAAATATGACAACTTTCACAAATTAATAAGAAATTAAAACAATAAAAGGGCTAGCATATAGGATAAAATGAGAAAACGCTTTCCGGAAGAAATACATTTTCAAGCGAGACTTAAAAGAAGAAAGTGACTCCGACATCCTGATGTCATCAGGCAGGTTGTTTCAGAGGCATGGGGCCCTGACCGTACAGGATCGTAAGGGGTTAGAAGGTCATGGATAAATTCTGGAGTCAGGCAATTAAGAGCTTTAAAAGTAATCAGTAAGAACTTAAAATCAATACTAAAACAGACTGGGAGCCAATGTAAAGAGATTAAAATCGGAGTGATGTGGTCATACTTCCTTGTTTGGGTTAATAACCTGCACTAATTTTAAGCGGTGCAGAGTTTTTTTTTTATGTAGACATGAGAGCAGGCTGCTGCAATGATCTAGGCAAGACGAAATACAAGCATGTAGAACCGTTTCTGCATCTCTGGCATTTAAGATAGGTCTTATCTTAATATTTCCTGCGGCTCAGTCTCCGAAGGGAGGGGATCATGCTCTGCTTCAGTATGTCACAGTACATGTTGGCATTCTTGGCTCCCTCAATGAACTGTCCGGCAGCACTCATTCAGTCCCAGACCAGGACGCTCCTACCACCATGCTGGACTGTAGGCAGGACACACTTGTCTTTGTACTCCTCAGCTGGTTTCCGCCACACACGCTTGACACCATCTGAATAAGTTTGTCTTGGTCTCATCAGACCACAGGACATGGTTCCAGTAGTCCATGTCCTTAGTCTGCTTATCTTCAGCAAACTGTTTGTGGGCTTTCTTGTGCATCATCTTTAGAAGAGGCTTCCTTCTGGGACGACAGCCATGTAGACTAATTTGATGCAGTGTGCGGCGTGTGGGCTGAGCACTGACAGGCTGACCCCCGACCCCTTCAACCTCTGTAGCAATGCTAGCAGCACTCATGCGTCTATTTCCCAAAGACAACCTCTGATTATGACACTGAGCATGTGCACTCAACTTCTTTGTTCGACCATAGTGAGGCCTGTTCTGAGTGGAACCTGTCCTGTTGAACCGCTGTATGGTCTTGGCCACCGTGCTGCAGCTCAGTTTCAGGGTCTTGGCAGTCTTCTTATAGCCTCGACCATCTTTATCTTTAGCATCATCTTTAGCATCAGCTCCTGAGAGAGTTCTTTGCCATGAGGTGCCGTGTTGAACTTCCAGTGACCAGTATGGGGGAGTGTGAGAGTGATAACATCAAATTTAAAGGGGTGGTATTATGACTTTTGGCTTTTTCCCTCTCCTTTATTTAGTTATATATCTTTTTTGTGCATGTAACAGGTTTTTTGTGCTCAGAACCGCTTGAAAACAGCTCGTTTTTAGACCAGCCCTTCACTTCCTTGACTTGTGACGTCACAATGCAAACGCATCATAAAGCTTGCAACTGGCTGGTGGGACAGGCACGCCCTCAAACCAAGCTAGTCTGAGCGGAGACCCTTTCAGGCTTCACAGGTGCGGAGTAGACATTGTCGCCCCCCACTGTCAGGTGAGATTAAGGGGTTGCTCCTTAACCTTCAGCCAGGCCGGGGGGCTGCAACCAGTGTTGACTGCCCAGCCGGGAGCCCCACCACTCAAGGATGGGATGACGATGCCCTGTCTTACGCAGACTTCCTGCAGCCAGTTCTGTGGAGACAGACCTGGGCAGGGAGAAGTGGAGGTTTCCACCCGTGCTTCTGACACCGGTTCTCAGCCGACGGGGACCGGGTCCAGAGCAGCCTCAGAGGCTGCCCATGCTACAATTAAGTCAGTGGTCCGTATGGCACTGGCATGCTTGGGCTTGGATGAAGCACCAACTGCAGGTACCGCAGCTAGTGCATTCTTTAGGCATCTCCCATCTGAGGCGGGTTTTTCTGTGCCACCTACTCTTTTTCCCACCTTAAATTAGCTCTGTCCCAGTCTCTGCAATCCTCTGGTGTGGATGCTGCTGTCCAGAGCCTCAGTGATGCAGCTTTGCAGGTGTTTGCCCTTATGACTAGAGAGCTTGGTAGGCTAATGGCAACACTTACCTTGGCTGACCACCGTCACAATTCCACGAAGTCTCAGGCACTGAGACAAGAAATGTCAACCCTCCTTGAAAAGGAGGACATCGAAAGGATAGATCCTCAGACACAGCAAGGTGGGTTTTACTCAGTTTATTTTCTGATTCCAAAAAACAAGGGTGGGTTTCGCCCTATACTGGACTTATGGGGGCTAAACAAATTTCTGAAAGAGTTGCCTTTCCACATGATGCGTACAACAGATGTGCTCCACGCTGTGGCGGCGCAAAGTTGGTTCACGTCCATCGATCTGAAGGACGCATATTTTCACGTCCCGATAGCGATGCATCACAGGCAGTATCTGCGCTTTGTATTTGAAGGTGTGGCCTACCAGTTCAAGGTGCTCCCATTTGGGCTTTCCCTAGCCCCAAGGGTCTTCACGAGGTGCATGCGGGCAGCACTGGCCCTGATGCAAACAAGTGGTATGCAGATCCTCCCATAGTTGGATGACTGGCTTATTTGTGCTCCGAGCCAGGAACAGGTGGAGCAGGACACTGCCTACCCTCTATGTCATTTGACAAGGTTGAGCCTTACCGTCAATTACGCCAAAAGTTGTCTGATACCCAGCCAAAGGGTGGTGTTCATTGGATTAACCCTGGACCCCTGTCACATGCTGGCCTTCCCAACTCCACGCGGGTAGAGGCCTAACTCCAGCTTCTCCGTCATTTCCAGAGGGGCAGGAGGTTGAGATACAGCCTTTTTCTCAGGTTGATGGGTATGTTGACCTCTGTCACATCAGTGGTGCTGCTGGGTCTCCTGTATTTACGATCCTTCCAAATTTGGATCAATGGCCTCCATTTAGATCTGCAGTTACACAGATCCAAGAGAGTCAGGGTGTCCACCCAATGCCTACTAGTGTTACAGCCATGGAGAGATGGGGCATATCTGTCCAAGGGCATCTCACTGGGTTTGATCCCATAGCGTCGGGAGGTAGGGGTAACCGACGCATCGGCAGTGTGGCAGCACAGCGCTGCAAGTGGCCTCTGGACAAAAGCACATAAATGTGCTCGAGCTCTGTGCTATCAGTTTGGCGTTGCTCGAGTTCCTGCCGTATTTGAGAGGCAGGTATGTTGTTGTTCGATCCGACAACACATCAGCTGTCTACCATGTAAATCGACAAGGTGGCACCAAGTTGGCCAGGTCGCTGCAGGTGGCACGGTGACTCCTGGTATGGGCTTTCCCCCCTTGGCCAACCTCAAGCCCATGCTGGGGCCACAGAACGTGGTGGCAAACTACCTCTCCCACTCCCGTTGGGGAGCGGAGACTCCACCCAGGGGTGGTAGAGGAAATATGGGGCAAATATGGCACAGCAGAAGTGGACCTATTTGCCTCAGAGTCCACAACCCACTGCTCCCTTTGGTTTTCACTGGGGGAGGAAACAAGTCCGTTGGGACAGGATGCCCTGGCACACCCGTGGCCAGATCGTCTCCTCTATGCCCTTTCGCCATTCTCACTGATAACTGTGACGTTGCACAGGGTGCAGCAGAGCAACCACAGGCTCCTGTTGGTGGCCCTGAACTGGCCAGGGAGACTCTGTATTCCAGTGATGCACAGGCTTTTAGACGGTGTCCCATGGTGCCTTCCCAGAAGGCCAGACCTGCTGTCGCAGCTGGGGGGCCACATCTGTCATCCGAGCCTGGAACTCCTGCAGTTATGGGTGTGGCCCTTGCGGGGTCTCCCTCCCTCCTTTTGTGCCTCTGGAGCAGTCACAACTAAATTGGTTGTCACTGAAGGTGGCGTTTCTTCTGGCAATGGCATCAGCGAAGCGAGTGAGTGAGCTTCATGCCTTGTCAGTGAGTGAAGCATGCATGCGCTGGAACTCTGATGGCACAGGAGTGGCACTTTGGCCTAACCCGTCATTCCTCCCTAAGAGGCTGGCTCCAGCCCACTTTAAACAGGTCATTCAACTAGCAGCCTTTGACGCCTCATGCCCACGGGTTCCTGAAGCCGATTCAGCAAAACTGATCTGCCCAGTGAGGGCCTTGAGGCATTACAAGCAAGCGACTGCTGGCTTTCGCCACTCCGATAGCCTGTTTGTCTGCTATGGGGGCCGTAGGAAAGGGCACGCCCTGTCTAAACAGAGGCTTTCCAGGTGGGTTGTTGAGGTTATTGAGGGAGCATACCTGTCAAAGGGACAACCTTTGCCTCTTAACATTCGGGGCCACTCTACCAGTAGTGTCTCCACTTCATGGGCAGCGCTGCGGGGAATGCCCCGTTTTTATAGGGTCAATGTTGCTGCCGGCCATGCAGTAGCAGCAGCTGTCTTGCGGAAACCCTCTGACCGTTCCCAGTTGGTGGGATTCCTCGAGATGACAATGGTAGTAGTCATCCAGTGTTAAGCACTGCCTCTGGCGGTCAAGAAGGATGAAATAGAGCGAGAGTTATGTATGTAACTACGGTTCTATAAATTCTGGATGACCGCCAGAGTTCTCTGTCACTCAGAATCTTGGCGAGAAGATTTTCTAGGGACATTTTTCCAGATGATGTGGGCTTATATAAGCTACGCCCCGCATTGTCACAGGTCAATTTGTTTATATTAAATACTCGACCTGCGCGTGTGCGAGACGTATAACATTCAGTGTTATCTAGTGCCTGCGGTCATCCAGAATTCATAGAACTGTAGTTACATACGTAACTCTCGATTTGTGATATTTAAAAAGTACTTAGCAGGGCATTCCGTTTCTTCGTTTTTGGTTTGAAACGACAAATGAAAAAAAGGTGGTTTTATCGTTTGTTTGTTTATTGGTTTAAATGAAAAAACACTATCAGAACGTGCACGGACCTAATTCCTCTAGATTTACCGGTGTAACCTGCATGGCTACAAGACAGGAAAAGGGGGAAAAGGTGCTGACTCACGTTAACTTTGAAGCTCTCGTTAAGTCCGAATGTGTCCACTCCTTGCTTATTTATATTCCTTTAGTCTGTAAGGGTCAACCGATCAAAAGAATCAAAACAGCTTTTTTAGAAATATGAATCCAAGTTGTGAATCCTGTCATGTGAAGTCCATCGCTCTCTGTCAGCTAATGTGATAGATTGATTTTATCACAAAGTTAATTAAATAGTCATGGAGACAGAAATAAATAATTGAAGAAAACAAGAAAAAAAGCAGTCATGTGGAAGAGGGTAAAACGGTTAATGGTTAAAATGATTAAAAACTTGTTTATTAACACAAACAACTGATCCCTGAAGAAGGAAGGGTTGCGGTTTAGTTGTCTTGCCTACCAGACGTCAGAAGGGGGAGCTCTGACATAGCTGTTGTGTACAGCGTCTTCAGCACAACTGTGTTGACATATTGCTCCACAAAGAATATTTTCAAATGCATATTCTACATTTTGTCATTTTATAAAGATGTTTTATACGCAGGAAACTTAAACGTTGTAGGATAATGTAGTATAATGTATACTCGACCTGTCTTATTAGGTACCAAGGCTGTGTTATTGTTAACATGTTTTATATTGGAAGAGCTTTTGTACAAATGTAACTATTTCTGCATAATCTCTCATTCTCAATGAAACTAATTCAAAGAAAGCATCGTGTCCAAGAGTCCTTATTAATATATCCCCTTTCCAGGGTGTAACACTAACTTCTCTCATCCTGCAATGTGTTGTTGTTTTCGTTAGGTTGCTGCCTTCAAAATAAAAGCGCATAAAAGCGTCTGTCGGAGCTAGATCAAATGAATGACGTGTATTATTTAATTATCTTTAAGTATTATTCTGTTTGAAATAAATAAACTGTTTGATAGTAGTTTTGTGCAAAAAGAATTGAAGGCCTGTCCCAAATAAAGGCAGGGTCAATTTGGTGATTTTAGCAAATAAAAGCCCGGTGAGGCTGGTCAGAGTTTCACGGTATGTGAGAAACCATGTAACGCGCTTTACAATGTTCACTGCAGTTCATCTGGAGCCCCACTGAAATATGAAAAAAGTTCTCAGGTGGTCCGAGTGACCAGTGTTTTAGTTGGGGAGCCGGATCAGTGAAGAGCTTCAGATCATCTCTGTAACACTGTGCTGATAATCTGAGGGCTGAACTGACACCACTATCTGACTGAGTTAGACTCATCCTGCAGCCTGACAGCTTCAACACGATCACACAGATCAGTTTGTTTTCCTCAAGAAACTGAAATGCATCAAATTTCTTGTAAAACATTTTCTTCAGCATAATATTTTGTCTGAATAACGTCAGAGACATTTAAAAAGAATAACAAAGAGTGGATCTTCACCTGCAGACTCAGAGAAGAAGCTCCTGTAATCCTGGATCATATAATCTGAGGACTACACTCTGAGCACTCATATCTGTCCTGCAGCCTGCTTGTTGTGCAGGTGACAGTCCTGCAGGGGGCAGCAGCGCGCTGTCAGACTGCTGAGCTGCAGTTTCAGGTCAGATCTGGTCCTGAGTCATGAGCATTTCATGTAAACTACAGCAAGTGAATTAAGAGAGAAGAGCCCTTAATCTCAATCTCTTATTTTACTCTTACTGTCATACTGTTATCTTAGTGCTGACAAGGCTACTCTATAAAAACCTTGCACACCTGCACAGGTGTTTTCATTTATCCCTGATGATGAACAGTCCTGAGAGAACACCTGTATGGAACCATTTCACCTATAATAATGAGTTCCTTTTAAACTTATGATTTAATACATTTTATAAAAGATTCCAAACTTTGGTTTTGTCTTTTCAAAATGAAAACAAGTCTCCTTATTCCTCATGCAGTTATATTTTTTTTATTTAAAGGAAATACATGTCCTTAAGTGACATAAAGATGATTCCTGTGTCTTATCTTTATTTGGCAACAAGAAAGTCAAACTGAAACCCTACTGGCTTGTTGGATCTTCAGAATCATGCCGGCTTCATTATATCAAACATGAAACTCTGAAAAATATTTTGAATCTTTTAAAATATAATCATCCTCTTTATCTCTAACTGCTCTGTTCCACTGTCACACAGACCTTCACTTCTGACAGCTTCAGTGGGAGTTTACCCACAGTGTAAATGTATGGAAACATCCTCTCAGAGAAAGTGTGTATGAAGGTGTGTATGTGTGTGTTAGTATCAGGATCAGAGAACGACAGCTTTCCTCTGTTCCAGTCCAGATTCACTCTGATCCTCTGGAGCTTCTTCTGCACTCTGAGATCAGTGGATGAAGCTGGTGGTGACCATGCTGAGTATTCGCCTCCAGAGAACATTACTGTCCATAAACCAGACCGTATGAGTCCCTTTCTCTTGACCGACTCTGTTGACACACCCAGTGTCCAGACTGCACTGTCTCCAACCTCGACATCCCAGCTGTGAGTCCCTGAGTTGTAGCCCTCAGAGCCCAGGACAGACCAGTAATAATCAAACCTCTCTGGATTGTCAGGAAGCTGCTGTCTCTCTCCTCCTCGTCTCACACTGGTCAGATCTTCAGACAGGATGAGTTCTGGATGAGCAGTGTTTGGGTCCAGAATCAGAGGAGTGTAGGAGACCTTGTCCTTCATCTTGTTCCAGATGTTGAAGGTCAGGTTGCCCAGGTGTTTGGCCTGGTCTATCAGAGCTCCTGAGGGCAGCTGTGGATCATCCAGCAGGAGGCGCTGCTGGACTCTTTCCACTGCAGCCTTGTAGTTGAGCAGGAATGAGATGTCTTCAGCTCTCAGCTCCTCCTCTGTGGCTCTGACTGTGTCTGAAAGAGCTGCTATCTCTCTGCTCAGAGCCTCCATCTTCTCCTTCATCATCTGACTCTTCTGCTTCTCTTCCTCCCTCAGTACAGCCATCCTGGCCTCCTCTTCCTCCTCTAGAAACTGGTGAAGCTTCTTAAACTGCTCCTTAATCTGCCTCTCTGTGTGTCGGGCCTGGACCTTCATGTGTTCTGCTGTTTGATCAAACTTCACTTTAACTTGTTCACAAACCTTTAACTTCTCCATTAAGGGCTCCAGAGTTTCCTGAAGTTCCTTCTTGTGTTGTCGTGCAGCTTCATCGATGGGTCTGAATCTGTGGTTGCTGTGTTTTTCTGAATCTCTGCAGACGAGACACACTGGCTGCTGATGGTCCAGACAGAAGAGTTTGAGTTTCTCAGAGTGCAGACTGCAGAGAGCCTCTGAAGCTCTCTGATCTCTCTCCAACAAAAAAGTCTCACACAGGTTCTTTAAGACCCGGTTGGAAGGTGGTTCCTGCCTTGGAGACATTGACTTACAAACTGGACACTGACGTGCTTGTTTCTCTTTCCACCAACTCTTCAGACAGACTTTACAGAAGCTGTGGCTACATGACAGAACAACAGGATCTCTGAAGACCTCATGACAGACCGGACAGCAGAGATCCTCTTCTATTCTGGAAGCCATTTTGTCTCTGAAGCTGAAAACACAGCAGACAGCACGTTACAACAGGAATCCCAGCTGTGTTTCCCTCCCTGCTGTAGATAGCTGCCTCAGTTACTTTCACTTTGAGTCTCTGAGTGTTTCAGGCAGCAGCAGGTTGCGGTCGAAGTACTTCAGTACTCCCTCCTGTAACTGTCCTCCCTCAGTTGAAGTCACAGCTTTGTAATGAAGGTAAATCTTACCATCAGTCTGTTGCAGCATTTCTTCTCACTGAGAACAGGAACAAACTGTTTCTTGATTTATCACGTGTTATATCATGTGGAGGCCGGAGCTTTCTCAGACCTCCTCTTCTTAAAGCTGTAGCGTCATCTTCTCATTCATCACACTGACTCACACTGATCATATGAAAACATATAGAAATGTCAAACAGGCCTGAAACAGCTGAAAATCCTCCTTTCTGCATGAAAACTGGACTTCAGCTGCGTGTTCACATATATAATGCACCAAGAGATTAAAGCCACTGTCATCATATTATTATTGTGTTTCAGTATCAGTATAGTGTTTCAGTTGAGGCGGATCAGTGAAGAGCTTCACATCATCTCTGTAACACTGCACTGATATGCTGAGGGCTGAACTGACACCACTATCTGACTGAGTTAGACAGTCAGTCGTGTTTCACGCTGCTCCAAATTGATACTTAATAATAATAATACATATAGTTGATGAATGTTTCTCATCCTGCAGCCTGACAGCTTCAACTGTTAGCTTTGTAGTGAAGGTAAATCTTACCATCTGTCGGTCACTGCATCTCTTCTCACTGAGAATTGAACAGGAACAAACTGTTTCCTGGTTTGTCTCAGGTGAGTTATGTGAGGGGCGGAGCTTCCTCAAAGCCTCAGCTCAACAGCTGTATTTTCAACTCATGTTGTGCATCCAAACACAAATAGAAACCCACAGAAACTGATTTAAGATTCAACTCAAGATCACAAAGTTTCCAAAGATGCCAAATATGTCAGGATGAACTTTGGGGAAAAGTCAACAAATAATTAAACCTACATTTTCATTCCATGTCATGGTGATGCCATTTAAGAAGTATGATGTGTTTGTTTTGAATATCACACTCAGTTTAGCTTTAGTCAAACATAAAGGACATTTTAAAAATTGTTTAAGAGCGTCAAAGTGAATTATCCAGTGCAGGATTTTCTTGTTATGTTAAGGTTTTAAATGTGGAGCTCAACATTGCTCTGCCACATTCAATGGACTAAACAACTAAAGAAGAACACAGACAATGTGTATCAACTTTCACATCATATTAATCTCAGCACAGAAGAACAATGGTGTCTGATCTCAGTCTCTCCAGTCTACAGTGAGGACTCTCCAGAAAACCACACAGCAGCTTCACTCCTGAATCCTGTCTGTCACTGTGTCTCTTCTCACTGAGAACTGAACAGGAACAAACTGTTTCCTGGTTTGTCTCAGGTGAGTTATGTGAGGGGCGGAGCTTCCTCAAAGCCTCAGCTCAACAGCTGCATGTTCACATATATAATGCACCAAGAGATTAAAGCCACTGTCATCATATTATTATTGTGTTTCAGTATCAGTATAGTGTTTCAGTTGAGGCGAATCAGTGAAGAGCTTCAGATCATCTCTGTAACACTGACTGAGTTAGACAGTCAGTTGTGTTTCACGCTGCTCCAAAATGACACTTTAGATAATAATAATACATATAGTTGATGAATGTTTCTCATCCTGCAGCCTGACAGCTTTAACACGATCACACAGATCAGTTTGTTTTTCTCAAGAAACTGAAAAATTTTTTGTAAAACATTTTCTTCAGCATAATATTTTGTCTGAATAACGTCAGAGACATTTAAAAAGAATAACAAAGAGTGTATCTTCACCTGCAGACTCTAAGCACTCAGATCTGTCCTGCAGCCTGCTTGTTGTGCAGGTGACAGTCCTGCAGGGGGCAGCAGCGCGCTGTCAGACTGCTGAGCTGCAGTTTCAGGTCAGATCTGGTCCTGAGTCATGAGCATTTCATGTAAACTACAGCAAGTGAATTAAGAGAGAAGAGCTCTTAATCCCAGTCTCTTATTTTACTCTTACTGTCATACTGTTATCTTAGTGCTAACAAGGCTACCCTATAAAAACTTTGCACACCTGCACAGGAGTTTTCATTTATCCCTGATGATGAACAGTCCTGAGAGAACACCTGTGTGGAACCATTTCACATGTAATAATGAGTTCCTTTTTGAATTTATGATTTAATACATTTTATAAAAGATTCCAAACCCTGTTTTTGTCTTTTCAAAATGAAAACAGGTGTCCTTATTCCTCATACAGTCGTGCAGTTATTATTTAATTATTAAGTTAAAGGAAACCGCTCACTTACATATAGAATAGAATCTTTATTGTCACTGTACATGTACAACGAAATTGGATGCAATCCAATCCGTGCAACATTAGTGCAAACCAGTATATAAATATTAAAAGAGCCTCTAAAAGTAGCTTTAAAAAAATATTTAAAACAGAGATTCTAAAAGGAAAGTAAAAACACAATATACACATAACATTTCACTTCACGTTTCATTCCTTTATATTGCATTATTCAGGTAGTGTTTAATGGCTTTTGCATAAAAACAGTTTTTCAATCTATTTGTTCATGTTTTTAATTGTCCTGAACAATCTGCCTGGGAGAAACAGAAGCAGTTCAAACAGAGTGTCCAGGGTGGGTTGGATATGTTCTGTGCAGTGAGGCAGTGGGAATTATGACAAAAGATTTCAAGACAGAAATTGTCTGTATTTGGCAACAAGGAGGAGAAACTGAAACTCCGTCGGCCGGTTGGATCTTCAGGATGCAGTCGGCTGGTTGAAGCTTCAGTCACACTTTTAACATTGACAGAAGAAGTACTCAGATCTGTTACTTCAGTGAAAGTAGCAAAATCTCAATGTAGAAATACTGTTACAAGTAAAAGTCCTGCATTTAACAGATGGAAATAAATAGATCTGGGAAATAATTGTGGCACTATGAAATTACTGTCCCCTGAAATAAGTAGTTCTTTTGTAGAATTATTTATTCAACTACACTGAGTCATTTACATTTGTTTATATATTTCCCCATTTATTGATGGACTTATTTCATAGCCATGTTTGTTTATTTATTCATGGTTTTATTATTGACAAAATGGCATTCCATCTTAACACAACACAACAAAGACACAGCTTGATTTTTTATCTTTCAACTTTTATTTCTTATCTTTTATATAAGATGATTGGGTGAGGAAATGATGAATTATATGATGCTAAGACTTAATCCTGACTTTACTTGTGCTTGAGTGTCTACGTGCTGACTAGCAGATATGGTCTGTTTCTGCAGACTGAAAAGCAGTGATAATCAGTTGTTTGTTTATTTTCTGGAACTTTGTAAGGAAGAGATGATTTCAGTCTTCTGGGTTTTCAGCTGTGAGAAACTTTGGATGGGTCATTTGCTGTTGTATGAAGATTCGGTTGTCATCTGCATAGCGATTATAGTTTGTTTTTTAATGTAACTACAAAGGAACTTACGGTTTTGCTAATTCTGGCTGACCCCTGTGGGCAGAAGCATTAGTGTTTCCACTCACCTGTGTCCTAAAGATCTTGATCTGGCGTGAGCATTTGTTTTGGTAGTAATTGACAGAAACACACAACTCAATTTCAATATGGACAGGCTACACATGATACATCCTTTAGATTCTCAACAATTCAAAACTTTCTATTCTTTCTCTCTCTCTTTCTGTGCTGGCCTAGATGTCTCTCAGAGCTAGATCAAATGGATGATTCTTAATTGATATGTTATCCAATAGCCACATTTTTATACAATTAATATTCATACTGAATGAAATAAACAATTTGATAGTAGCATATTCCCCATATTTGCTGAGCCAGAGTTTTAAACAGAAGGAATTAAATGCCTGTCCCATATATAGGCTGGGTGAATTCAGTGATTGAACCAAATAAAAGCCTGGGCTGTTAACTAAAGTTTTACTGAACATACTGTAACATTCAAAATAAAATGCACACCGAATCAGATGCATTTCTTGCTGTTTAAAGCTGCTGTTGCGTTGTCTTTCTCATTGACTCATTATTATCATATTTTTCTCACACTACGCACTCACTGCAGGTTGCCATTAGTGGGCAGGTCATGTTGCTGTCCTGCTTCTCCATCGATCAGAGGAAAAAGAAAAGGTCCTGTTCCACTATAAATACACACAGTGCTGCTACCAGTGCCCTTGTGCAGCCCTCCTCCATCTTTACCTGCTCTCGTCCTCCATCTTTCTGTCCGTCTCTGCTTTCTCTGGCAGCAGCTATTTCTATCTCGATCTACTAAACTCTGGACGCTCAGCCTGGTGTCAGGTTGCTGGACAGACCAGCAGGGGACACACATGCATAAACACACTCTGAATCGGAGCTTTTACAGATGAGACAGCTACATGTTTCACGTTTCCAGCGTATATGTAGTAGTATGTATGTATGTATGTATGTGTATAAAAGTATGTATGTATGTGTATACATATACTTTTATACTTTGATACATGCATACATACATACTTTTATACTACATACAGCATACATACATACTTTTATACACATACATACATACATACATACTTTTATACACATACATACATACATACTTTTATACAAATACATACAGTACATTCATACTTTCATACATACATACATACGCATTACATATACATACATACATACTTTTATACACATATGCATACATACATACTTTTATACACATACATACATACATACTTTTATACACATGCATACATACATACATTTATACACATACATACATACTTTTATACACATGCATACATACATACATACTTCTATACACATATACATGCATACATACTTTTATACACATACATACATACATCTATTTATACAGACCATACATGCACTACATACATTACATTACTTTATATTACACATACATACATACATACTTTTATATACATGCATATATACATACATACATGCTCCTTTATACACATGCATACACACATACCTACTTATATACATTTGTATAGCACACACATACCTCTATACACAATATATAATGACATGCATACTATTACATACACATACATACATACATTTAGCATACATGCATACATACATATATATATTACTTTGTATGCATACATACATACTTTCATACAATACATACATGACATACATACATACATGCATACTTATGTACATACACATATTTACATACATTTATACACATGCATACATATAGCTTTTATATTAAATACATACATACATACATGCTTTTATACTACATATATACATACATACACTTATATACATACATGCATACATACGTTATCACATACATACATACCTTTTTATACATACATGCATACATACTTTTTATACACATAGCATACAGACATAAGATACATGCCTTTAATATTGAGCACATCGGCTGAAACTTTATACGATGTGATAAGGCAGACACAGACACTTTTTATACAAGACAAGACACATACTATTGCCTCTTTATATAACGATAGTAGGCATACAGGCTCTTTATAATACATACAGGATACGCACTTGACACATGCTATTACATACATGACAGTTAGCACATTGAGCAGCATTACAGAAGACAGTTGGTCTGTGTTAACATCCATATACATACATACTTTACAAGGAAGAGTTTTTATAATATGACAGTTGGCCCTTGTTGTTGACATGGAAGAGCTGAGGCTGGCTACCTTTGAGGAGATATGATACAGCATATGATACACAATATTACTTTTTTAGTGACATACCACACATAGTCCTTTTGAGTATTATAATAGTCACTATTTTACAATAACATGCATACATTGCCATACAGATATCTATATATGTTTTAGTACATACATACGCCTTTTATAATATGTGACGTGTCATTATTGCCAAACTTTTGAGACGATGTAGTGATATGACATGCCTTTATACACATACATACATACATGCCAGTTAAGCAGACCTGCAATTTTCTAATGTTAAACTCAGATAAAACTGAAGTTATTGTTCTAGGCCCTAAGCACCTCCGCGGACGCATTATCTAAAGATATAGTTTCCTGGATGGCATCGCCCTGGCCTCCAGCACCACTGTGAGAAATCTTGAGTTATCTTTGACCAGGACATGTCGCTTAACTCTCACATTAAGCAAATTTCAAGGACCGCTTTTTTTCACCTAATGCATTATTGCAAAAATCAGGAACATCCTGTCTAAAAATGATGCAGAAAAACTAGTCCATGCATTTGTTACTTCTAGACTGGATTACTGCAATTCCTTATTATCAGGCTCTTCAAAAGTCCATTAAGACTCTTCAGCTGATCCAGAATGCTGCAGCACGTGTTCTGACAGGGAACCAGTAAAAGAGATCATATCTCTCCTGTCTTAGCTTCTCTGCATTGGCTTCCTGTAAAATCCAGAATAGAATTTAAAATCCTTCTTCTCACATACAAAGCTCTTAATGGTCAGGCACCATCTTATCTTAAAGAGCTCATAGTACCTTACTACTCCCCACCAGAGCACTGGCGCCCCAGAATGCAGGGTTACTTGTGGTTCCTAGAGTCTCCAAAGTAGAATGGGAGCCAGAGCTGCTCAGCTATCAGGCTCCTCTCCTGTGGAACCAGGTTCCAGTTTGGGTTCGGGAGGCAGACACCGCCTCTACATTTAAGAGTAGGCTTAAGACTTTCCTTTTGATAAAGCTTATAGTTAGGGCTGGCTCGGTGAGTCCTGAACCATCCCTTAGTTATGCTGCTATAGGCTAGACTGCCGGGATTTCCCATGATGCACTGAGCATTTCTCTTTCAGAAATTAAGCAATAAAACAGGCATGTGCATGTATGTTGTACAGCATTGCATATATGGAGACGACATACCTTCTGTTACACACACAAGCCATTAAGAGTTGATGAGGCTCATACTTTCTATACATTACGTACATAGATATGAAAAAAAATAAAACATGTGTATAAAAGTATGTATGTATGCATGTGTATAAAAGTATGTATGTATGTATGTGTAAAAGTATGATATGTATGTATGTGTATAAAAGTATGTATGTATGTGTATATAAAAGTATGTATGTATGTATAGTATGTATGTATGTGTATAAAAGTATGTATGTATAAAAGTATGTATGTATGTACATGTGTATAAAAGTATGTATGTATGTATGTGTATAAAAGTATGTATGTATGTGTATAAAAGTATGTATGTATGTATGTGTATAAAAGTATGTATGTATGTGTATAAAAGTATGTATGTATGTGTATAAAAGTATGTATGTATGTATGTGTATAAAAGTATGTATGTATGTGTATAAAAGTATGTATGTATGTATGTATGTATGTGCATGTATAAAAGCATGTATGTATGT